>JARQAC010000040.1:0-600000 GCA_036172945.1 Meloidogyne incognita | reverse complement strand
TCTGGCACTTACCCGACGTCTATCGTGTTCCATGGCGCTTACCCACACCCTTTAAATTCTAACCTTCCTTTTTTCTAGTCCAAATGCTGACGCTTCAACAAGCGGTGCAGGAGGGGCAGGAATCCCATATGATCGAACCAATCTACAAGAAATTGTTGAACAAGCTCAGAGTCCTGACCCGGAGGTTCAAATGTTGGCTGTAACTCAGGCTCGAAAGCTTCTTTCGTCTGATCGGAATCCGCCAATTGATGACCTTATCTCTAGTGGAATTCTCCCTATTTTGGTCAATTGTTTGGAATCGACTAAGTTTGTTTTTTGTTAATTTTTTGTTTTGGGGTTTGCTGGTTCCTTCGGAAGGCCTTCTTTAAGTTGAGGATTGTTTTAGTGATAGAGCAGGTCTATTATTGGACAAATCAACCCCTTACTCCACATTTTCTCATCTTTTCGATCATGTTTCTAACAATAAGTGAGAAATCCTTAGACTTGTACGCGCCAGATAACAAACTTCGAAATACTAAACTTCCCAAAAGCCGACGAAATACCAAACTATGCTCTTTTTCTCAATTAGTAGTCGTTGGCTTTTTTTGAGGAAGGGGGGGTTGTTTTTTGGATTAGGATTCATATCTCTATTCTACTAAATGAACTACTCGAGCTTCCCACTTTTAAACTTTTCAAATTTCCTTTCTCTATTCTACTAAATGAACTACTCGAGCTTCCCACTTGCTTTTAGCTGTTACACATCTTTCTCTTTTTATTTAACCTTAGAAATCTAGAACTCAAAAAACTTCACTTTTTAAAGTTCGACACTTCAATTTGAGGCTGCTTGGGCATTAACTAACATTGCTAGTGGTACTTCAGAACAAACTAGAGCTGTTGTTCAGGCTGGAGCTGTTCCTCATTTTTTGAAATTGTTGGATTCTCAAAATATGAATGTTTGTGAACAAGCTGTTTGGGCACTTGGAAATATTATTGGTTTATTTTGGGAAGGAAGGATAATTTTTTTAATTAAAAATTTTAAAGGTGATGGACCGCATTTTAGAGACTATTGCATTGAATTGGGAATTGTTCAGCCTTTATTGAAATTTGTTGCTCCAGAGATACCGCTGAACTTTTTGCGTAACGTTACTTGGGTATTTTTTTGTTCTTTGAAAAAAATTTTTGTATAAGGCAGGGAGGGAGGTCTTTAATGTTAAGAGGGTCGGTGGTCATTGAGTGCCTTCCTCTTACAATTAATCATTGTTTACTGTCATTACGACTTTAAACAATGTTCTCTTGTTGATGAATTTTGTATTTTGATAAGAAATTTATCCCCCGCTCTTTTTTATTTTTGCTCTCTTGGACTTTCCACCAGTTCTGTCCACAAACTACAGATTACGTGATTATATTTTTCTACTCTTTCGGACATTAGTTTTTTTTAATAATGACTTGCTGATTCCCACTTGATGAATGTTTCGATTAGGGAAGCCCCCAAAAATTCAAACAACCCTGCTTCCCTAAATTACACCTTCTTAATCATTTTTTAAAGGTTATGGTTAATCTTTGCCGTAGTAAAGATCCTCCACCTAATCGTCAAATTGTTCAAATGTTATTGCCTGCACTCGCCATGTTGATCCATCATCAAGATACGTCTATTCTTGTTGACACTGTTTGGGCACTCTCTTATTTGACTGATGGAGGGAATGATCAAATACAACTTGTTATTGATTCTGGGGTATGATTAAGTTTTTGGTATGGCGTTATTTGGCGAATAACTTTCTGAGGACCATATTAAAGACATGAACCGTAGTAGGGTGTCCGAGGTCACAGATTTTCCAAGACTACAATTCGTGGCCAAGACTTGATCCCATGACTTGAGAGCCATTTTCACGCTTTGACATTTCGGCGGCTTTTTGGGGTTTGGCTTTTCGGCATGGCGCGCCCCGAGTCATGACACTAGTCAAGACACAATTCTCGTTTTGTTTTTATGGGCGCTTAATGGCTTCAATAATTTTCTCTTTATATTTTTTCAGGTTGTTCAATTTCTGATTCCTTTATTGGCTACTCCAGAAGTTAAGGTTCAAACGGCTGCTCTTAGGTTTTCTTTTTTTTCAATTTTTTGCCCTTATTTTCCTTTTATTTTAAGGGCTGTTGGGAATATTGTGACTGGAACAGATGAGCAAACTCAGCTTGTACTTGATTGTGGTGCTCTCCAATTAATGCAACCACTTCTTTCTCATACAAAGGACAAAATTAATAAGGTTTTTTTGAGGAATCTGAAGTAGGGTCAAGGGCGTAGCTAGGGGGTCGATTTCAGGGGGGGCTAAAGTTGGGTGTGCGCCAAAATTTTGGCGTTTACTCTGGCGTTCTTAACGCAAATTTTTTTTGAACTAAATTTTTATTTTTTCAGCGCCGCAGGCGAAAATTTTGAGAATTTTAGCAGGCCGTAGGCCAAAAAATTCACTTTTCCAGCGCCGCAGGCGAAAATTTTTTGAAATTTGGACCTCAAGAAGATAGATTTCATCCTTTTTTAGCGCCGCAGGCGAAAATTTTTTAAATTTCGAAGGCCGTAGGCCAAAAAAATCACTTTTTTTACCCAAACCCTTCCCCAAATTTTTCCCTTTCTCCCATTTCGGGGGGGGGGGGCTTCAGCCCCCCCCCCAGCCCCCCCTGGCTACGCCCTTGAGTAGGGTTGGGCATTCACAACCTGGGCAAACCCGGACTCTGAACTTTTCGATCTCGTAGGGTCAGGATCCAACTTTAATCTGAAGAAATTCAATAAAAATTTCAATTTAAGGAGGCTGTTTGGTTCCTTTCCAACATAACCGCTGGCAATGAGAGTCAAGTTCAAGCTGTAATTGATGCTGGTCTTATACCGATGATCATTCATCTTTTGGATAAAGGAGATTTCCAAACGCAAAAGGTTTGATAAATTATGGAAGGTTATAAACACATTGATTTTCGAAATTCTACGGTTCCCATACCTCAAATCATACCTTTGAATTTATATTTTTGACATTTCTTTTCTTTAACAATTTTGTTCTTTAAAGGAAGCGGCTTGGGCAGTTTCTAACGTAACAATTAGTGGACGAGCGGAGCATGTGCATTATATGGTTTTTATTTAATTTAAATTATTTTAAAAATTATAATTTATTTTTGTAAAAAATTGAGTATTCAATAACATGGATGAACGAGTTACTCGAAACTCGGTCTTTTTCTGTCCGATACCCTAACCGGAGGAAAAGTTGAAACTCAGTTCTAAAACCGACCCATCTTTCTTCATCCCTGCTTATCATCGATAACATGAAGAGCCGGGGTCAGCAAACAAAATTGATCATCTCCCACCTTTTTTCTCTTTCTCAACTCTAGCTATCCTAGGGACATTCAAATTATTAAAAAATAATCAACATTTTTATTTTAGGTAGAGAATGGTGTAATTGTGCCATTTTGCAACCTTCTCGGCGTGCGCGACCCACAAATTGTTCAAGTTGTTTTGGATGGTTTAAATAACATTTTGAAAAAGTCATGCGCTCAAACTGATGAAGTTTGCCAGAAAATTGAAGAATGTGGAGGTTTTTTTTTGAAAAATTTTTTGAACAAAAATTTTTGAAATTTAAAGGTCTTGACAAAATTGAACATCTTCAGAACCATGAAAGCGAAGAAATCTATAAAATGGCTTATGAAATTATTGACAATTTCTTTTCGTCTGAAGAAGAGGATGAATTGGTTCAGGCTGCAGCAGGTTTTTTTTAATTTCCTTTTTGTTTAAAATGTGGAAAGGTTTTCTATGTGGGATAAATTTTAATGTTGTCTGGTGTCATGTATTTAAAAGAATTTTTTTTGGTTTGCGATCAAAAATGACATTAAGTATGGTTAACAGTGAATTATCTTCAGATATCCGAAACAGAACTGAACATAGAATTCTGGCTCTTGAAAAAATTACGGGAGTAAAATAATTGAATCTGGCGGTGCAATTTTTCTCTTTATCTTTTGAATATAATTTTTGTTAGCACGATTCTTTTTATGTAAACTAGGCCTGAAGCATTTGTTTTAAACACTTTGAAATGGCCTTACGTTCAGGGGCATATCCTGGGGTCGGATTTCAATGGGGACTATACTTCCCAAAAAAATCCGGAGAATTCCTGAGAGCCCACAAGCCAAAAGAAAAACTGGATACACCCAGGTTGCTTATAAATCTCTTAAAATTTTTTTAAATTTAGAAATGTAAAAAATTTTTCCAGGTGTTGCGGCAGGTACTGCAGGAATGGGAGATGCTGCACAACAGCAACAAGCCCAATTTCTTTTCCAATCGACACAACAGAATGTACCTGATGAAGGGTTTTCATTCCAATAAAAAGTATTATATTTAGGTTGATATGAATGAAAAAATTAAAAAAAAGTTTTGAGCCTTTTTTGATAAATCTTTAATTTAATTTTTTATTTTTAAATTTTTTACAAAATTTTTGGAGAATTTTCAAGCATTTTGCCGATTTTCAGGATTTTCTATTTTTAATATTTTTACGGATTTTTTTAATTTCGACATTTTTAAGCCTCTTTAATTTTTGGAATTTTTTATTTTCAGTTTTTTATTTAAAAAATCCCTAAAATTCTCAAAACATATTTTTTTTTCAGTTAGAAATTACTCAAAAGATTTTCCCTAAATTAAAAAAATTTTCAAAGTTTATTTTGCTAAAATTATTTTTTTGGAGAAAATTTTTATTTTTAAATTACAAGGGCTCAAAACTTTTTGTTTGACCTTTAAAATTCAACAATTTTTTTAAAAATCGCTGAGTGTGTTTGCTATATTTTTGGTAATGTTTGAGAGCGAATTTGTATTTTTTTGAGTATATGTCCAGTGAGAGAGATATCAATCAATCAATTTTATTTAATTACCTAATTTTTTGACACTCGATTTTTCTAATTTTTTGAGAAAAAAATTTTTGGATGCGAGTTTTATTTTATTTTGTCAGTTTTCTTAATTTTATAAATTGCTGCCTCTAAGGGTATTTATGCGACTGATGTAAATTTTCTCACCAGAAATTTTCTGATTTTTAAAAATTAATTCTGATTTAGATTCTCCCAGAAATTTTCTGATTTTTAAAAATTAATTCTGATTTAGATTCTCCCAGAAATTTTCTGATTTTTAAAAATTAATTCTGATTTAGATTCTCCCAGAAATTTTCTGATTTTTAAAAATTAATTCTGATTTAGATTCTATTTTTAAAATTTAATTCTGATTTAAATTCTGATTTTTAAAAATTAGTTCTGATTTAAATTCTGATTTTTAAAATTAATTCTGATTTAACTTCTGATTTTTCTAAATTAATTCTGATTTAACTTCTGATTTTTCTAAATTAATTCTGATTTAACTTCTGATTTTTAAAAATCAATTCTGATTTAAATTCTGATTTTTAAAAATTAATTTTGATTTAAATTCTGATTTTTAAAAATTAGTTCTGATTTAAATTCTGATTTTTAAAATTAATTCTGATTTAACTTCTGATTTTTCTAAATTAATTCTGATTTAACTTCTGATTTTTCTAAATTAATTCTGATTTAAATTTTGATTTTTCTAAATTAATTCTGATTTAACTTCTGATTTTTCTAAATTAATTCTGATTTAAATTTTGATTTTTCTAAATTAATTCTGATTTAACTTCTGATTTTTAAAATTTAATTCTGGTCAAAATTCTGATTTTTAAAATTTAATTCTGGTCAAAATTCTGATTTTTAAAAATTAATTCTGGTCAAAATTCTGATTTTTAAAAATTAATTCTGGTCAAAATTCTGATTTTTAAAAATTAATTCTGGTCAAAATTCTGATTTTTAAAAATTAATTCTGATTTAAATTCTGAGTTTAAAAATTAATTCTGATTTAAATTCTGATTTTTCTAACTTAATTCTGATTTAACTTTTGATCTTTAACAATCAACTCTGATTTAAAATCTGATTTTAAAAACTTAATTTTGATTGCCATTCTGATTTTTAAAAATTAGTCCTGATTGACATTCTGACTTTTAAAATTAATTCTGATTTAAATTCTGATTTTTAAAAATTAATTTTGATTTAAATTCTGATTTTTAAAATTAATTCTGATTTAAATTCTGATTTTTTCATAAAATTCTGGTGAGAATTTTTAGCTTATTTTTAATTTCTGATTTTCAATCATTTAAACGTGTGATAAACGAGCAGTTGATGTCTATTTGAGTTTTTTTGTGTTTATTTTTTTAATAATCCTCTAAATTATTTTCATTATTATTGGACTTTCGATCATCATCTTTCATCTAATTTTGCTGCTAATTTTATTATATTTTTTCCTTCATTAAAAATTTTTCTCCAGCAAAATCTTGCATATAGTTTAGTCGGCACAGGAACAGGTCGAACGATATGTCAATTACTTGACGAGCCTAGTCGGATGGTGCCACTCTCTAGGTGCGGAAATGCCTGTAGACCGAGATTTAGGCCCTCAAAAACTGAAAAAGTATAGGGGGAGTAAAGCTGATTTTTGGGGAGTAAGTTAACCAAATTAGCCTAGCGGAGTTGGCTAGGCAGTAACTTTGCTCAGAACCAAGCTCTCAGCTCTGCGAAGGAAATCGATTGGTATATATTTCGAGTCTAGGTCTCGGGTCCAACGTACTTAGTACATATAGAGCCCAAACTGTTTTTTTTTGTCATTCGACTTGGCTCGTCGATCCCCCATATAGTTTTTCAGTTTATGAGGGGACCTACGTATATTTCGGTATAAAGGCATTTATTCACCTAGAAGTGATACCTTCGACTCAGCTCGTCGAGACGAATCCATATTGTTTGACCCGTTTCGGCGACTAATAACTAGAGATCGGTCTTGATCTGGACCCAATCTGGATTTTTCCTGGATCAATAATCCTGTCCAGGTTACTGTCCAGGTTACTAATATAAATCCAAAATCCAGGATTTTTGAAAATACCAATCTCTACTAATAATTACAGCCAAAATTTTTCGGTTTTTAAAAAAAATTTTCTGTTTGTGATTTTTTCTACTTATCAAATATTTTTTATATTCTATAGCAAGTTTCATTTTATTCAAAAAAAAAATTTTTTTTGAAATTTTTTCTCTCAAACCAAAATTTTTCTATCTTCATGTTTTCCGTTTATTCTTTAGTGTTTTTTCCTTCCTTCACTCTATTTTGAGTTTATTTTTTGGGTTGAACGCATTTTTATTGAGAGTTTATTTTAGGTATGTTTATTTTTTCTTCAGATTTGTGCTATATTTATTTTTATATCTGAGCCTTTTTGCTAAAGAAATTTTTTTTAAAAATGTTCTTTCGAAAAATTTTCTTAAGCTAAAAATATCCGAAAACTTGAAAGTTTCTAAAATCTAAATAAAATTCGTTTACTTTTTAAAGACCGTTTGCAGTCATACCCTCACTATAAAATAGACCCAATACAAGATAACGTTAAATATAAGCGTTAAATATTCGAAAACTATTGTGCTTTTTGTTAATGTCCCACCATTTTCATTTTTACTTTTTTATGCTTAGTCTAATCCAAATGTATCTCATATCATTCAAAAGCCCTCGAGCCCTCACAATTTCGACTTGTAACTTTTTCGTGAGTGATCATACTTAATGGGTAAAAGATAGCGCTTATCGAGGGCTTGAATCAGACCTGGTCATGGATACGGATACAGATAATATCAAGATGCCTCCGGGGTAATATTGAAGAGTACAGACCCCATTTTTTCCTCCTTATTTTCCCCTTATATTTTTACAAAATGGTCAGACTTTTTCCTTTCTTCCATCCAAATTTCTTCCATCCATCAATCAAAAATAATCCTTTTCGTTTGATTTAGGCAAAAATTAGAAAAGCAAATTGGATGGAAGAAAGGAAAAAGTCTGGACATTTTGTAAAAATATAAGGGGAAAATAAGGAGGAAAAAATGGGGTCTGTACTCTTCAATATTACCGCCTACGGATATCCGTCTGTATCCGCCGTAAATATCCGGATACGGATACCAAAATCAGTATCCGTGACCAGGGTCTGTTTTGAATAATATGAGATTCATTTTGATTGGATCAAGCATAAAAAAATTATAGCCGAATATACCAAAACTATTAAGGGATATCTTTTATTTAGATTTTACTTTTTAATTGGTGTTTGTAACTGCTCGTTTTCTCTTAAAATAAATCTGAATTTTTGTTCCGTTATTTTTTTGTTATTTTTGTGTTGCGCGTTATTAAATATTATTTTTTTTAAATTTTTTTTTAAATTCTCATCTAAAAAATTAAATTATATATATTTTTTAAATATTGTTATGAGACACGTGTTTTTCTTTTTTTTTCACAAAATTTTTTTATGATATTTTTATTTTTTGTTGCTATTTTGTGTGTTTATGCGAATAAAATGAGAGATTTTCTATTTTTCTAAAATTTATTTTAAAACTCCAAATAATCATGTCGTTTTATGCGGATCAGACCTTTCGGTCTAGCGCACCTTCAGAGCGCCGGTTGGGGATTTGGGGATTGAGTGGGGGAGGCGCAGAGACCTATTTATTAATTTAAAATAAAATACCGTATTTGCTCTAATAATTCCCCAGGCTCTAATAGTTCCCCAGGCTCTATTAATTCCCCACCCCACGGATGGGTTGAAACAATAATCCCCCTCTTTCTACCCCACTCTATTAATTCCCCACTCTAGAGATGGGTTGAAACAATAATCCCCCTGGGGGATTACTAGAGCAAATACGGTAGATTTATTAAAACATTTATCTTATATTCAAAACATATAGATTAAATGAGTTTTTGGTTCAACACAACTATGCATTTTCAACATGTGGGTTATTTTGGCACGAGCAATGTTTCTTTTTTTTTAAATCGGCAATTGGATTTTTTCGGTACCGGTACATGAAACAGCATAAAAACCGATACTGCCAAAATTCAAAAGATAAAAAATTCTTATAGACGGAAATAGCTAGTGATCAGGGGTGGGCCGAGTCCCAAAAAATACGAGACACGAGATTTCACGAGATACGAGACCACGAGATTTCACGAGACTCAGCCCACCCCTGCTAGTGATTATGGATCAGTCTTGACACCTTAATTTCTAATAGGGGAAATCAGACTTTATTTAAACCTTAGAAGATTCTAATAGAACATCCTGCCATTCTACTTTTCACCTCCAAAGGTTCATTCTATTAGAGCGGCTAGTCACTCTTTTTCACTCTTGAGAAAGTCACTCTTGTTTACTATTTACTTGAAAACAAAAAATTAAATCTTAAAATTATTACAACAATTTTTGTTTCTGTTTACCAATTTTAAAGACAAATATATTTTTATTTATTTACTCATTCTTTCACAAAATAAAAATTGAAAAAAAAATGTTTAAGAATTTTAAATTAATTCTGTTGTTGTTAACGTTATTTTTATTTAATGAAAATAACGCCGCCAATCCATCATTTACGCTTCAAAAGTGTAACAAAGTTTCCAAATTTTTATTTGAAGAGACTTATGGATGCAAGTAATTTTCGTGAAATTTTTTTAAATTTTTTAAAATTATTTTTATTAAAGCTGTAACGGAGGTTTTATAGATATCGAACCTGTCGATGAAATTGACAAGTAAATTTTATTAATCTTCTAGGTCTGAAATAGTGTTTCGCAAATGGATTTTTTCAATACCAATACCAGTAGTACGCCGCAGGCGAAAATTTTGAGAATTTTGGAAGGCCAAGAAGCCAGATTTCTTCCATTTTCAGCGCCGCAGGCGAAATTTTTGAGGATTTCAGAAGGTCTTAGCGGAAGAATAATGACATTTTTGCTAAAAACCACATGAAAATATAAAAAATCCTCATAATCTTCAAAAGACCACAAAAATTTTTAAAAATCATTTTTCCGCATTTTTAAAAATAATCCTCATCGCCCTATCAAAAAACCACAAAATGAGGAAAAATCCGCAGATATCGAAACCCTGCTATAAACAGAAAAATATTGAAGGACTCAAAACCCAAAAAATTCAATACATTCTTATCGACGTTTATACTAAATCAAAGCTTTTTTAAAAAAATTCTCAGATGCTGTCAAAACAGAAAGCGTTTACAGTTACCTTTGTTTATTAATCGAGTATGTACCAAGGAAAATACTCCAAAATTTTATTTTCGGAAATACACGTGTGAAACATTATATAGTGAAAGCTGCTCTGATCCAATAACTGAATGTGAAATTGGCTTGTGTAAATTTTTAGAGTGAGTGGATAATTAAAAGATTTCTTTTCTATAAAGTTAGTGTCCTAAACTCGGAACTTAATTACTTTAACTACACACCCCATTTATTCGCGAGCTCAAAATGGTCAAAGTAAACCTATGGAAGTCGGCGAGACGCTTGCAAAATTATTTTAGTAGGCAAAATTATTTTATTTTCTACAAACATAAACACAATAATTACAAAAACAAACATACCAACGGTTGCTCTGGTTATTATCTGGCAATATAAACCCATTATTGGTTTGCGAATAAATGGGTAATTGGCGAATAAGTGTAACAATAATGGGGTGAGTCTCGCGAATAAATGGGGTGTGTAGTTAAAGTAAATAAGTCCCCTAAACTCATCTCTTTCACGATAAAAAATGATTTAAAAAACCCCTGTCCGTTGTTGTCAAATAAAGGGACTAAAATGAATTAGATGTTTTATTGCCACAATTCGATTTCAGCCCGGTGCTGAACTTTTCCTTAACTTTTACTAGTGCCGCTAACAGGTAACCCTATTTGTTAATAGAATTAATCGGCTTAATAGCTCTTAACCATGGGGCTGGTTCGAGGGATGGAGATGTAGGTAGATGATTCACCTAGCAGCAACTATAAATGCTTATAGGCGACAGAAGATCGTAGGTTAGACTCCTGTCAGGTGTCTCCTGTCAGGTGGACTGTCAGGTTGATAACTATTGTCAGGTGGATAACCTTTGAATCTTAAATTAAGTATTGGGTGTCTTATAGTAGGATACGACTTTAAATAATTTTGTTTTTCATTTTTAGTAGTTTGATGGACTGTTTTCTTCAATATTCTTTACCAAAGGAACGAAAAGCTTGTGTACTAGTAAATAAATTAAATGGGAATGAAAGTAGGCTTAGTGTATAGTATTTTATAAATTTTAATTATAATTTTGTAGCTGTCCGAATGACTAAATCTGTTGGGAAAATTATCAACGAATTTTTGTAGAAAGAACAGAAGATGTATAAAAATGAGATTAAATATCCTGAACTTCTATAAACAATTAAATTTTTATTATTCGAAAAATATTTCGATAAATTAAGCAAATATATAAATTGTCGAATTTTTATTGAACGTCAGGGGTGTGTCTAAACGTTTTAGAAAAGCAAAATACGAAATACCAAAAAGGGCGAAAATCGGCAAAGGACGAAATTGATATACCCCTGGTAAAGTGTCGCTCATATGTATTCCTGCCTGGGGTTTCAGGTCTGGGAGGAAAATGATATTTTATTTTTATGAACGAGCCCCTGTTATTCATTAGAATCCATACTTGTTAGTTGTAGGTTCTTACTAATCCCCTTTACCTCAAAAAAATTAGTTTACGTGAAATGAACGGTATTTCTCAGGGCTGTGCGCCAAAATTTTTTCGAGGAACGCCAAATGCTAAACGCCATTTTTTCAAATTTTTAAAACACGCCAAACGCAAAACGCCATGACGCTCAGCCCCGGTATTTCTTATGTACGTTAATTTTGTCAGACGGTGTTTTGACCCGACATCTTTAAATTGTACTTTTAATTAATTAAAAATTAATTTCCTTATTATTTTGTTTGTGTAATAATTTAAAAAATTGTTTTGTCCCATTTTTAAGTATTTATTATCTTAAAATTTTAATTAAACTTTATTTTAAGTAAAAATATTTTGTTTTCAAAATTTAAATTTAATAAAAAATTATTTAAATTTTTATATAAAGAACTCGACAATGTTACCGTATGTTTTAAATAATATTTTTCCCGGAGTCTTACATATATTTGAAAGAAAAAAATAAGTAATCCCCAACAGAAATCGAACCTTTAACTTGGTGTAATTATGGACAAAATGTCATTTATTGGGCACAACGCCAAATAATAAAAGTACCGTATATGCTCGATTTTGTCTTTTCCCCTTAATTGTCTCTTACTTTTCCATGCTCTTTTCTTTTAATTTTTCTAAATTTTGGGCTACTATTTAAAGCCGGGGGCAATAACCTTTATTTCGTTTCTTCAAAAAACCTAATCTAATCTTGAAAAAATTCAGAAAATTCCTTTTCCTATTGTCAATACTGGCATGTGTCAATTTTGTCATAAGCAATGATTACCTCACACTTGATGAATGTAACAAATCCATACATAAAAAGGTTACAAACGACTGCAAGTAAGATACCTTATTTGAAGCTTTAATATAGAAGAAATTTCATTTCTCATTGAAAGACTGATGTTATGGGAGATATCGGACCAGGACGAGATCTTATTCAAAAAAATTTGTACGCAGTGACTATGTATAAGTATATCATTAGGACCGACCGATATTCTCAATCAATCAATAAAGTTCAATCTCTCGCTCTCGATAACCGAGATTTTTGAACAGGATCACGTCTCGGTCCTAAGCAACAACCCCATTGCAACTCAATGAGAAAAGGGATCAAATCGCTTTATTGTAAAAGGGAAACATTTTAAATTTTAAACAGATGTATTGAAGATTACATTACTTGTGAAGTAATTTTAACTACTTATCAAATTTGTAGCAAGACTTTTCTGAGAGAATATTATAGAACAAACTTGACTGACTGCGATAAAACCTATTCTGAATGCAATTCTAAAGATCAATGTCTAATAGGAATGTGTGGATGTTTTAAGTAGGTTTATGGAGAAGCCTAGAGAGCATATTTTAGAATTCATTTTGTAGGGCGGAAATAGGAATGGGAAATATTAAATAAAACTTTCCCACCGACCACAACTATCCATAACAAATATAGTAATCCTAAGAATAAGAGAAGGAAGGGTACTTATTTACTTTGTATCCGCTGGAAGAAATTAGTTTATTTTTTGTAAAAATGGTCAGTGCAAAAGTTTAACAAAATTGCCTGTGTTCACATTCATTCACTCACTCTTCCTTCAATTCAGGGAATTTTTTTTGTTTTCGATTGCCTGTCTCACACATTTTGCCCTTGTTATTTGTAAATGAATGATAAATCGATGTTTATTTTTTATATTCAAAAACGGTTACAAATGAAAGGTGAAATTATTGAAGGAAGAGTGAGTGAATGAATATGACCACAAGCAAATTTGTTAAATTTTTGCACTGACCATTTTTACAAAAAATAAATTAATTTCTTCCAGCGGATACAAAGTAAATAAGTACAGAAGGAAGGGATCAGTCAGTCTATTAGTCAGTTAATAACTAAAGTGAATTAATATACATATTTATTGCCCGATCGGAGGATTTAGTCGTCGCCCGTTTAATCAATCTTAAGGAGAGCGGTAAATATTGTCCGGCCGGATTAATAACATTAATTAATTAGTATTCCCTCATATTCTATTATTCTGGGCTTCAACTGGGTATGGATTCAGCAAACTCTATTTTATTAAACTATTTTTTGACGAAAATTAAAATTAAGGTCAATGGTTGCCTGCTTTGATAGAAAATGTGCAATACCAGAAGCGGTCAAACGTGATAATAATTAAATTCAAAAATAAATTTAATATTTAGGAACTCGGTCCGTTCAAGCTTTAACTAGTTTTAATGAATTTGTTGGTATAAATTTCGATAAGACAATTGAATTAAAGAAGGAAGAGTAAAGAAGAAAAACTTGCAGATTTTAACTTGCCGATTTTTAAATTTTGCGGACAAAAAATTTTTTGCGGACTAAATTTTTCCATAATTCTTTATATGTATGTATGTAGTAGAAATAAATATTTTTAACGATTTAAATATATAGATAGCCTAGGAATATTTCAAAATCAGCCTAGGATTTTTTCCAAAATTTTAGACTGGATTGCGCCTTACTGGCTTGCTTCGTGTCTATCTTTTATTGTGTGTTTTGTGTCTACCCAATTGTTAGGAAACTAATAAAATGCACGTGTTTATTGACTTTTTTGAGCTGTAAAAACGAGCTGAAAATCGTTCTTTTAGACGAGGCATAGTAAAATAGAAAGAAAACTTTTTGGCCTAATTTACGAGAATGTGGACTTAAAAGTTTGGAAATTTTTTTGAGTTTCGCGGATAAAATCTCAAAAATAATTTTTGATTTCTCTTGATTTTTGGCCTTTTAATTTTTTTATTTTTCACACTTTTTTGCCTTAACCAACCCAATACTATTTTTTATTTTTTTTCTCCTTTTTCTCGTTTTAATTATTAATTTTCTCTACTCCATATCGATTTTTTCTACGTTAGTTAAAATAATTTTTGGTGCACTAAAAAAAGTAAAACTGCACACAACACAAGAGTATTTAATAAATATTTACAGAAAATCGGAGAATTTTGAGAATGAAAGCAAAAAATATAAATAATCATCTGTTGCTTTTTCCATTTAAATAAGTAGAAAAATAAATATATTTTACCAAAAGTTGAGTGGAATTCTTAGAATTATAACAGGAAAATAGATGAAAAGTCACTTTTTGGGGGGTCGTGGGTTCGAACCCGCTCAGGGATTTTTTATTTTTTTATGCGGTCTTTTTCATTCTTTGGTGCTTTTAAGCTTGTCTTAGGTACATTTACCCGTTAAAATTTTTATTTTCATAAATCTAATTTTTTTCAGTTTGGGCGCGTCTTTTTGGGCGTGTCCCCCCTATTTTCACTTCGAAGATGGGTGTCGGAGGTTCGAACCCTCTCCGGGTATTTTATTTTCTATTTTCATTTTTGGTACTTTTATGATCAAAAAGGCGCTATTTTCACTTTTATTTATCACCCTAAAATTTTTTGAACAAATTTTCTTTTAAAATTTCAAAAAAAATTTTTTTTGGACATTTTGGCCCACCCAAAAAAATTTTTCTTTAAAAATAATTTCAGGGTGGGCCAAGTTTGCCTCTATTATTTTAGCAACTCTATTTAGAGTCTTTTGTTTCTTTTTTTAATTGAAATGACAAGGCAAAATGACTCCTTGCTCAACAAGACAAATTCTGCCGCTGCCAATAATTCAGCTTCCCAACAGGTAACGAATGGAGTTATTGTGCCCAATAATGGTGGTAAAATTGCAACAATTGATATGCCGGTGCATTGTTTTGATGTGGTTTGGAATTTTATTTTTTATTGTCTAATGGGGGTTTAAGGACATTTTACATATGCGAAAATTATGGGGTTGTGGGCAATTCAAAAATTATCGGGCCTCGAGCGGTATCGAACCCGAGACCCCCAAAATTTTTGTTTTTTTTTGTTCTATTTTGTTTCCTTTTATTATTCAAACTTGAATAACTGTCTAAATTGTTTGTTTTACTATCAACCCAACGAATTTTAGTCTCACTTTTGTTTGGTTTTCAGATTTTTAAATACCCCCCCCCCCAAAATTCGGAATACAGATACTCATTGGTTTGACCATTTTCAAACCTTTGACACTTGCATTCCTATAGCGTTCTCCACTGTTTTCCGTAAAGCGTAGTCGTACTTTCTTAGTAACTTCTACGTACAAATTAACAGTGACACTTTATCCCATAATTTTAGGGGGTCGTGGGTTCGAATCCGCTTGAGGCCCCCAATTTTTTTTCTAAATGAGATTGCATTCTTTCACAGATAATTGCACATCTAAGCAAAAGTAAATTGCCAAAATGCCCAAATAATGTTCCAAATGAAAATTTCCCTTTATTTGTAACTTGGAAGAAGGGCCATCAACGACATCTTCGTGGATGTATTGGAACTTTCTCGCAAAATTTGCCACTTCATGAAGGACTCAGCGAGTATGCTCATACAAGGTTTATAGGAATAAAGCATTTTGAGAGCTTTTCTGCAACTTGGAAAAATTAATTTTAAATTTTAGTGCCTTCCGCGATTCTCGATTTGATCCAATCACTCTACACGAGATGCCCCATTTGCATTGTGCTGTGTCTTTATTGGTTTATTTTTTAATTTTTAAAGTTTTATTTGTTTTCGTATAGCCAAATAGTATTTTTAGTTTAAATATCCAATTCAAAATTAAGGGACCTCAGGCGGGTTCGAACCCACGACCCCTCGGAAGGGCCCCATGACTTTTTGCGCCCTCGGGATTTCTGGTTATTTTAATGTGCTATTTTTTATGTAGGGGAATGTTTTCATGTAAGAGTGCCTTATTTTCTTTGAAATTTTGATCTAGAAATTAATGGACCTTAAGCGGGATCGAACCCTCGACCCCTCGGAACATGCCATTTTTTGACTTTTTGGAAATTTTAAGAGTGAAATTGAATTGACTTAAACTTTCTAGGCTTTTGGGGTCCCTTCAAGTTTTTAATTAAGTTAAAATTCTGATAACCCCAACTTTTTTTTAATTTTAAAGGTTTGTTTTGAACCAGCCCGCCATTATCGTGATTGGCTTATAGGAATCCATGGAATACGAATTGAATATCGACAACATCACCGTTCAATGAGCGCTGTTTATTTGCCTGAAGTAGCTAGAGATCAGGGTTTTTTTCTTTAAAAAATTTTTTTCAAATTTAATTTTGTAGGCTGGAATCACGTTGAGACGGTAAACAATTTGATGCGTAAAGGAGGATTTAAAGGTGAAATAACTGAAATGGACCGACAAGCAGTTTTGGTTGAACGTTTTCAGTCCGAGAAAATGTCTATATCATATGAGGTTTCTTAAAAGATTTTTGAGAAATCAGAAGATTATCGGTGGGGGAGAGGAGGGGTCCCAGGTTCGAACCCTCTCCGGGCAATCTTATTTTTTAACCTTCTTGTTCATTCCTTGGTAATTTTCAGCTTTTTTCAGTCAATTTGTCTATTTAAAATTTTTATTCTTCCTAAATTCAAGCAAACAGCCCTATTTTGACGTAATGAATGGGCAGGGGTGGGGGTCATGGTTCGAACCCGCTCGGGGCCGATTATTTTTTAACGAGTTGGAATTTTTCTATTTTTAGACAAAACTAAGTTTATAATATTCTCCTCTAATTTAGGAGTATTTAACCTACAAAAAATTTCAACAACAACAACGTAACGGTGAAATAACAACTTTGGACGGTGCTGGTGGGGGAGGAGGTGGAGGGGGTTGTCCTCCATCTTCAAACGGTGGGCCTCGAAATGGGCTTTTATGCAACGGGTTTTTAAATTCTTGTCTTCCATAAGAATTGATTGAAGGAAAACCGGTGTGCTTAGAAAAGAAGGGGAAAAATGAGAGGATGGGGATTTTTTGGTGGGAATTTTTTAATTTTTTTCTGGTGGTGAAAGGTTTTTTTTCTTTTACATTTTTTCAATTTTTTAGGAGTAATTAATGTTCATTTTAAAACAAAATCAGACTTGATTTGAGTCGATTTTCAGTCTAATTTTGGAAATTAAGTTCAGTTTATAACTCTGTTTTTGATATTTTTTGAGGGGTCGTGGGTTCGAATCCGTTTGGGGCCCTGTAATTTTTAATTAAATTCTTTTGATTTTTTTCGAAGACATTTTTAAAAAATAGGCAGCCCTATAAGTATTTTTAACTTATGTAAATTAAAAATTTTTTTTTGAAAAATTTTTATTTTTTTGGCATTTTTATTTTTGGGCAAAACGAAAATATTTTGGGGAATATTTTTTTTAATTTCTTTTTTTTCCATTCATTTTTTTCTAAAATTTAAAAATACTTTTTCCTTTTTTCATTCTCTCTCCCCTTCAATTTTTTCTCTTTTTCCATTTAAAAAATTTCTTTTTTTTTGTAAAATTCCTTCCCTCTTTTGGAAATATTAATTAGTAAAAATTTTGAATTTTTTAAAGAAAATGTGACTTTTTTTAATTTTAATTTGAATAAAAAATTTATGGTAAATATTTTTCTGTTTAAATCTATGGAAAAATGGGTATTTGGAGGTTTTATAACTAAAATATATTTAGATGTGTTTTTGGTTTTATAAAGTCTTGCGCTTTAATAAACTGGGTTCTCATAAATTAATTGAAAATACAACGTGTATTTATGGGAGTGGAAATATAGGGAGGAGAGTATGAAAGTAGAAGTTCCGCTGGATCCCGTCCCATTTGGTACTTAAATTTCTCACCCGTACTCGTGGCAACCGTATTTCCCCTATCCCCTGTACGAGCACTGATTAGTAACCGGCAAAATCGAGTTTGTAGGATCCCGCGGGATAAAATTTTTTAAAAATCTTTGCGGGACGGGATCCCGCGGGATAAATCCCGCACTCCCGCAAAATGAAAAAAATGCGGGATTGCGGGACGGGATCCCGCAAAATCCCGCGCGGGATCAAAATCCGTCCCGCGCCGGTCACTGGCACTGATAAGAAAATTACGTCAATTGAATCTTCTGGCGTAGCTTTAAATTCCAAAATGAAAGGTTCTCCAACTCTAAATGGATTATTATAAACACGAATGCCATCCCATCCCTTCAATACTGACCATCTTGTAGTATGGAGCTTAAGTTTATTTAAATTTATTTAGATATAATTGTCTAATTTAATAATACCCTATCGGTTTGGAACTTTGGATTGCAGATTAATGGCACATCGGCAGTTTGGAACATTATGCCAGTTTGGAAGTTGTGCCAGTTTCGTCTGCCACTTTTGGCATTTCGCCTTTCGATTTTTAAAAGCAGTTTTGGCACACTCCTAAAATAAGTAGACACACCTCAATTTAATATACGTTTTTTAAATTCGGTTGGCCACTAGGTAGGGAAACTACCTAAATGATACATCCTATTTGAGGTATGGCCCCGTAGATGTATTTTATAGTGAAGTTCAATTTTATAAATTTTGAAAATTAAGGAAAAAAAGAAAAATTTAATTTTTAAGAGAATTTAAATATAGTACATACTTTTAGGAAATTAACCGAATAAAATAAATACAAGTTAAAAAAGGGGTTGAAAAAATTATATAATCTAATTTAAGGGAACGTCCAGGAAAATTAAAAAATAAAATTTTTTTACATTTTAAAAGGACGTTCCCAAACAAAAAAAATCTCTTTAATTTCTTGATAAGAATGGAAATTTAAAAAAATTTAAAAGAAATGTCTATTGAAAAATGGGTATTTGGAGGTTTTATAACTAAAATATATTTAGATGTGTTTTTGGTTTTATAAAGTCTTGCGCTTTAATAAACTGGGTTCTCATAAATTAATTGAGAATACAACGTGTATTTATGGGAGTGGAAAATATGAGGAGGAGGAAGGGGTGGAAGGAGAACTTTAAAAAAATCTCGTTGAAGCTTGGTTGAGTGGACTACAAAAATCTCCCATAAACTAGGGTTGTTGGTTCGACCCTTTTCGTGGTTAATTGATTTTTTAAATTAAGAAAACGAAATAAAAGATGAAATAAACATTTTAGAGAATATTTTAAAAGTCTAAAAAAAATTTTTTTTAAACCCCTACAAAAAATTCAAAAAATATTTTTTTTCTCCTTCCACCTTTCAACATTAACGTATATTTAAATAAATACAAAATACCTTCCTCACGTATTATTTAAAAATATCGAAAAAATTTTTGCTTTAGCGTTTTAAAAAATTAAAAAAAAGTTTTCTAAACCTTCACCCATATATTTTTAAATTAAAAAAATTATTTTTCTTCCAACCAAAAATTTTTTAACAGGCACACTTTTTCGCTTCAGATTCAGCACCTGTTGTTGGTTGGTGAACTCCATTGCGATTTTGTCCGTGGTGTTGTTTGGATTGGACACCTGTGTCAGCGGCGTTTAGGTCAAGACTTGAAAAAGATTTTAAAAATTAAAAAAAATTTTTATTCTAATTATAAACCTTCCGTCTTGTATATTTTGGTAAATACGTCGCGCTGTTTCCAAGAAAGCGTCTTCTACATTTTCCCCACTAAATTTAAATTTATTAATATTAACTGTAAAACAATAGATGTCTGAAATTTTACGGAACCTAATGATTTAAGAACAATCAGAGGATGTTGAAAAAAAGCGGGTGTTTTCTGAGGTCGCGGGTTCGACCCCAGCCGGGGCCCTGAATTTTTAAGAACTAATATTAACCCAAATTTTTTAAATTGGGAAGGGTTGGAAGCTAAATGGAAAGCCTAATATACTACAAGTCCCCGATTTCACAGGAAAAATTCTCACTACATAGTTAATCCCGACTTATGTAACTACCATAAGTCGGAACCCATAACGAGGATTAGGATTTTTATGAAAGCAATTTCATAAAATAACAAAACTCCCCAAAAATAGGAAAGATCCCGAATTGATTTAAAGACCTCGGAAGGTTCAGAAAGATAGGAAACCCTCTAAAAATTCTAATTCTACCTAGAACCCAAAATTATCCAATTTTGACCTGCTTTCCCAACAGATTAAAAATCAAAAATGGACTAGCCATAAGAATAATCAGAAAAAAATTTAAAAGCAAACGTTTTGGCCGAACATTCCATAAAAGTTAATCCATGTTCATCAGCAAAAGCTTTAGCCTCTTCATAAGTAACATCTCTTTGTGCTTCCATATCAGATTTGTTTCCAATTAGGAAAATTATCTTTTTTAAAGAAATTTTTTACTTAAAAATAAATTAAAATAAAACTGTGTTTGGATTGGTTAATGTTTTTGCGTCACTTAACCAACTGCTTAAATGATTATATGTTGAACGTCTGGTTACATCGTAGACCTAAATTGGGGTAAAAAAAATAAAATAAAGATAGGACTCGTCATTAAAAAAATGTACTAAATAAGGACTTGAAAGGATTCAAACTTGCTCCAGGTATGGGACGGAGAACTAAACAGGCCGAGAATGGTTTGAAATTATCAACAAGAAAAAACGAATGAGGTCTATAAGGAGATGTGGCAAAAATGTTAACTGAAAGTCGGGATCAAACTATGAGGGCTAGATTAAATGGAGATTGGAACGGAGAAAAACCCAAAGAACCATCCTTCATCCCAAAACTCTTCGGAGACGATGGGATGAACAAATCGAGTGTGGTTCGAAATTATCAACAAGGGAAAGAATTAGGGCCTATAAAATATTTCATTAAAATGGGACAAAATGTCACATCAACCAGACGTCTAGGCCAGCCTCTGGGCGTTAGACTGAAAATAAGTGGATGGAACAGATTCAAACCTATAACTCAATCCATCCATCCATTTCATAGGAAAACAGCAAAGTGAATTTTAGCGATCTCCAGCCGCGCCACCATCCGAAAAAAAACCCATGGAATCAACTAGGATCGAAAATTCCCGGGACTGTCACGCCCGAACTAAAATCAATTTTCGGTTGCCCACCGGTTCATTTAAATTCCTAACTCTAATACCAAGATACTTTAAAATTAAAAAATAAAACCATTAAAGCTCCAGCAGCGCCACGATAATAAGAACGAGTAACAGCTCGGAAACGTTCTTGCCCTGCAGTGTCCCTAAAATAAAAGACTCGTATAAATTAAATAAATTTAAAGAAAACCAAATTTGTAATTTAATTTTTTGTCCATTAACTTCCACCAATCGAGTGCCAAATTCAACGCCAATTGTGTGAGGACAGTCAGCCATAACTTGGAAAAAAAGATTTTTTAGTTGAATTTAAAATTAAATTTAAAATTTTCTTACACTTTTTCTCAGTAAATTGGTGTAATAAACAAGACCTGAAAATGAGGGGGGAAATTTTATTTTGTGAATTTTGAAAGATATTTGGTTGGTTAAGTCGAGTATTGGATAGGAAATCTGGACAAATTTTTTGGGATATACATGAAAATATTTTGGGTTAGATAACTAAATAAAATTAAAATAGGGAGGACTCTCACACTGAAAAACTGGCCAGGAGCGTGTCGAAATTGATTTTTAACAAGTAAAAGGGTGAAACAACAAAAAAGGATGCAATTTGGCGGAAAGCAAAACTGACACGCCCTGTCCAGTAGAAACGTCCGAGACAGAAAATTTCCCGAGAATCAAGACTAGACCCCAACCAAGACCGAAAAAAGCCAAGAAAAGTCTTGGAATCAAGACTCAAGACCAAAAGTCTCGGACGTCTCTAACGGTTAGCAATTAGCAACTCATTCCCAGAGCTGTTACGAAATTTCAACTTTTCGAGGTTATTTTTGTTTCGAAACAGCAATGATCCTCACATGACTAGGCTAACTAATTGTAAGTTTAGAAAATGCGGGGAATCGGA
The DNA here is from genome assembly GCA_036172945.1 of Meloidogyne incognita. Taxonomy (NCBI): domain Eukaryota; kingdom Metazoa; phylum Nematoda; class Chromadorea; order Rhabditida; family Meloidogynidae; genus Meloidogyne; species Meloidogyne incognita. The sequence goes on along the minus strand of JARQAC010000040.1, from coordinate 577,834 downwards.
AAGAATAGGGTTGACAGGAGACCCATAATTCGTGTCAGAATCACCAGGCCCCTTCTAAACACCATAAAACACATTTTTAAAAAATAAAAATTAAAAAAAAAATTTCATACTTTCCAACGCCCATATCGCCAATTATAATGTATTTAAAAATAAAAGAGTAATTGTATGGATTGTTGCTGTTGTTTGACATTTCTTTTGTGTTTCAAAAAATTCTTTAAATTCAAAATTAAAAGTTGGAATTAGTTAGGGGTTTTAAAAATAAATTCTGAAAAAATTTAAAGAAAAATCAATTGAAGAAAAATAAAAATTGTCAAAAATTTCACCAAAAAATGCACGAATAATCGATCTGCAAAAGAATTAAATGCAAAAATATTAATACAAGTGAAGTCAAAGTCTCCTAAAAAGGCTTAAAATAACAGAGGATTATGAAGATTTGTATAAAATTAAAAATAAACATTTACGACAATTCACCGACAAATACAGACAATTCACCGAAAAATTAACTTGCCGACAAAATGAAAAATTAATATCGTTAAAAATTGAAGTATTTTCTTTGTTTTAGATATAAATTGGCTTAAAACAACGTCCCACTTCATTATTAAAAAAGAAGAGTCAAAAATTTCAAATAAAAACCCAAAAAACCAAAATTCGGTGAATCATCCTTTTTGTGAATTGCCCCCGTTCTTAACTACCATTTTCACTGAATCACGACATAATTTAACATTTATTGGAATGCTTTATTTAACCCAGATATTAAACGCTGTATAACAAATATAACTGCGCGAGAGATAAAAAAATTAAACGGCTTTTACGTTAAAAAACTTGCTTTAAGCTAGACCTGTTAAAAAAACTTCAATTGCTCCGCTTTCGTCATTCCCGTAATATTTAGATATTTACAGTTAGAGAAATAGAGACTATGAGATTATGAGAGACTGAAAAGTGAAAAATCATTTTTGAAAGGAATTCGTGTCGAAACTTTTTTTAAATTATTTAGTTGGGGTACGGCCCAAGTAGGCGCGGGCCAAGTAGGCCCGCGCTCTTTTTTCGAGTTCAGATTTTAATATTCTTTACTATTTTATGGGGATTCTTGATTATATGTCTAGTTAATTCATTCACAATAAATGCCGCCAGTTAAAAAACAACTTCCCAGACAGTCAAGTATCTTTTCTCATTTTTTCAACAAAATTTTTAAATTTTCATAGCTCGTTTGATTTCTTTACATCCTCAAACTGGAATTGATGAAGCTGCCAGAAGGAGACGGATACAACGACATTTAGAAACCCTGGAAAAGGTTTGGGTTTTTTTGGGAGATTTGCTTTGGAGAGGGGGGTGGAGAGAGGGATGGTCAAGGTCGAGGTTTTCTTGAAATTCAAATTTCTGTTTGATTTTCTTTCCGTTTCGACGTAGACTGTTACCACACTTGAGATTATTTCAAGTCAAAGCCAATAGGAACTTTAAAAAAATTCCGTGTTCGAACCCATGACCCCAAACTTTTGTGCCCAACACTTCTTTGAGGCTTAATTTTCTTTACGATTTGACATAAAACTGCTCCCAAACTCAAAATGATGCCAAATCTAGACAATTATTGAAATTAAATATTCGGGGCCCCAAACGGGTTCGAAACCCATGACCCCAAAAGTTTTTATGTCAAATACATTCCTTCTTGTTTAAAGCCTATTTCTGTTATTAGCTGAATCATTTCCATAACTTAAATTTTTTAATTTCGTTTCAGGACAACTTTCAAGACGACCCACATGCAAATATTGTTTGGAACAAATCTGCCCCAAAATTTGATGACGAACTAATTTTCTCTCGATCTGACGAAACCAAAAAACGGAAAAAGAAAAGTAATGATCCTCCAAGTAAAATAAGTGCTCCAGAACATGCTAGTTTGTTTAGAAAAAGATTTTTTCTCAAAATTTAATACTTTAAATTTTAGCTAAAAAAGGAAAGAAATTGGTTGCGTCTTTGACTAAGACGAGGTTTAGGAAAACCTTTACTCAATTGCTTATCGAGTCTGAGGTTTCTTATCTAAATTTTTATTCGTTGTTTGTTTTTGTTTTAAAGGGGTTTTAATATTTGTTTTAAGGCTAAGTAATTCTGTTACAAAATACTCGGGAGTTTCCGGTTTACGAGAATTCCCCCCCCCCCCCTGAAATATGACTTATGGCACGTCTTTGTTTTAAATTTTATTTAAATTCAATCCAAAAATTTTCTAGAAAAAATGGGAAGAGGACAAAGCTTCTACATCCTCCACAGCACCCTCAACTTCTCAACAAATTCAAGGATCAACATCAATAGCTTCATCAATTCCGCCTTTTTTGACTTATACACAGGTTTATTGAATGACGTGGAGGTTCATATTTTTATTTTCCCCTTTCCTTTTCAGATTACTGCCCCTTCCAGCTTGTTACCTCCACGCAAGTTTTGTGCTGTTTGTGGCCTAAAATCGTGTTATACTTGTGTCAAATGTGGTGCTCATTTTTGTTCAATTCCTTGTAGAGATACACACGTTGATACGAGGTTATTTTCGACTTAGTTTATTTTTTTAAATTTTTAATTAATAGGTGTCTCAAATGGACAGTTTAAAAGCCTCTTCATCTTCTCTGGATGCAGTTGTTTCTGGCCGATGTTCAATTTATTGATTATCCAGTATTATATTTAAACTTTTTGTTTTTACAAATTCCCCCTTTTTTGGATATTTAAACATTCTCTCAGATGTTTAAATTAGGATAGCAACCCGACCCTCAAAACTCCGTCGGGGTTTTTTGGCAAAAGGCTTTACCCCACAAACCCTTTTGTATAACTGGCAGATAAGGCAAAAGGAAGCAAACGTATCTTAACCTTTATCCACCCAAATATTTGGAATTGACCTTCTGGGTAATTTGACCAATAGTCATAAATATTCCCTGAAAATTAAAAAATACCCTGTAAATTCCTTAAATGCTTAAATGTTTTTTAAATCCCCTAAATGTTTATTCCCATGTCCTTGACCTTCCTGGGTTCTGACTGCCTGATATTTTATTAAATACTGCAAGATAGGCTTCAAGTTTATTATATACAGCGGATTTTCGCGCTGAACAGGGGACAATTACCTTATACGAGGCTGAGGAATGGCTGATTGGGAAGCAGCAAATGCTCTCTTTGAATTAGATATGTTGGAGTGGGAGGGTGCAGACCTGCCTGCTCATCACCTTCGCTTCAGGGGCCTGCAACGGGCCGTAGCAAGTTTAACCCGTTTACATGAATATATGTTCGAGGAGAGACTTCGTCAGGACTATGAACGTGGGTGGTCATCCGATTAAACTAGTTGGTTTTTACAGTATGATTTTGTTTTAAAACTGATCAAAGTTTATTTAAATTGTTGCTAATTTTTCAGAATTTAATTAAATTAAATCAGAATTTTAAAACTTAAAATTATACTGTAAAAACTAACCAATTTAATCAGAAGCCCATCCACGTTCCTAGTCCTGACGAAGTCGATCCTCGAACAACTTATCTTGTAATCGAGTGGGGCTAGTCGCAGCACGTTGCAGAGCCCACTGCTCTATCAGGCTGCTTTTTTGCCAGTTCTGGATAGTGCAGTTCTAGGCTAAAGACTTGTGTACGAGACTTAACACATTTTTCGGAAAACGACTCAACCATTTGTTATGCGTTTTTTTCACACTTATATTTGGTGTCAATTGCACATCCGACGTTATAAGTTGATACCAGATAGTTATGGTAATCTTTTTTGTCTTCCAGTACCTTGAAAAAAATATATCTTTAAACGTCTATTTTACTTACAAGATGCCCCAAACGTGTAAGAATGTTCACAGTTCGCTTTTTGTCACTACCAAGAAATCCACAGATGTTATCAACTTGTTTCTTATCCAACACGGCATAAGTTTGAAAAATATCTGATTGCATCCTTCCAAACACATCAGCTCTTTCACGTATTAGACGTTCTTCTTCTGTTTCCCCTTTGTTACCGTGAGCAGATTTTAGATGGTGTCCCAAAGTGCTTCCGACAAATTCACAACAATAAGGGCACGTTGCTGGTGCACGTCGAACATCAAATGGCCGTGCAGTATCTGGACCTAACAAATATTTCACATTTAACAATAACCGATTTACATTTTTCAATTCTCAATTTTCAATCTTCAATTTTCATTAGTAAATTTTCAATTTTCAATTGTAACAATTTAAGTATATATTTTCATTTTTATTTGTATATTTCGATTTTCTAACCTGCAATAAATCGGCTACGCTTCCAGTAATTTTTATCTTCCATCTTGCCAAAAGTCTCAGGTGTTGTTTCAGCCACAAATTCCTTCCTTTTTGATCCAGCTTTCCCTTTTGACTTTTTACCTGCGGTCTGATGTTTAACATTTTTACCTTCTTCCTTATCATTGCCTTCGGCACGATGATCACCATCTTCTTCCTCATCAAACTTTTCATCTTCTTCCCCATCACTATTTTCATCCTCTTCCTCATCACTGCCTTTAAGAATCGTGCCGAAGGCAGTGATGAGCAGTGATGATGATGATGAAAATAGTGATGGGGAAGAAGATGAAAAGTTTGATGAGGAAGAAGATGGTGATCATCGTGCCGAAGGCAATGATAAGGAAGAAGGTAAAAATGTTAAACATCAGACCGCAGGTAAAAAGTCAAAAGGGAAAGCTGGATCAAAAAGGAAGGAATTTGTGGCTGAAACAACACCTGAGACTTTTGGCAAGATGGAAGATAAAAATTACTGGAAGCGTAGCCGATTTATTGCAGGTTAGAAAATCGAAATATACAAATAAAAATGAAAATATATACTTAAATTGTTACAATTGAAAATTGAAAATTTACTAATGAAAATTGAAGATTGAAAATTGAGAATTGAAAAATGTAAATCGGTTATTGTTAAATGTGAAATATTTGTTAGGTCCAGATACTGCACGGCCATTTGATGTTCGACGTGCACCAGCAACGTGCCCTTATTGTTGTGAATTTGTCGGAAGCACTTTGGGACACCATCTAAAATCTGCTCACGGTAACAAAGGGGAAACAGAAGAAGAACGTCTAATACGTGAAAGAGCTGATGTGTTTGGAAGGATGCAATCAGATATTTTTCAAACTTATGCCGTGTTGGATAAGAAACAAGTTGATAACATCTGTGGATTTCTTGGTAGTGACAAAAAGCGAACTGTGAACATTCTTACACGTTTGGGGCATCTTGTAAGTAAAATAGACGTTTAAAGATATATTTTTTTCAAGGTACTGGAAGACAAAAAAGATTACCATAACTATCTGGTATCAACTTATAACGTCGGATGTGCAATTGACACCAAATATAAGTGTGAAAAAAACGCATAACAAATGGTTGAGTCGTTTTCCGAAAAATGTGTTAAGTCTCGTACACAAGTCTTTAGCCTAGAACTGCACTATCCAGAACTGGCAAAAAAACAGCCTGATAGAGCAGTGGGCTCTGCAACGTGCTGCGACTAGCCCCACTCGATTACAAGATAAGTTGTTCGAGGATCGACTTCGTCAGGACTAGGAACGTGGATTTGGGTGGATAAAGGTTAAGATACGTTTGCTTCCTTTTGCCTTATCTGCCAGTTGCACAAGGGAATTTCCTTCCCATTTGCTTCTCATGAATGTCAAGACCTGGGTTTTGATCTTCTGGATTGATCCCCTTTGATCGATTTAGTTGTTCTTGGCAAAAACACAAAATAAGGGGGAAATAGTGACTATTAATTATTTTTTTTGTTTTCTTGAATAAAATTTAAAGTTTTTTTTATTGTTCTAATTTTGTTATTGTTGTAAAAACAAAACAAATTATTTTTAATTTTTTATCTTAAACATTTTTTAGACTTTATTTTAATTCTACTACAAATAAACACTTTAAAAATCACTTAATTTTCAATATATTACCAAAACAAATTTTTATAAAAAAGCAAATAATGGATGAAGGTGAAGATCAAAAACATAGACAGGCTATACAATCCTTTAGGGAATTTACAGGTTTTTTTTAATTTTTTGGGTAATATTGAAGACTCTTTCTCTGAGGGGGGGGTCGACTTTAGATAAGGGACAAGATTTCCCTACCGGAGATGGGTCAAGTTGAGGAAAATAGCTGAGAATGTAATTCCAAGTTTCACGCCCTTTGAATTTCCTCAAAGTCACTATTTTCATAAAGGATATAAAGCTAATAAAAAACTAAAAATAATTCTTTTCATCGATCTTTTCCTTTTAGATTGAAATAATTTTCGTAGTAAATAGGAAATTTTGAAAAGCCTGGACCTGTTCCTGGGTTCTGGGTTTGATTTATTGACCTGGGCCGGATCGTGGGCCTGTAGTTCAGGAAAAATCCACTCCCAGGAAAACCCCAGGAAGGTCAAAAATGCCTGGTCCTGGACTCTGGGTATAGGAAAAACCTAGGCCTTAGTCCAGACACAGGCCGATCTCTAGTAAACATAATGAAAAATAACAAGATTAGGGGAGGGGAAAAACTCTAAATTTATCTATTAGGCATTTTTCTTGTCGGATTTTAAAAATTTTCTTCAGAGTAGATTTCGGGTCGAAAGAAAGTCCGAGTTTTGGGTAATCAAACCAGACGTTATAGGGGATAAATTAACATTTGGGCACCGTTCCTGTAAAACTTTCTTTTTTAAGGCAATCAAGATGACTCAACAGCTCGCCGTCTTCTTTCAATGTACAATTGGGATGTTCAACGTGCCATAAATATTTTCTTTATGAGAGGCGCTCCCCTTCCAGAACAACAACAAAAAAGCGATGACAGTGATGATGAAGATATTATTGTGGATGGAGATGATGAAATTCGAGCAGTTCAGCCTTCCTTTGAACCGAAAAGACGAATTTCGCATTTTGTGAAGAAAAACAAAAATATTGAAAAGGTTTTTTGTTTAGATTTTTTAAAGTAAAAACCCCTTGGGTTGACTAGAGCAGTTCTGTCTTTAGAATATTCAATTTTATAAAGGGATAAGGTGATTCCAAGTTTCTTCTCCCGCGCTTATTTTTCCCCAAAAATGTCCATAATAGGTAGACTTTCTCAATTTTACTCTAATTTTTCTGTGGCATTTTCAAATGCTGACAATGATGATTATCATAGCACAAAACCGTTTAACCGGCCGGGGAATTTTTCCCTGTCTTATTTTTTCTATTTGACCTGCCACAGGGAAAAATTAACCGAGCGGTTAACTGTTACACTAGTTTTCTGTTACTCTAATTATGATGTACTTGGCATTCTTTAGAATTATTAATCGCTCTCCGCGATTATTGGCGCATGCCATTTCTGAAAAGAGTAATCTTTTGATTTCCTCATTGATAGATTGAATGCCAGGGAAATTGAATGGAATTAAGGAAGAAAGTCTGACTATTGAAAAAATTAGGATGTCATGATATAATGACATCCTAATTTGGCATCCTTTAGAATTAATAATCTTTTAAAGAATCAAACAGCTGAAAACAAAAGCCTAATATATAAAAAATATACGGCTCGGAAACGTTCTTGCCCTGCAGTGTCCCTAAAATAAAAGACTCGTATAAATTAAATAAATTTAAAGAAAACCAAATTTGTAATTTAATTTTTTGTCCATTAACTTCTACCAATCGAGTGCCAAATTCAACGCCAATTGTGTGAGGACAGTCAGCCATAACTTGGAAAAAAAGATTTTTTAGTTGAATTTAAAATTAAATTTAAAATTTTCTTACACTTTTTCTCAGTAAATTGGTGTAATAAACAAGACCTGAAAATGAGGGGGAAAATTTTATTTTGCGAATTTTGAAAAATATTTGGTTGGTTAAGTCGAGTATTGGATAGGAAATCTGGACAAATTTTTTGGGATATACATGAAAATATTTTGGGTTAGATAACTAAATAAAATTAAAATAGGGAGGACTCTCACACTGAAAAACTGGCCAGGAGCGTGTCGAAATTGATTTTTAACAAGTAAAAGGGTGAAACAACAAAAAAGGATGCAATTTGGCGGAAAGCAAAACTGACACGCCCTGTCCAGTAGAAACGTCCGAGACAGAAAATTTCCCGAGAATCAAGACTAGACCCCAACCAAGACCGAAAAAAGCCAAGAAAAGTCTTGGAATCAAGACTCAAGACCAAAAGTCTCGGACGTCTCTAACGGTTAGCAATTAGCAACTCATTCCCAGAGCTGTTACGAAATTTCAACTTTTCGAGGTTATTTTTGTTTCGAAACAGCAATGATCCTCACATGACTAGGCTAACTAATTGTAAGTTTAGAAAATGCGGGGAATCGGAAAGAATAGGGTTGACAGGAGACCCATAATTCGTGTCAGAATCACCAGGCCCCTTCTAAACACCATAAAACACATTTTTAAAAAATAAAAAATTAAAAAAAAAATTTCATACTTTCCAACGCCCATATCGCCAATTATAATGTATTTAAAAATAAAAGAGTAATTGTATGGATTGTTGCTGTTGTTTGACATTTCTTTTGTGTTTCAAAAAATTCTTTAAATTCAAAATTAAAAGTTGGAATTAGTTAGGGGTTTTAAAAATAAATTCTGAAAAAATTTAAAGAAAAATCAATTGAAGAAAAATAAAAATTGTCAAAAATTTCACCAAAAAATGCACGAATAATCGATCTGCAAAAGAATTAAATGCAAAAATATTAATACAAGTGAAGTCAAAGTCTCCTAAAAAGGCTTAAAATAACAGAGGATTATGAAGATTTGTATAAAATTAAAAATAAACATTTACGACAATTCACCGACAAATACAGACAATTCACCGAAAAATTAACTTGCCGACAAAATGAAAAATTAATATCGTTAAAAATTGAAGTATTTTCTTTGTTTTAGATATAAATTGGCTTAAAACAACGTCCCACTTCATTATTAAAAAAGAAGAGTCAAAAATTTCAAATAAAAACCCAAAAAACCAAAATTCGGTGAATCATCCTTTTTGTGAATTGCCCCCGTTCTTAACTACCATTTTCACTGAATCACGACATAATTTAACATTTATTGGAATGCTTTATTTAACCCAGATATTAAACGCTGTATAACAAATATAACTGCGCGAGAGATAAAAAAATTAAACGGCTTTTACGTTAAAAAACTTGCTTTAAGCTAGACCTGTTAAAAAAACTTCAATTGCTCCGCTTTCGTCATTCCCGTAATATTTAGATATTTACAGTTAGAGAAATAGAGACTATGAGATTATGAGAGACTGAAAAGTGAAAAATCATTTTTGAAAGGAATTCGTGTCGAAACTTTTTTTAAATTATTTAGTTGGGGTACGGCCCAAGTAGGCGCGGGCCAAGTAGGCCCGCGCTCTTTTTTCGAGTTCAGATTTTAATATTCTTTACTATTTTATGGGGATTCTTGATTATATGTCTAGTTAATTCATTCACAATAAATGCCGCCAGTTAAAAAACAACTTCCCAGACAGTCAAGTATCTTTTCTCATTTTTTCAACAAAATTTTTAAATTTTCATAGCTCGTTTGATTTCTTTACATCCTCAAACTGGAATTGATGAAGCTGCCAGAAGGAGACGGATACAACGACATTTAGAAACCCTGGAAAAGGTTTGGGTTTTTTTGGGAGATTTGCTTTGGAGAGGGGGGTGGAGAGAGGGATGGTCAAGGTCGAGGTTTTCTTGAAATTCAAATTTCTGTTTGATTTTCTTTCCGTTTCGACGTAGACTGTTACCACACTTGAGATTATTTCAAGTCAAAGCCAATAGGAACTTTAAAAAAATTCCGTGTTCGAACCCATGACCCCAAACTTTTGTGCCCAACACTTCTTTGAGGCTTAATTTTCTTTACGATTTGACATAAAACTGCTCCCAAACTCAAAATGATGCCAAATCTAGACAATTATTGAAATTAAATATTCGGGGCCCCAAACGGGTTCGAACCCATGACCCCAAAAGTTTTTATGTCAAATACATTCCTTCTTGTTTAAAGCCTATTTCTGTTATTAGCTGAATCATTTCCATAACTTAAATTTTTTAATTTCGTTTCAGGACAACTTTCAAGACGACCCACATGCAAATATTGTTTGGAACAAATCTGCCCCAAAATTTGATGACGAACTAATTTTCTCTCGATCTGACGAAACCAAAAAACGGAAAAAGAAAAGTAATGATCCTCCAAGTAAAATAAGTGCTCCAGAACATGCTAGTTTGTTTAGAAAAAGATTTTTTCTCAAAATTTAATACTTTAAATTTTAGCTAAAAAAGGAAAGAAATTGGTTGCGTCTTTGACTAAGACGAGGTTTAGGAAAACCTTTACTCAATTGCTTATCGAGTCTGAGGTTTCTTATCTAAATTTTTATTCGTTGTTTGTTTTTGTTTTAAAGGGGTTTTAATATTTGTTTTAAGGCTAAGTAATTCTGTTACAAAATACTCGGGAGTTTCCGGTTTACGAGAATTCCCCCCCCCCCCCCCCCCTGAAATATGACTTATGGCACGTCTTTGTTTTAAATTTTATTTAAATTCAATCCAAAAATTTTCTAGAAAAAATGGGAAGAGGACAAAGCTTCTACATCCTCCACAGCACCCTCAACTTCTCAACAAATTCAAGGATCAACATCAATAGCTTCATCAATTCCGCCTTTTTTGACTTATACACAGGTTTATTGAATGACGTGGAGGTTCATATTTTTATTTTCCCCTTTCCTTTTCAGATTACTGCCCCTTCCAGCTTGTTACCTCCACGCAAGTTTTGTGCTGTTTGTGGCCTAAAATCGTGTTATACTTGTGTCAAATGTGGTGCTCATTTTTGTTCAATTCCTTGTAGAGATACACACGTTGATACGAGGTTATTTTCGACTTAGTTTATTTTTTTAAATTTTTAATTAATAGGTGTCTCAAATGGACAGTTTAAAAGCCTCTTCATCTTCTCTGGATGCAGTTGTTTCTGGCCGATGTTCAATTTATTGATTATCCAGTATTATATTTAAACTTTTTGTTTTTACAAATTCCCCCTTTTTTGGATATTTAAACATTCTCTCAGATGTTTAAATTAGGATAGCAACCCGACCCTCAAAACTCCGTCGGGGTTTTTTGGCAAAAGGCTTTACCCCACAAACCCTTTTGTATAACTGGCAGATAAGGCAAAAGGAAGCAAACGTATCTTAACCTTTATCCACCCAAATATTTGGAATTGACCTTCTGGGTAATTTGACCAATAGTCATAAATATTCCCTGAAAATTAAAAAATACCCTGTAAATTCCTTAAATGCTTAAATGTTTTTTAAATCCCCTAAATGTTTATTCCCATGTCCTTGACCTTCCTGGGTTCTGACTGCCTGATATTTTATTAAATACTGCAAGATAGGCTTCAAGTTTATTATATACAGCGGATTTTCGCGCTGAACAGGGGACAATTACCTTATACGAGGCTGAGGAATGGCTGATTGGGAAGCAGCAAATGCTCTCTTTGAATTAGATATGTTGGAGTGGGAGGGTGCAGACCTGCCTGCTCATCACCTTCGCTTCAGGGGCCTGCAACGGGCCGTAGCAAGTTTAACCCGTTTACATGAATATATGTTCGAGGAGAGACTTCGTCAGGACTATGAACGTGGGTGGTCATCCGATTAAACTAGTTGGTTTTTACAGTATGATTTTGTTTTAAAACTGATCAAAGTTTATTTAAATTGTTGCTAATTTTTCAGAATTTAATTAAATTAAATCAGAATTTTAAAACTTAAAATTATACTGTAAAAACTAACCAATTTAATCAGAAGCCCATCCACGTTCCTAGTCCTGACGAAGTCGATCCTCGAACAACTTATCTTGTAATCGAGTGGGGCTAGTCGCAGCACGTTGCAGAGCCCACTGCTCTATCAGGCTGCTTTTTTGCCAGTTCTGGATAGTGCAGTTCTAGGCTAAAGACTTGTGTACGAGACTTAACACATTTTTCGGAAAACGACTCAACCATTTGTTATGCGTTTTTTTCACACTTATATTTGGTGTCAATTGCACATCCGACGTTATAAGTTGATACCAGATAGTTATGGTAATCTTTTTTGTCTTCCAGTACCTTGAAAAAAATATATCTTTAAACGTCTATTTTACTTACAAGATGCCCCAAACGTGTAAGAATGTTCACAGTTCGCTTTTTGTCACTACCAAGAAATCCACAGATGTTATCAACTTGTTTCTTATCCAACACGGCATAAGTTTGAAAAATATCTGATTGCATCCTTCCAAACACATCAGCTCTTTCACGTATTAGACGTTCTTCTTCTGTTTCCCCTTTGTTACCGTGAGCAGATTTTAGATGGTGTCCCAAAGTGCTTCCGACAAATTCACAACAATAAGGGCACGTTGCTGGTGCACGTCGAACATCAAATGGCCGTGCAGTATCTGGACCTAACAAATATTTCACATTTAACAATAACCGATTTACATTTTTCAATTCTCAATTTTCAATCTTCAATTTTCATTAGTAAATTTTCAATTTTCAATTGTAACAATTTAAGTATATATTTTCATTTTTATTTGTATATTTCGATTTTCTAACCTGCAATAAATCGGCTACGCTTCCAGTAATTTTTATCTTCCATCTTGCCAAAAGTCTCAGGTGTTGTTTCAGCCACAAATTCCTTCCTTTTTGATCCAGCTTTCCCTTTTGACTTTTTACCTGCGGTCTGATGTTTAACATTTTTACCTTCTTCCTTATCATTGCCTTCGGCACGATGATCACCATCTTCTTCCTCATCAAACTTTTCATCTTCTTCCCCATCACTATTTTCATCCTCTTCCTCATCACTGCCTTTAAGAATCGTGCCGAAGGCAGTGATGAGCAGTGATGATGATGATGAAAATAGTGATGGGGAAGAAGATGAAAAGTTTGATGAGGAAGAAGATGGTGATCATCGTGCCGAAGGCAATGATAAGGAAGAAGGTAAAAATGTTAAACATCAGACCGCAGGTAAAAAGTCAAAAGGGAAAGCTGGATCAAAAAGGAAGGAATTTGTGGCTGAAACAACACCTGAGACTTTTGGCAAGATGGAAGATAAAAATTACTGGAAGCGTAGCCGATTTATTGCAGGTTAGAAAATCGAAATATACAAATAAAAATGAAAATATATACTTAAATTGTTACAATTGAAAATTGAAAATTTACTAATGAAAATTGAAGATTGAAAATTGAGAATTGAAAAATGTAAATCGGTTATTGTTAAATGTGAAATATTTGTTAGGTCCAGATACTGCACGGCCATTTGATGTTCGACGTGCACCAGCAACGTGCCCTTATTGTTGTGAATTTGTCGGAAGCACTTTGGGACACCATCTAAAATCTGCTCACGGTAACAAAGGGGAAACAGAAGAAGAACGTCTAATACGTGAAAGAGCTGATGTGTTTGGAAGGATGCAATCAGATATTTTTCAAACTTATGCCGTGTTGGATAAGAAACAAGTTGATAACATCTGTGGATTTCTTGGTAGTGACAAAAAGCGAACTGTGAACATTCTTACACGTTTGGGGCATCTTGTAAGTAAAATAGACGTTTAAAGATATATTTTTTTCAAGGTACTGGAAGACAAAAAAGATTACCATAACTATCTGGTATCAACTTATAACGTCGGATGTGCAATTGACACCAAATATAAGTGTGAAAAAAACGCATAACAAATGGTTGAGTCGTTTTCCGAAAAATGTGTTAAGTCTCGTACACAAGTCTTTAGCCTAGAACTGCACTATCCAGAACTGGCAAAAAAACAGCCTGATAGAGCAGTGGGCTCTGCAACGTGCTGCGACTAGCCCCACTCGATTACAAGATAAGTTGTTCGAGGATCGACTTCGTCAGGACTAGGAACGTGGATTTGGGTGGATAAAGGTTAAGATACGTTTGCTTCCTTTTGCCTTATCTGCCAGTTGCACAAGGGAATTTCCTTCCCATTTGCTTCTCATGAATGTCAAGACCTGGGTTTTGATCTTCTGGATTGATCCCCTTTGATCGATTTAGTTGTTCTTGGCAAAAACACAAAATAAGGGGGAAATAGTGACTATTAATTATTTTTTTTGTTTTCTTGAATAAAATTTAAAGTTTTTTTTATTGTTCTAATTTTGTTATTGTTGTAAAAACAAAACAAATTATTTTTAATTTTTTATCTTAAACATTTTTTAGACTTTATTTTAATTCTACTACAAATAAACACTTTAAAAATCACTTAATTTTCAATATATTACCAAAACAAATTTTTATAAAAAAGCAAATAATGGATGAAGGTGAAGATCAAAAACATAGACAGGCTATACAATCCTTTAGGGAATTTACAGGTTTTTTTTAATTTTTTGGGTAATATTGAAGACTCTTTCTCTGAGGGGGGGGTCGACTTTAGATAAGGGACAAGATTTCCCTACCGGAGATGGGTCAAGTTGAGGAAAATAGCTGAGAATGTAATTCCAAGTTTCACGCCCTTTGAATTTCCTCAAAGTCACTATTTTCATAAAGGATATAAAGCTAATAAAAAACTAAAAATAATTCTTTTCATCGATCTTTTCCTTTTAGATTGAAATAATTTTCGTAGTAAATAGGAAATTTTGAAAAGCCTGGACCTGTTCCTGGGTTCTGGGTTTGATTTATTGACCTGGGCCGGATCGTGGGCCTGTAGTTCAGGAAAAATCCACTCCCAGGAAAACCCCAGGAAGGTCAAAAATGCCTGGTCCTGGACTCTGGGTATAGGAAAAACCTAGGCCTTAGTCCAGACACAGGCCGATCTCTAGTAAACATAATGAAAAATAACAAGATTAGGGGAGGGGAAAAACTCTAAATTTATCTATTAGGCATTTTTCTTGTCGGATTTTAAAAATTTTCTTCAGAGTAGATTTCGGGTCGAAAGAAAGTCCGAGTTTTGGGTAATCAAACCAGACGTTATAGGGGATAAATTAACATTTGGGCACCGTTCCTGTAAAACTTTCTTTTTTAAGGCAATCAAGATGACTCAACAGCTCGCCGTCTTCTTTCAATGTACAATTGGGATGTTCAACGTGCCATAAATATTTTCTTTATGAGAGGCGCTCCCCTTCCAGAACAACAACAAAAAAGCGATGACAGTGATGATGAAGATATTATTGTGGATGGAGATGATGAAATTCGAGCAGTTCAGCCTTCCTTTGAACCGAAAAGACGAATTTCGCATTTTGTGAAGAAAAACAAAAATATTGAAAAGGTTTTTTGTTTAGATTTTTTAAAGTAAAAACCCCTTGGGTTGACTAGAGCAGTTCTGTCTTTAGAATATTCAATTTTATAAAGGGATAAGGTGATTCCAAGTTTCTTCTCCCGCGCTTATTTTTCCCCAAAAATGTCCATAATAGGTAGACTTTCTCAATTTTACTCTAATTTTTCTGTGGCATTTTCAAATGCTGACAATGATGATTATCATAGCACAAAACCGTTTAACCGGCCGGGGAATTTTTCCCTGTCTTATTTTTTCTATTTGACCTGCCACAGGGAAAAATTAACCGAGCGGTTAACTGTTACACTAGTTTTCTGTTACTCTAATTATGATGTACTTGGCATTCTTTAGAATTATTAATCGCTCTCCGCGATTATTGGCGCATGCCATTTCTGAAAAGAGTAATCTTTTGATTTCCTCATTGATAGATTGAATGCCAGGGAAATTGAATGGAATTAAGGAAGAAAGTCTGACTATTGAAAAAATTAGGATGTCATGATATAATGACATCCTAATTTGGCATCCTTTAGAATTAATAATCTTTTAAAGAATCAAACAGCTGAAAACAAAAGCCTAATATATAAAAAATATAATATAAACATATAACTTGGAATTACCCGGAATATTTAAAATTTCACTTTTACCGCATATGGGTGTCCGAAAATTTAATTTAAAAAATTCTTTTAAAGATTCAAACAACTGAAAATAAAGAAGAAGATAAAAAAGATGATTCCGAAGACAATATTCGCGCCCCAATTCCTGCAGTTAAAGGTGTAATGCTGGCACAAAGTTATCGTCAAACTTATGGTTTATTTTTTTAAATTAAAAGATGTTAAAATTTCTTTTGTATTTGGAAGTTTTTCTAAATTTTTATGAGCCTATCATGCTCTTAAAATGGGTTGGGGGTCGCCCATAATGGCATTGGAATATAAAACCCTCAAAAGTCGCCTATACACCAAACAGAAATGGCTTTTCTCTATTAAGGGTTTTTGATATTAAGGCATACTGGTTTAGGGGATAATTAATTCTGTTGGAGGATTGCTATTTTTTATAACTTAAGATTCCATAGAACAATAAAACGAAAAAATATTCCTTAAATTTAACAGAAAATGGCAATGTTCGTCCAGGAACATCTCATTCAATTTTTGAACAATATCGCAATTTGGAACCAAATGATAAGTCTTCTGAAACTGTCGAGAAAGTAATGGAAGAATCAGCTGCAACCTCAAGTTCCTCAATTCAAGAAAAATATAAACAAAAAGGAGGATTTTCTCCGCCAACGAATAGTTTTAAGGTTTTTAATTTTTTTCTAAAAAGTAGGAATATTAAGGAGCTGGGTTTAAGTCACGGGTTCTACGAATTGGTACCCTGCCAAAGTTATACGAATATGATATTCGATGAACTTTGATCGGAGAATTGTTTGAAAAACCGGTCAGACACCCTACCTGCCTTTTTTCTCTACCCTGGCATCTCTGGTCCAACAGTATGGTGTAGCCACGGGGCAGTGATATACCGAATTTAGCTTTTCGTCGTTTCTTAAATATTTTAAAAATTCCAATTTTCTCTAAATCTCCCTCTTTATCCTTGCCATTGCTGTCTTGCTGGGTTTTTGTGTCACAAGAATTTATCTCCCCATCTTTCCAAAAATCCACTAATAATTGCGTTGTTGGCTACCGGTTAATTCTCGCCTCTGGCGGTTCAAATGTTCTTAAAATTCATTACGTCAGCCGCCACTGGCAAAAATTAACCGGCCACTTTTTCCATAAAAATTGTCAACCAATTAAAATAAATTTTATAGAAAATTAAACTTCATCATCGAACATTGGAAGTAGAAAATGGAAAGCAACATGATAATAATAAAGAGAAATTAATCGTGAGTAATGACCGGACAAAAGAAGAATCTTCAACAACAGCAACAACTGGTGGCTTTGGACAAGGGCTTAAAAAGCGAAAAGATTTGCGTCTTCTATTTCGACCACCAACAGATTTAATTTTTTATGGAGATTGGGACAAGGTTTAAATTTGATTTTAGAATTGAGAAAAATTTTTTGTCGTGGTTTTTTCCCTATAATTTTCGAAGAGTTAGGGTGTCAGTCATTTGTTGGTAAAGAAATTTTGCCTCGCATCACTAAACATTTGGACTTACATGAGTAGGTTGTCGGTTCCTGAAAAATTTTCGGATATCCGAAATCGAACCGAAAAATCCTCGGTTCTTCGGATCGGTTCGGTCCATAACCAACAACCCTATTCATGAGTACAAGACGCCAAGTTTCACGTGATACCCCTTGATTCCAGACCGTATTGCTATTAAATTTTAGAACTGACATGGGAAGTTATTCGTTCGTGATTTTGGTCCAAATTTTTTGTAAAATGGTTTTCAAGGAAAATTTTCCACCCCTGATTATGTTTTTGAACCAATTCTGAACTCGTAATAGAACGATTAGGATAAGTTTGATTTTTATTTTCCATTCCCAAACTAGATTTAGTTGTTTGTCCAACAAAAAATTTTTTCCATTAAATAAATTAGGATTTTATAGGCACTACAAACGGCTAAACAAAGCCATCGTTGGCTTCTTGTAAACGTTCAAAATTCACTTGAATTTGCTTGTGCAGGTTTTCTCTTCTTTTTAATTTTTATAAAATGTTTTTCAAAGTTCTTAACCGCGATATTTGGTCAGCGGAAACTGTAAAGGATGTTGTTCGCTCAAATTTTATCTTTTGGCAGGTTTATCTTTTGAGAATATTTTTTTTGAAATTTAAATTCTTTTAATTTTGGGTTTATCACGATTCTTCTGATGGTGTCCGTGTTAAATGTTACTATCATTTTGATACTTATCCAGCTTTGTTTATTATTGATCCACGAACGGGAGAAGAAGTTTTGAAGCTGACAGCGCCTGATGTTGTTTCCTTTCTCGAGAATTGTGGGTTGAGTTGAAAATTTTTCTAGAATGTCAAAGTGTCGACTTTTCTTTATTTTATGAAAATTAATTTATTTTTTAGTAACTTTCTTTTTGTCACGTTATCCAACATTTGAAGCACGCGATCAGGAATTTAAACAAATGGCCTTATTAGGACCGAAGCATCCACTTTTATTGCATAGAGAAAAGGTTTGATTTTTCTAATTTTTTGAACTTGAATTTTTTATTTTTCGGACTTCTTTGAGGTATACACATGTTATAATGTGCTCTCAATTTAAGACACCTAATTATAAAATACACCCTAGTTTAAGATACTCCATAAAATTTAGTTGGCTACAATTTGGGGAGTCCCTAATTATAAGATACACACAATAAGAATGTAGTACTTTGTTGGTCATAAGCGATACCCTCGAGTTAGGATATACCTCGTTATAAGATACGATTTTTCTGGTTTATTTGAGAATGAGGGTTTTCTTTTGAATTCCTTTTGAATTCAACCCTGTAGAGATTTTTTTGTTTCCTTAAAATTTTAATTTTTACATAATTTAGTCATCAAACTCTTCAAAATCACCTCAAATAATGCATCCTGATCAAATTACAGCCTCATCCTCAGATTCTTCTTGTGGTGGAAGAAAACGTAAACAATCAACTGATGATTCTGATTTACATTGATGGTTAGAGAGAAAAAAAAGGAGGAGAGAATTTTTGTGTGTGTGTGTATATTTTTCTAAGGTTAATTTTATGAATTTTATCCAAGTCAGACCTTTTTTTAAGATATTGATTCTAATTACCACCAAATACAACAACAATATAATTATTCTCATTCAACAAACAAGAAAAAAAAAGTTTTTTTTAAAGTAAATCTAATAGTTTTGGAATTTATTTTTACCTCTTACTGTTTTAGACTTGACTAATAAAAGTGAAAAATGCCCTTTTGTGTTTATAAATTAGAAAGAAATTTTTAGGGGTTGAACGCATTCAGTATTGACCAGCACTAGGGATGTCATGGGTTATCCGAACTCGAAACCCGGACGAATTTTAGATCAAAAACAATACCAAATCCGAGAAAATTTTCGAACCCACGACACGACTTTTTCTTCCCCCAGCAGCCCGAACTTTTTTCGATCTGGGATCCGAA
This sequence comes from Meloidogyne incognita, assembly GCA_036172945.1. Lineage (NCBI taxonomy): Eukaryota > Metazoa > Nematoda > Chromadorea > Rhabditida > Meloidogynidae > Meloidogyne > Meloidogyne incognita. Next base: position 558,614 of record JARQAC010000040.1, on the reverse strand, counting down.
CGTCTGACTTTTTTTTTGCAGCCGAGACATCCGAAAAAAACTCAACCCGTGACATTCCTGACAAATATTCTATGCTTTCCTTGGCGATGATCATTTTTTAAAAATTAGGGTTTTTCCCAAAATTCTTTTCTCTCTTTTTTAATTTAGACTCTAACAATTTTTCCACTCAATCAAAATCTCTCCGTTCAAATTTTTTTAATTTTTGCCTAAATATCATAAACAACAAAAAGATTTAGAAAGATGGCTAAAAGCTACCAATACTTCTTTCCTCATTTCTTTCTCCCCTTTGTAAAAAATAAATCAATAAAATGGCATTAATGTGAGACTATTTTGTATTTTTTGTCATTTTTCTTTAGATTTATTTTTCTCGTTTTAAAAAAAATTTTTTTTGATTTTTTCCCTCTTTTAAATTAATTTGTTAGTATCTGCACTAGTTGTACTGATAATTATGTCTAGAATATTTTTAGGTAGAAACTCCGACAAAAATTTCTTTCTCATTTTTTACCCCAAACATTCAATAGGTCAATGATATTTTAACGGTTTTATTAGGGAGACTTTTTTTGCCATTTCGCGCGGTGCCTGGCCCAGCCTCAGAATCCGGTCGGATTTTTCCAGAGTCCGGGTTTCAAATCCGTGGTTTTTGTACCCTTGATTATTTCCAATCTCCTTCCAGAAAAGTGCATTCGATCCGGTCCGGCTCCAGTTACATCTCCAGATCCGGCAAGATTTTTTCCTTGAAGTTTTATTTTTTCTCTCATTTTCCTGTATGATATAACTGAGAAAACAATTTTTTTCTACTCAATATTGAGACGGCCATATTGAAGCGTCCCCCTTTATATTTTGGGGCAATAACAACGGCACAAAGCTATAACTTGCTTTAAGGTTTCCGAATCCCAACAAAATTTAGTATTAAACGATTCCTCTTATCTAGCTAAAGAGAATGGTACCAAAGTTAATAAGGACCAGAAAATTTCCAGCTAATTATGCTTTGCGTTGTTATAGTCACGCTTTGTTTTGGGCTGCCCCTTATTTTTTTTTACTTTGCTTTTTTTCTATTAAAATAAAAAATTTTTTTGGATAAATATTTTCAACATTTTGTTCTAATTTTTTTTAATATTGTTTTTGATACATTTATTTTTTTACTTTTTCGTTTTGGTACTTTTCCGTTATCCCTACGTGTTTCTGCGAACTTTTTTTGCGGACAACTTTTATTTATAAAAAGAAAATATAAAGAGAAAAATTATAAAAGAAAGAATCATTCCAATCGGCAATATTTCCCCCAAGCAAGCATAATTTCTTCAAACGCCTCTCCTCCATATTCCTCCAAATAAACTCGGCAAACCAACTCTACAAATGATGTCGTGCTGTTTTTGAGTATTACACCCAGTGAGTATTACACCACTGTTCTGCTTCCATCATTTACTCATCTTTTATTCACTAAATTTAATCCTGTTTGATTGCTTGACAAGGAAAGGGAGAAGGAAAGGGAGGAGTCTGACCTTTATGTAGAAGGAAAAAAATGTCCGCAAAAAAAGTCCGCAGAAACACGTAGGGATAACGGAAAAGTACCTTTTTTTTTAAATTTTAAAATTTTTAAAAATTTTTTTAGGCACAAAAAAATTTTTCTTCTTTTTTCAAAAATTTTCAAAATGGCAAATAAACAGCAACAAGAAAAATCTTCTTTTTTCGACGATACAAATGACGATTCAAAATTTTTTTTAAATACTTCTTTATTCTCTCCAGCAAGAAAAATGGAAAATGTTTTTAATGGAAAAGATGATGATAAAGAGAATTTTTTGAATTTGAGGTTTTTTTTAAATTTTAATAATTTCCCCCCAATTTCCACGTGAAAGTTTATGGGGTTAAAGTTCGTTTTGGTTGTAATGGGAAAAGTCCGCAAATTTTGTCCGCAACTTTATAAGTTCGTAGGCTTTTTAAGTCCGTTTAAGTTTTCGATTTACATTCTGTGTTTGAAACCTCCTTTCCATTTTTCTTGGCCATTTTCCCTTTTTTTTTCTTTGTAGTGCAAGGTATGTATGTAGGTTACTTCTTTTTGCTAGTTTCGGGTATGCTACGGGCTTTGGACTTTTTTGACCCGAAAACTTACAGAAACTGAACTACTTTTTTCCTTTTTTCCCCTAAATGACTCAAAATCCAATCCAAAGAAAAATTTCAGTACCCTCTCTTTTTGTGGACTTTTTAAGAAGAACTTTTTAAAAATTGCGATCTATTCTTGCGGATTTTTAAAAATTATGGACTTTTTTCCCGTGATAACCGAAGAGAACTTTGTTTAATAGAAGTACTTTTTGTACTTAGAGTTTTGGGATTTTTGGCCATTGGATCTCGAATAATTTGCCGGGTCTTTTATCTAGGAGTCTTTTCTAGCTGACCAGGACGGATTTTGTTCTCAATTTATAAAAAAATCGAACAACTTTTGGCAATTGGGAAGGAAGCAAGGAAAAATTGTTATGTTTTTTGATTGATTGTAGGATTTGTAGAAAGGCAATTGGGATGGGAGAAAGGAAAAAGTTTGACCATTCTGTAAAAATATAGGGTAAAACTTGGGGAGGAAAAAAGGGGGTCTGTCAGGTTCAATATTACCCCGAACTTTTTTTTACCTCTCTCTTTTTATACGACATTTTTTTTAATTTTAATTTTTTGTAGTATTCTTTCAACAACTTCAACTTTAAAAAAGAAATATACACGGCCCAACAAAAAGTAAATTTTGTTTTTGATGCTGAAATTTTTTATTTTAAAAATTTAGTGTGCTTCAAAAAAATCGTAAATTTCAAAGAACACCCAAGAAGAGTGTGCCAACATCAGCATATAAAAATTTATTTAAAGAAATTCTTCAACAACAAACAAGAAATAAAATAAACCTTAACCAAAGTGGTGCAGAAGCATTAATTGAAGTTTGGAATTTAATTTTTTGGGGAATGTTCAAATAGGGTGTCCTTCCCCCTCTGTAGCAGCACAAAGGCTGTTTTAAGATCAAATGATTGGTTGGTCGAAACTTTGTCCAGAATCATTGACTCATCAGCTCATTTAGCCCTCTCGAATGATTTGGGGAAAGTTATCGACTAAACCAGAGGTCGGTAAAATCGCATTTACGGGATCCCGTAACGGGATTTTTTCAAAATTTTTTACGGGACAGGATCCAGCGGGATTAATCCCGTAATCCCGTTCGTCGCTTAAAAATCGGGATTTCGGGACAGGATCCCGTAAAATCCCGTACGGGATCCTGTCCAGTGCCGACCTCTAGACTAAACTATAAATTTGGGAACTTTGCGGATTCAAGTTTGCGGACAAGAAATTTACGGACCGACAGTTGAGTTTCATAGATTTTGAAAATTTAAAAAATTTAAGTGTGAGGCTTAAATGGGATGAATTCAAGAATCTTGGCCTTATAAACGATTTTTAAAGAATTTTTTCATTATTTAAATTGCTAAATAATTTTAACATAAAAAATTTATAAAAAAATTTTTTTCGAAAAATACGGAAAATCTTGAGTCCGATAAGGAATTATGATAAACTCTGCCGGGGTCATCGAAAAATAAAATTCTTAATTCGTTTTTTACTCAAGTGTCGTTTCTCAAATTTTTTGTCCGCAACTTTCAAGTCCGCAACTTTGGGTCTAAAATAAGTTTTTCGTCCCCAATAATTTTCTGTGGTGAAAAATCGAAAAAAATTTAGTTTGTTGAAAAAAATTTTTTTTCGATAAGATTCTTTGTGAAAATAATTTTTTATTTTCTTAAAATAATTATCTTAAAATTTTTAAGTCGTGCGAATCATTCTCCAATACCTTCTTTGATTGCGCAAATGTAGCAGCTATTCATTGTGGGCGAAAAACAGTAATGAGTAAGGATTTTGAATTGGTGAGATATATTCTAAATGCTTTTGGGAATAATTTGTTAAGATAATTTTTGAATTTTTTTTTTAAATTTTTATTGTACAATTTGAACAAATAAATTTTTCATTTTGATTTTTTAAATTTCATTTGTTTTCGACAAAATTTTTGAGTAAAAATTAATCTATAATTGTCTAAAAATTAATCGGTAGGGCAGGGAAATATATAAAGGAAATAGGTATAAAGGAATAAAGGAAATAGTTAATTTTTTCTAATTTCAAAACAAAATAGAATTAAAAAAAAGATTAAAATTAATAGAAAAATAGTTGTTTAAAAATAAGAATTTTACTCTCAGACATTTATAAAAAATATTTATAAACCTACTATACAACAATTTAAAATTTAAATTAAAAACAAAATAAATTTTTTCTACTTTCAATTCTTATGAATAATCGGCCTCAGTCATACACAGCTACCTGGCAATTACCAATGAATAAGGGTCGCAAATGCTTAAAATCATAAAACATTTTTTGTTACGACCGGAGGTGTCCGAGGTTAGTCTGATGTTGACGTGCACAAGAACAACAATTTATCCGGCGTAGAAATATACAATGTAGGCGAATGTGGAAAGGGCTGGAACAGACGAAGGGAGATCAGGGACTAGCCTCGCTAGTATGATCCCACTAGACTGACGCTTTCACTGGCTTTTATATTATAGCGATACCACTACACAACATTTTTACATAGACCTTATTTTAAATAAAAATATAAATGAATTCTATATTTATTTTAGTGTATTACAAACTTAATTATACATACTCATCTACCATTCAAAAAATAATTTTAAAAAATTTTAAATAATAAATTATTTAATAAAACAATCTACAAAAATAATTATGTTAATATTAATTCTATAAAACTATTTTTTAATTAAAATAATCTTATCATTATAAAACTTCCTTTGCTATAGCACATTTCAGAACATTTTACTTAACACACTAGGTAAAAACGAAATTTTTACATTAATTAATTTTCATACTAAAAATAAGCATAAAATACATGTTAAATTCTTACTCAAAGCGTCTGGAAAAATCAAAAAAAATATTATTGATCAACACTAAAAACATATCTTGTATTATTTGCACTCACATAAAATAAAACTCTTTTTTAGACATATCTCAGCTTTGCTTTTAAATTTTATCTATTACAAAACCTTTAAATTTATATATCTTTAAGTATTTGCAATAATTTAAAACTAATAAATTAATTTAAAATTAAATAAAATGTTAATTAATAATTTTTAAAAATATAAAACTAAACTGCGCGTATACATATCACATAATGAAGAAAATAAAAATAATAATTAATAAAATTTATCATAAATAAAATGATGAAAGTCATGCTGAATAATTTTCTCAAATCGGGATATGCAAAACAAATATAAATAATATTAATTAATTCTCATTAAAAAGATGTGAATATAATGTTTATAAAATTTATAAATTTAAAATTTACACTCCGTTCCAAAAGTATATAGCCACCTAATTTTTTTTTCTAAATCTCCAGTTAATTTAATTTTTAAATGGATTATGATTAATTTGAAATATTTTTTAGACCCATTTTAAAGATCTGATAATGTTATTTTGTGCGTTATGAAACTATACGAATAGAAATTAAGGGATATTTGATTTTACTCAAAATTAATGCGTTCCAAAAGTATATAGCCATTTTTGTTTTATAGGTTTCTAATAGTGGGAAAAATCTACAAAAATTTTTGTGAACTTATCTATCAATATAGATAAGAAATACAAAAGAAATGAAGTTCTGATGTACTCGCATCATCGAGATATTGAAACCAAAAAACCAACGGAAAACCGGGGTAGACGTCTTTAGAAAATATTTTCGACCCCTTACAGGTAAAATAAAAATTTCATTTTGGGCTAATTTAAAAGCCCTTGAAATTTACTACAAGATAGTTTTCATCTTTTATAATCCAGAAAAAATTCTTTGAGAAATAATGATTTTAGTTATTAAGTTACATTTTTTCAAATTTTTGGGTGGCGTTTGAGTGATTTTTATGACCTGAAAGTTTATCACATTAGGTCTTAAAGTTGAATTTTTTTCGAAAAATAAAATTCATGCTATCTTGTAGTAAATTTCAAGGGCTTTTAAATTAGCCCAAAATGAAATTTTTATTTTACCTGTAAGGGGTCGAAAATATTTTCTAAAGACGTCTACCCCGGTTTTCCGTTGGTTTTTTGGTTTCAATATCTCGATGATGCGAGTACATCAGAACTTCATTTCTTTTGTATTTCTTATCTATATTGATAGATAAGTTCACAAAAATTTTTGTAGATTTTTCCCACTATTAGAAACCTATAAAACAAAAATGGCTATATACTTTTGGAACGCATTAATTTTGAGTAAAATCAAATATCCCTTAATTTCTATTCGTATAGTTTCATAACGCACAAAATAACATTATCAGATCTTTAAAATGGGTCTAAAAAATATTTCAAATTAATCATAATCCATTTAAAAATTAAATTAACTGGAGATTTAGAAAAAAAATTAGGTGGCTATATACTTTTGGAACGGAGTGTATTCGAAGCCTAAATGAAAAAACATAAATTATAGATAACTAAACAAGAATTTGATTATAATAAAGCTAAACTAAAAATATGTATAAATTCGTTCTAATAGTAATTTAAAAATCAAACATTATAATAGTATTATTATATAATATTTTGTCGTGTAAGACGACCTTTTCTAAATTTATTTTTGTCCCAATATATTTTGTCTGTCATTGCCCTTTTTCCTCATGTGTAATCATTTACACGCCTTTTTTGTTCAATCCATTTTTTATATGTTTATTTTTTTGTATATGGATCCGCCTCCTTTTTCGTCATATAAGTTATGGATTTTTTATAATATTTCAGAGCTCCTCTTAGATTGTAAAGTTCAATTCTCTGTTTTTTTAAATTTAAAGTTTAAAATTTTAATTTTAAATAAAAGTTTTATTTCGTTTAAAATTAATTTTTTTCATCAAATAATTGTTGGGAAATAATCTCTCAACATATTTAAACTTATAATATTATACTTTAAAATTTATGAATTCATTTTAAATTTGATGAAATTTTTATTAATTAAATTTTAAAATTATTTTCAAGGAAATATTCTTCAATTAATCGAGATTAGTCTCCCTCCAGAGTGGAATTGATGGTCTGATGTTAAAGTTTAAAATTATAAGTTTAAACTGATTAAATATTTTATTTTTAAATAATATTAATTGTTTAGGTAAACAACATAAATTTTTTAAAAATATAACAAAAATAATGGCTCTTGTAACAGTTAATAACATATTATGTATTAATATGAAATTGAAAATAAAATTTAAATAATATGGATAATTAAAATAAAATGTTAGAAAATTAGTGGTGAAAGTGAATATATAAAATAGAGTCTTGACATTCGAAGTTAAACAAGAAATTCAATATCACTGTAAAATATACGATATATAATTGAATGATATATAATTACAGTTGGTATTAATAATCATTTAAAAATAATTGAAAATAACTAATTGAAATTAGTTTTATAAATATTATACAAAAGTTATCACGTTATAAATAAACAAATTGACAAAAAATTAATATTTTTCAATAAAACTTAAATTTTAAAAAATTTGTTATACATCATATTAAAATACCCTGACGAGTGTTGCATAAAGAATGCCGAAGAATACTACATTATTTTAATTATTATTAAACAATAATTAAATGATAATAAGTTAAAATTCTTTGTGTGTGTTTATATTCTTTGTGTTGCTATCAAAATAACTAACTATAAATTAAATCAAAAATAATTAATTAATAATTTAATTACTGGTATTTAAAAAGTGAATTTTTAGACGACAACCAATTTCTAACGCGATTAATGTTAGTTAGGCAATTAGTAATTTGTATTAATAATAAGTATTAATCGTAATGTATAAGCGATTTAGACTAGATTTAAAAATTGTATAAAAGGTAATTTAATTTTGAAATTAATACAATGTCGACATTTATATAATATTTTTATAAATTATAATTTGAAATTTAATAACTGTACTGGAGGATAATCTTTTAAAATAGCTGTTTAACAGCGTATTGATCAACTTCAGCAACTTATTAATCAAATTGTAAGTAAAACTATAGATTTTGATATATTATAATAAACTTTAATAATATAAGTATTTGTCGGGACTGGCCCGACTTAATGATGTTTCATAAGATTCTATTTTTAAATATTTTTTAACAAAATTCCAAATTTATTTTTATTATTATTTCACAATCCTTTTTTGATGATTCTTTTCTATTTTTTAATATTCCAACCTAATCATATTTTTACAAAATTCTTGTTTTCACCTTTCCTTAAAAGCAAATTCTAATGCCCCAAAAACAACTTTTTCCTCTTCAGTTTTAATTTTAAAAATAAAATCTTTCCCCAAAAAATTATTATTTTCTAAATTTTGAGAATAAATATTTATAATTTTGCGTTTTGTTAAGTCGAAGTCTTATTAACTTCGACAGTATTAATTAACTTGAAAATAAACGAAATTGCCAAAATATCCCATTTAAAACAGTTCTTTTACTAATAATTATTTATTAGACAAGATAATATAAAATTGACAATAAAATTTGAAAAAATAATAACATATTAAATATTTTTAAATGAGATTGAATATTAAATATAATTAATTTTACATAATTCAGAATGTTAAAAATACATAAAAATCTCCGCCCATATTCACCAAAATTTACAGAAACTCATACCCAAATTTATAATTAATTAATACGCATAATAGCTCTAAAAATAAATCTAAAACAAATAATAAATTAATTTTTATTGCACAAAAATCACTGATATAATACTTCAGCATAGAACTGATTAAAAATTTAATAAGAACTATTATTTGCAAAGAACTCATGTAAAAATGATTTTCATTTAATATCAACATAAAAATGACAATAAAATATACCTATTTCATAAAATTTATTTGTGGATAATTACTTATAAAATTATCCACACGTGCACTCGCAAATTTTTCCTCCCACACAAGTTCCGTTAATTTGACAATCATTATCACTTAGGCATGGTGCAGCATCTTGACATTTTTGATTTTGCTTTAATTATAAATATAGTAATAATTTTTTAAAGAATTAATTACAGTATTATTTTCATCGGCTCGCCAAAATTCATTGTTAAAATCACCCAAATTGTTATGAACCATCCCATTAGTGAAATAGATAAAAGTGAAAAATGATATAAATGGGAAAATTAATTTTATTTTATTAAACATAATTTGATAGCTAGATTATTTTTAGAAAAATTTTAGAGTGATCTAGAACTAAATTTAAAAATAATTTTTGTAGATAAACTTTTTTATTATAGTTGGGGGCCTGGTTCGGTTCGAAAGATCGACCGGGCCTCGAATAAAAATGAGGCCTGAAAAAATGACTCGAACGTCGGCCCGGTTCGAAAAATCGTAACAATTTTTTATGGAAAATTTTTAAAATTATTTTAATAAAAGTTTCTGAATATTTTATAGAAAAGTTTTTAAAATATCGGCAAAAATATAAAGGTTTAGAAATTCTTTATAAATGAGGAAATGTTGCACTCTATATTTCCTAGGATTCATCCCACACAATATTTAACAACATTTAAAATGTTGTTAAATTAAATTATTCACAATTAAAACCAGTCATTCCTTCATTGGTTTTAAATTGGGTGGAGAATTCGGGAAATGTTAAATGTCGTGTTAATTTCAAAAATGTAAAAAGTTTTTAAAAATTCATAAAAGAATAATAATTTAATTTTTTATCAATAAAATTATGTAGCGATTAATTCTAATTAAATTAATTTTAATCAAACAATTTTTAATTAGATATTTTATTTTGATAAGTACACTTATTTTTAATATTTATAAAAATGTTTCAAATAAATAACTATCAAATTTTAAAAATTCTAGTATATTTTTCGAATTTATTTAATCCTTAAATTTATTCAAAATATATTTTTGTAAAAATTACTTTTTCTATTTTTTTGATTTAACGTTATTTACATTTTGAGTGAATATGTAAATTTTATTATTAAGGTGTCATAGTTAAGATTATGAAACGCCCATTTTTAGCGCCTCATAAAAGGCGAGAGAGAATAGGCCAAATCAACTTACTTTCTCATTCCTTAATTAGTTTTGGGCCCGATCAAAAGTTGGCCTGTCCTCTCCCCTTTTATTTATTAATATATTTGTTGAATAAAAAGTTAAAAAGAAGGCCGTCGTTTTTAATAGGTGGATCGGCGCGCCCCAAGGGTGGGTTACCACTCTTGGGGCCCAACGCCGCTAGTTCTGGTTAGAACTAGGATAAATATAATATTAAGTAATGCATTAGATCAAATATTAAAAAACAGACCGACGAGTAAATAAAGAAAGAAATTATATGTATTTTTTCGCCATTTTTTGTGTATAAATTGAAAATACTACTCAAATTTTATCTATTTTAAAATATTTAAATGTTAATAATTACTTAATAATTTTTTTTTATTAAATTAATAAAATATTTAAATGTTTAATTACTTAATAATTTTTTATTAAATTAATAAAATATTTAAATGTTTAATTACTTAATAATATTTTGTATTAAATTAATAAAATATTTAAATGTTAATAATTATTTTATTATTCCTGTTATTTTTATTTAAAAAAATTAATTTTAAATGATTTTGATAATATTACAAAATGCATGCATATCCCTGACAAGTGCATTTTATTGAATTAAATAACATATAAAAAATATATATAAAAATACGAATTTAAAAACAAATTTATTAGATAAATTAAATTTAATTAAAAACTCTAAATTAAATAAATAACTAAAATAATTATTCATGTACTTCTGCCGGCATTTCATCATTTTAATTACCTATCTTTATTTATTTTTATTTAAATTTATACATAAAAGTTCCATATCTGCCTGCCCTCTTCTGTTTGTTTCACCCCCTTACTCGTGGGGAGACTGACACTTAAAATTCTTCGTTCACAGCTTTTCCTTTTTTTAAAAAATATTCAATAAATATTTGTGTTGAGAGAGTAATGTGTAGATTTTTTACACATTGATTGAACCATACGAACGAAATTACCAGCCACAAAAATATTTATAATATCAAATAAAAATATACCATTTATTAATAAATATTTAAATACTCTTATAAAATAAAAAAATAATAAAAAAAAAATAATTACTCTTATAATTTTTAATATTTTATATAATAAACTATTCAAAAGTTTACTATTTTTTTATCATTTTATCTCAAAAATTAAATATTATTAAAAATAATAATTAATTATTTTAGTTACAAGATCTCTTCACTATGACTGTCGAACGCATGGACGCTTTACACAGTACAACAATGAATTCATTATATTCAAAATTATTTAAATTTATTCTAAATTAACTTTTCGTCAATTTACATGCTATTTATTTTTATATTTATTTAATAATTTGTTTATAAGATTTTTAAAATAATTTAAAAAATAAATTAAATTTAATAATATATAAAGAACTATATAAAATTAAAAAAAGAACTACAAATTATCGTAGTCTCAAAAATTACTGTACGTTTTAAAAATCATTTCCATCAGTTGTTAAATAATAAATCAAATTATTAAATATTATAACAATAATAAATTAATGATACAATTGGAATAATTACATAATTAATATAGAAATATATTCATATATACTACAATATTGGGTTAGAACTGAATAGTAACTTGGACTTGCACTGAACTGAATTCCAAATACACTTATTCAAATGAAAATTAAAAAAGTAAATAATAAAATTAAATAAAAAGTATTATTTAGATTTTTGCCTGCAAAGCAGTCATTATAAGCACTAAGTATTAACTTTTGCTCATAATTTAAACTTGCTTAAATAAATAATTTTAATATATTAATTTGAAAATTTATAAAGTTAAGTTATTATAACTTAATCTGGCCTTGATGTAAGTGCTGAAAACGGCAGAAAAAGTTAATTTAATTAAAAACAGTAAATAAAATTGAGTAAAAATTATATAACTGGTTTTTAATAACTTTGAATAATTAATAATAATAAACAATATTATACAAATCTTGAAATTCAAGATATGAAATAATTTTAATTTAAGCTGTAGTTAAATGGTATTTTTTATTGCTAAAGATTTAGCCTTTTAAAAATTATATTCCCTAAAATTATATAAATATATTAATTTAAATATTAAAAATGATCTATAAAACTTCTATTAATGCTTTTCCACAATAATATAATGATTTTTTGAAATAATGATTTTGATTTATTAGTATAAAAAATTTGTCGACTTACATTTTGTAATGAAATTTACAATGAAGAATAATTGTTTTAAAGAATAGAATTTAAAATTTTACGAATATATGTATAAATATAGTTATCGGATCATCATATTGGGAATAACTTATTAAAATTAAACGCATATTATTTAAATATATGTACATAACTGAAATTTTAATGAGATAATAATTAAATAAATGGAAAGTTAAAGATAATTAAATACTAAATAAATAAAGTTAAATGAACTAAGCACATAGAATTAATTTAATAAAATTCTGTTAAGGCGTATGTAAGTACAATTATAAGTCAGATATATAACGAAACTTTACAATTCCGACAATATAAGCGTAATTGCTGCTGAAGCAATGTCAAACATTAGTAAATTAATATATTATAAATATTTATTAAATTAATTTAAAAATTCATTTTTAAAATTTAAATATAAAAAATTACAATATGAAAAATTCAAAATAAGTTTAGACACTCTCTACGGTTTTGGAATCACCAACTTGAAAGATTTTAAAATAAAAAATTTAAAAACAAGATTTCGAAAATATAGAATTTACTTATACGTTTTGAGCAAATAATGCATCTTTCTATCATTAAAAAAATATTAAAATTAAATATAAATTATATTTTGAATTATAATTTAATCACTCTTTAATATCAATAAACATTAACTTAAATTCGTAGTAACTTTAAATTCGCATCTCATTTAAAAATGAGATGCCAAAAAAGAAGCTAAAAACAAGAACAATAAAAAAATTTATTCATATATGCTCACAACATTTTTTTAAGTTTTTTTGGGGGTTTGGTGATTGAACTTGATAATAATTTTAATTTAAAAAAATACTTTGTACAGAATAACTTTTCAATTATATTTTAAATATATTAATTTTTCTTAAATAAGATTATTTAATATTTTTTATAAAGAATTATTGAGAAATGAATACTACATTTGTATGTAAATAAATGTCAATTAAAAAAATAAATTTATGCAAATTAAAAAAATAAAGAAATACGCTAATATGTAGTAGTATATAGGCATATTATAAAATTTATATATAAATACATATGTATATATTTAATATCTATTATTTATCATATAACAATTGAAATATTTTAATAGTAATAGCAGAGATAAATATATAAAAGCAACAAACAATATATACAAACTATTTTTAAATAAAATCTAAATAATATAAATTAACTGATAAACTCTTGATTTTAATTATTATAAAATAATAATATTGTAATATTGTAATATTGTATAATATTGTTTATTATTATTAATTATTCAAAGTTATTAAAAACCAGTTATATAATTTTTACTCAATTTTATTTACTGTTTTTAATTAAATTAACTTTTTCTGCCGTTTTCAGCACTTACATCAAGGCCAGATTAAGTTATAATAACTTAACTTTATAAATTTTCAAATTAATATATTAAAATTATTTATTTAAGCAAGTTTAAATTATGAGCAAAAGTTAATACTTAGTGCTTATAATGACTGCTTTGCAGGCAAAAATCTAAATAATACTTTTTATTTAATTTTATTATTTACTTTTTTAATTTTCATTTGAATAAGTGTATTTGGAATTCAGTTCAGTGCAAGTCCAAGTTACTATTCAGTTCTAACCCAATATTGTAGTATATATGAGTGTCTTGCTATGTTAATTATGTAATTATTGCGATTGCTTAATTATTATTCCAAATGTAATGTAATTAATAAGCCCCATAATTATTACATTCCAAATAATTATTACATTCCAATTAATAAGCCCCATAATTAATAAGCCCCATAATTATTACATTCCAAATAATTATTACATTCCAATAATTATTACATTCCAAATGGAATAATTACATTGGAATAATTATTATTTACTTTTTTAATTTTCATTTGAATAAGTGTATTTGGAATTCAGTTCAGTGCAAGTCCAAGTTACTATTCAGTTCTAACCCAATATTGTAGTATATATGAATATATTTCTATATTAATTATGTAATTATTCCAATTGTATCATTAATTTATTATTGTTATAATATTTAATAATTTGATTTATTATTTAACAATTGATGGAAATGATTTTTAAAAAGTACAGTAATTTTTGAGACTACGATAATTTGTAGTTCTTTTTTTAATTTTATATAGTTCTTTATATATTATTAAATTTATATTTATTTTTTAAATTATTTTAAAAATCTTATAAACAAATTATTAAATAAATATAAAAATAAATAGCATGTAAATTGACGAAAAGTTAATTTAGAATAAATTTAAATATGCAAATTAAAAAAATAAAGAAATACGCTAATATGTAGTAGTATATAGGCATATTATAAAATTTATATATAAATACATATGTATATATTTAATATCTATTATTTATCATATAACAATTGAAATATTTTAATAGTAATAGCAGAGATAAATATATAAAAGCAACAAACAATATATACAAACTATTTTTAAATAAAATCTAAATAATATAAATTAACTGATAAACTCTTGATTTTAATTATTATAAAATAATGTATGTTCCAATTTTATGCGTCCAATGACAGTTTATGCGTCCAATCAACAAAAATTCGATTTTTCTTGGTGTTGCAAAGTTGGGGTATGGTTCCAAAGCATTTCTTTATGTTCGGGACCTAAGCCCACTGGGCCTGGGACCATTCCTTGCCCTATCCCTCGAAATTTCGGATTTTATGTATAATTAAATATACCATTAAAAATTTAAATCTCAGCCAAATTTTTAAAATATGTGCATTTCTAACCTAATTTTAATAAAATTACTAAGAATATACATCATATAAATTTTTTAATTTTACATGAAAAAGTTATAAAATATTTATAAAATAAACAAAAAATTCAAATGCTTATAGAATAAATACCTAGAAAATGATTATAGAATGGGGCTTATTAATGAAGATGCTCTGAAATAATGATCATTTTTTAATTAAAGTATTTAAATTAAATGTAATAAAATATTAATATTGAGCTGCATGGAGCATCATTCACTGATGAATCATTCATTAATAAATTCATAATGAAATGATCATTTTAATATAAAAATTGTAAATTAATAAAAGTTCAGTAAATATTAATTAATTAAATAAAATAAGGAAAATTAATTTAACGAATAATACTATGCTTGACTCTGCTATACACCGGGTACACGCGAGTTATATATTGAAATTATTAATGTAAAAGATTGGCCGATAAGATCTCAATATCATCTTTTCTTCTTTCTCGTGTTTCGTCTCTCAAGTTGATTTCTTCCGGCTTTTCTTCCATGTCCTTGACAGGCACCTGTATTTCCTTGCCGGGCAGAACCGTAATTAAATTTTTGGTGCAATCCACAACAATAGAAATTATTTTAAAAAATTACGATAATATAAAAGATTACGGTAATTTGTAATTTTTTAAATATACTATTTTATCTGCTTAGTCTTCGGCGTCATAATCCGACGCAAGTCTTTAACTATAATTTAGCCGTCTAGAGCTTTTATCTCTCTTCGGCGTCATAATCCGACGCAAGTCTTTAACTATAATTTAGCCGTCTAGAGCTTTTATCTCTCTTCGGCGTCATAATCCGACGCAAGTCTTTAACTATAATTTAGCCGTCTAGAGCTTTTATCTCTCTTCGGCGTCATAATCCGACGCAAGTCTTTAACTATAATTTAGCCGTCTAGAGCTTTTATCTCTCTTCGGCGTCATAATCCGACGCAAGTCTTTAACTATAATTTAGCCGTCTAGAGCTTTTATCTCTCTTCGGCGTCATAATCCGACGCAAGTCTTTAACTATAATTTAGCCGTCTAGAGCTTTTATCTCTCTTCGGCGTCATAATCCGACGCAAGTCTTTAACTATAATTTAGCCGTCTAGAGCTTTTATCTCTCTTCGGCGTCATAATCCGACGCAAGTCTTTAACTATAATTTTTTAGATATTCTTTGACGAAAATTACTTCTGAAGAAACTGATTCCGAAAAATATTCCCTGCATAACTATCGAACACGAAGAGCTATTTTCGTTAATTTCACTGAATTTTAGTCATGTTCTGACTAAAAGTTGCAGATCCCGGGAAATATTCTGATATCCTAATCCGCAACCGAAATTTCTATTTTTAAGATTTCCGCCTGTTACGCTGAAAGGTTGAATCTTAATTGAGGTATATAGTGCGATATCAGGAGCCCGAAAATCAACAAAACCGGGGTAAATATCCTTATTTTTGAAAACCTTATAGGCTATATAAAATTTAATTTTGTGGAAAAAAAATAAAAAAAAATAATACTCCGGAGGTCAAAAAAAATAATACTCCGGAGGTCAAATTACGAATAGTGTCTCCAAACAACAAAAAACTTCGGTAGATTGATCCGAAGTCCTAACCCGAAGTCCGATAAATCCTATAGACAATTTTATGAATAATTATCGGGGTTAGGGCGATCAATCTCCCGAAGTCCGATAAATCCTATAGACAATTTTATGAATAATTATCGGGGTTAGGGCGATCAATCTCCCGAAGTCCGATAAATCCTATAGACAATTTTATGAATAATTATCGGGGTTAGGGCGATCAATCTCCCGAAGTCCGATAAATCCTATAGACAATTTTATGAATAATTATCGGGGTTAGGGCGATCAATCTCCCGAAGTCCGATAAATCCTATAGACAATTTTATGAATAATTATCGGGGTTAGGGCGATCAATCTCCCGAAGTCCGATAAATCCTATAGACAATTTTATGAATAATTATCGGGGTTAGGGCGATCAATCTCCCGAAGTCCGATAAATCCTATAGACAATTTTATGAATAATTATCGGGGTTAGGGCGATCAATCTCCCGAAGTCCGATAAATCCTATAGACAATTTTATGAATAAATTTTCATCAAAATCTAGAAATTCAAAATCTATATTTATTAATTATACAAAATTCTTAGATTAATTCTTAATTAGATGCATTTAAGCAGCGAGCAATATATGCAACGCCTATTTAAATTTTAATAAATTCTACATTATCAAAATACTTTTAAAATTGTATCTTAAATTTTAATTTTTAGTTTTATCAATCTTATTTTTTTAATTAATTGTTTTAGCTAGATACTCAACTATTAATTATTAAATTAAAAATATTTCGAATTATTCTTTAATTTTTATATTTATACATATGTATATTCTATATCGTTAAAGTACTACCTATTTTATTTTTTAAATTAATCACAAATATACCTTTGCAAAAATTTATTTAAAAATTAAATAGGCAATGCATATATTCACTATAATACTTTAAATATATTTCATGAAGAAATCACAATAATTTATTTATTTTTGTTCTTTAAAATTATAGCTATAATATACTTAGTGTAATATTAACGATAGTAGCGTTTTCTTATGGCTGATTTTAATATTATCGATGTTATTATTAATTTATAATTGTTATAATATTTTTAATTTAATTTATTATTTAAGTATTGATAGCTATTGAAAGATGAACAATTCGCCTAAATATCACCAAATTAGTCTTTATAATTTAAAGATTTAAAAGGGCCGTGGACTGGGCGATTTAAACCTCTACCTTACTCTATTATTAATTATATAAAATAATTTTATTTATTTTAAAAGAAAGAAGATTTTTATTTTATTTAAAAAATATGTATATGGAAGTGTGTGTGCCAAATTTTTAAGATATGTGCAGGTCTAACCTAATTCTTAATGAAATTACAATGAATATACATCCTGAAAATTTTTTTTAAATTTTTTATGAAAAGTGATAAAATATTCTTTAAAATAAGCTAAGAATTCAAATGCTTATGGAATAAATACTTAGAAAATGATTATAGAATGGTGCTTATTAATGAAGATGTTCTAAAATAATGAGCATTTTTAAATTAAAGTATTTAAATTAAATGTAATAAAATATTAATATTGAGATGCATGGAGCAGAAATCTCGTACGAATTATCATCTTCATCATTCACTGATGAATCATTCATTAATAAATTCATAATGAAATGATCATTTTAATATAAAAATTGTAAATTAATAAAAGTTCAGTAAATATTAATTAATTAAATAAAATAAGGAAAATTAATTTAACGAATAATACTATGCTTGACTCTGCTATACACCGGGTACACGCGAGTGCACATGTTGAACTAATAAAATAACAAAATAATCAAAAGCTCACGAATTTAAATAATTTTAACTTTTTTATAACATATATCTAAAATATTATAAATAATTTCTACGGTATATGAATATTATAAATAATTTCTACGGTATAAGAATCAAGAATAACTCCTAGTTCTTTCAACATTGAGCCAAGAATGGACAATGTTAGAAATCTAGTTGAATTTCTTATTAATTATCTAACCAGCAAATCTCTTATAATCGAAATACCTCGTGTGAATTTAATCAGTATTGTAGTATTATTATTTGGAAATGCTAAAGTTAAACAACTCTATACTAAAGTATATTTGTTATTATTTTAAGAAATAATATAATTTGCCAACTAGAACATTTAAAAAATAATGATTAATATTTTAACCTCATGATTAATTTAAAATTTTCTGAAAAAATAAACAAGATATACCCTCAATTGGCAAATTTGCCATTCTCGCAGCTGTGTTAAGCAAGTGAAGATATAAAGATAATTTAAGAGGATAACAAAATTTTTTAATAAGCAATAATTAAATTTAATATTTATTAATTACATGAACTAAGCAGATAAAATAGTATATTTAAAAAATTACAAATTACCGTAATCTTTTATATTATCGTATTTTTTTAAAATAATTTCTATTGTTGTGGATTGCACCAAAAATTTAATTACGGTTCTGCCCGGCAAGGAAATACAGGTGCCTGTCAAGGACATGGAAGAAAAGCCGGAAGAAATCAACTTGAGAGACGAAACACGAGAAAGAAGAAAAGATGATATTGAGATCTTATCGGCCAATCTTTTACATTAATAATTTCAATATATAATGTTTTATGCTTTTCCCAGCTATGTACTTTCACACTTCCATATACATATTTTTTAAATAAAATAAAAATCTTCTTTCTTTTAAAATAAATTAAATTATTTTATATAATTAATAATAGAGTAAGGTAGAGGTTTAAATCGCCCAGTCCACGGCCCTTTTAAATCTTTAAATTATAAAGACTAATTTGGTGATATTTAGGCGAATTGTTCATCTTTCAATAGCTATCAATACTTAAATAATAAATTAAATTAAAGATATTATAACAATTATAAATTAATAATAACATCGATAATATTAAAATCAGCCATAAGAAAACGCTACTATCGTTAATATTACACTAAGTATATTATAGCTATAATTTTAAAGAACAAAAATAAATAAATTATTGTGATTTCTTCATGAAATATATTTAAAGTATTATAGTGAATATATGCATTGCCTATTTAATTTTTAAATAAATTTTTGCAAAGGTATATTTGTGATTAATTTAAAAAATAAAATAGGTAGTACTTTAACGATATAGAATATACATATGTATAAATATAAAAATTAAAGAATAATTCGAAATATTTTTAATTTAATAATTAATAGTTGAGTATCTAGCTAAAACAATTAATTAAAAAAATAAGATTGATAAAACTAAAAATTAAAATTTAAGATACAATTTTAAAAGTATTTTGATAATGTAGAATTTATTAAAATTTAAATAGGCGTTGCATATATTGCTCGCTGCTTAAATGCATCTAATTAAGAATTAATCTAAGAATTTTGTATAATTAATAAATATAGATTTTGAATTTCTAGATTTTGATGAAAATTTATTCATAAAATTGTCTATAGGATTTATCGGACTTCGGGAGATTGATCGCCCTAACCCCGATAATTATTCATAAAATTGTCTATAGGATTTATCGGACTTCGGGAGATTGATCGCCCTAACCCCGATAATTATTCATAAAATTGTCTATAGGATTTATCGGACTTCGGGAGATTGATCGCCCTAACCCCGATAATTATTCATAAAATTGTCTATAGGATTTATCGGACTTCGGGAGATTGATCGCCCTAACCCCGATAATTATTCATAAAATTGTCTATAGGATTTATCGGACTTCGGGAGATTGATCGCCCTAACCCCGATAATTATTCATAAAATTGTCTATAGGATTTATCGGACTTCGGGAGATTGATCGCCCTAACCCCGATAATTATTCATAAAATTGTCTATAGGATTTATCGGACTTCGGGAGATTGATCGCCCTAACCCCGATAATTATTCATAAAATTGTCTATAGGATTTATCGGACTTCGGGAGATTGATCGCCCTAACCCCGATAATTATTCATAAAATTGTCTATAGGATTTATCGGACTTCGGGAGAAGATTTAAACTAAATCAAGTCAGGCATGCCGAATATAGAATTTCATGATAAATTTAAATATACTCCAAATAGCTAAATTAAGAAAAATAAAATTCACAAAACCATTTAATGATATTTTAATTTGTTAAAATGTATAAAATTTAATTCTATAAATTTTTTATTTATTCTCTAGTTTTATAATTATAAATAAAATAATAATAATGATAGATAATTTTAAATATAACAATAATAATATAACAATTTCAACAACTAATTTTAAATTCTATGGAACTATGGTTTTGGAAACGTTACTAATTATAAATTTTAAAGATTTTAAATTAGTAAAATAAAAACAAGATTTCGAAAATATTAGAATTTTATTTATTTATAATAAAAAATTTAATTATATAATAATAGATAGATAAAAATTATGCTAAACGATTACATTAAGATGATGTATGTAACAAGCCATATGTAAATACATAACTAACAATTAAATAAATTAAGATAAAATAATAATTATCTACTAGGCACAATACTTTAATTAAAAACTAAACATTATATTTATATAAAATGAATTAATTGCAATAGGATTTGCAGACAAATTTAAAATATATAAATTAAGAAAAATAAATATTCATAAATTCATTTAGAAAAGTTGTACAGATCATAAAATATGTAATCCATTCCATACAAATGTAAAATTAAACATTCCTTTTTAACCTTTAAAGCAAATAATGAAAATAGCTAATGTATCATACTCATTTGTATGATTATACTCATCTATTATTCCCAATGAAAAAGAAATATAAAATATAAAGCTAGTTCATGATCGCGTCAAAACTGAACTTCTATCACTTCAATGACTTAAACAAAAATATGAATTAATTTTAATTTATAATATAAATCGCTCTTTAATAGAACCTCCATTAATAGCATAGTATTTTAGATGGAATAAATATATACTACTAAATTTATCTAAAAAATTTTACATATGAGTTTTAAAAAATTATCAAGACAATTATAATTAATTGTTTATTTAATTATAAATTAATCATTGAATATTCTTCAGCTTTGCTTTATTTAATAAAATATATATGTATCATTTAGATATAATAAAAAACTTTAAAATTAACTCTAATTAACATAAAAATTTGATTTTAATCTCATCTTGAAAGACTCTGCCCAAGTGAAGTAGCAGCATTTGTTACTGCAATAATAAGTAGAGTTTTATTTTAGAATATTTTGTAAATAAAATATATTTAAAATAAAAAATTTGTATATTATTTAAAATTCAAGAAAACAAAACTCTTTATGGGTTTGTTCCAAAGACTAGAATATTGGAACAAAACAAAATAATAAATCAAACATTATAAACACGTTTATACATCTTTAAATTTTAGAATTAATTATTGTTTAGAATTAATTTTTATTTTCTTATTATAAAATATAAATATAAGAATTAATTTTTTTTAAGAATTGTAAAAAATATTACTTTATTAGTTAAAAAAATAAATTTCCTGAAAATTTATAATAAATTTTCGCTTTAAAAAATACCAATTTAGAGCAAATTTTTTTAAGCCGAAATGATCATTATATATTTCCAGCACAAATATTTAATTTACTTAATTGCTATAATTTTGGTTAAACGCAAAATAATTTTATAAATAATTACATTTGCATTTTTTATAAAAGTAAACCCTTGTACAAATTATTTTTTCCGGTGACTATATGTATAATATAAATTATATTTAAATCTAATTAAAAATGTAAATAAATATTTGGGAAAATAAAAAAATACATATCTATCAAAATTTTTGATTTTTCATCCATTATTAAGTGAAGTATATAAGTATTTATTAGTACAAATTAAATTTTATAAATCCTTCATATCTACTACACAACTAATATTAATAAAAACAATAATGAAAATAAAGATGAATTATAATAAGAAAAGAAATGTTAAAAAATGACTGGAATCAGAAGAGTCCACATATAAATATCTTATGAGGAAATTATTAACAATAATTTGATTCAAATTAATATTTTAATTAAATTTGAATTGTGTTATTTACTAATATAATTTACAATAATTAATTAACATAATATTTAGTATAATTATTTCAGATATAATACATATTAATTGTTTAAGTAAATAGACAAAAATAATAATTTAGCATTAGCAAAAACAATCATACAAATTAAATTTTATTATAAATATTTATGAAAAATTAATTAGAATATTATATGTATTTCTAACTATTATTAAAATAGTATTTTTATTAAAGTATTCAAAAAAAAACTGGTCAATTGCGTTTGAACAGGTTACAAATCGAGCAAAAAGTATTAACACAAAAGAGCTAACAAGTATGATTACAACACCAAAAGGAGACTCTATGGTACCTAATACATTTTTAAGTAGAAATCAGAATGGAATAGTATTAAAAAAAATTGGTCAATTGCGTTTGAACATTTTTTGATAATAGATTAATTAATTAATTGATAATAGATTAATATATATAAAAATTCTCCTATTGCAATTGCTCAATAAACAATTGTATTTATCATACACAAAAAAGTTGAAGAATTTTCGATTGCAAAATTTTAGATTACTAGATTACTAAAAGAAAAATTTTAGATCAAATAATTTAAAATGATTAATTAATTTAATATTGTTTCTATGAATATCGTTGTAGAAAATAAAAAAAATATGTAATTTTGATATATATTTGATATTCGATGAATTATACTTGCTAACGCTACATAGGAATAATATTGAAAATTTATTATGTAATTATTAGACATATTCAATAATGTCAGAAAATAACAATTAAAAATTAATTATTTAAAAATAAATTTTCCTAATCATGCAAATTCCATATAATTACATTTGATAAATTAAAAATAATATATAATTTAAAATTATGAGTTAAATTCTTATATTAAAAATAATTTTTAATGGTAAATTTGGTGTCGTGGAAAACGATAAAATTAATCATATTTTTAAATATTTTTTATTATTTTTCCTTGAGTCACTGAATAATATATATTTAAAAATTTTTTTATTTTTTTTCCATTTTCTTTAAAATTTTTTTATTTCTTCCATTTTCGCTCTATATATTTAATTCATGAGATATTTTTTAATAATCAGATTTTTTCTCAATCTCTTTTGTTATTTCTATTGTAAAGTATATAAAGTAATTGTTTATTTATATGTGAATTTGAAAGTGGAAAATTTAGTTTAAATTTTAAGTTTAAACTAACATTTTATATAATAAATCTAGTGATAATTTTAAATCCTTCAGCTAATTTTTATTTCTTATATTATTTACTTCAATTTATTTAGGTAAATACATACTTTATTAATTACAATAAGTTTATGTTCGAAAAATTCACAATATATTGTCAGTTTTGTGACTAAATCTTGCTTTTTTTAATTTAAATAGAATAAAAACATTTGAACTTAAATAATTTATACTAAAAATTTTATTAATTATACAGCAAATTTATAAACAAATTTATATTCTATTTAAATTCGATACCAAGCATGTTTACAATACCGTTGTTTTTGTTTCTATATTAAGTTTAATTTAGTTAATATCAATTAACACATTTTGCTTGTCAATATAAATATAACAAATTGATATTTTATTTTAGATTACAAAATAAAATAATTTTCAATTTTAGCTAGAACATAGTTTCGATTTGTTCTCCATCATATAATTTATATTAGATTAACTATATTCTCTTTGCTTTTCTGTTCATTGAGTTTTAGCAATGTTATGGAAATCCTATAATATATAGAAATACTTTAAAAATACAATTTTTATATTTTCTATTATTCTTTTATTTTTAATTAATTTTTTTATCTATACACATTTAAACGTTGTTTTGACCATTTTAGTTGTCAAAATATCGAGTTGATCTATTTAGAAAATATGCATTAAATTTATTAGTTATTTCACATTTTTTTTTATTTTTAGATTTTTTTTCGGGATTTCTGATACTCTGTAGTTTGACGGCTAAATTATATTGAATTTGATTAAATATAATTTTAATTAATTATTTTTATATTAATATGCACCGCACTGTATATTTTGGTGTTAGATTTTATATGTTAAAATTTTTATAATTTTTTATATGACGATTAAAGTCTATTTTATGATCAAGGTGGAATTTAATATTTATATAGTTTCAAAATTTATTTAAGTATTACTAAATTCTAATAATAATAATTTTATATATTTTCAATTTAGTATATTATTAAATGATTTTTTCCTTAAAAGACTTTTTATAATTGAATTAATAATTAATTTATATATTTATTAATATTCATTAACCATGTTAATTTACATCCGTACGTCTTCATGGCCACATTCCATATAATTTATAATTTACTAATTTCAATAGTAATTCACTCATTTTAATCTAAAATTTTGGGAATATTGTGTTTAATTATTATTAAAATGAACATAGATTTTATTTATTATTTTATTATCTATTTTTAGATAAAAATTTTTATAACTTTTTGAAAAATTTGTAATTATATTCTCCATCAATATATTTTATTGATAAAGAAAATTGCAAGTTTAAATTAATAAATTATGTTAAAGTTATAAATTGCTTTTCTCTGATAGTTTTATAATAATTTATAAATTTGTAATTCTTATTATGATGAAAATAAAAATATTTCGTTGAAATAGTTTATAAACAATCATACGACTTACTTGCACAATCTTCTCAGTTACATAACAATTAATAATTGTACTAGACTACAGCAGTTATTCTAAAATAAAATTTTCTTTAAAATGAAATTTTAATCTATTTTGAATCCTTTTTCCAAAAAGCATAATTATGTATTTTTGTCAATAAAAGAAATTACAAAACATTAATTTAAAATTTTTATTTTGAAATTTTAGTTAATTAATTTAATTATAAATTATAAAATTATTTGTTTAATAATCAATTATAAAAATTTAAAAAATGAATTTTATAAATAACATCAATTGCCGTTTTAATAATTGATTTATAATTATTATTTTAAAATTATATATAATTAAAAAAGAGATTTAATTTAGAGTAAGCAATAGAGGAGATCTTCAAGTAATAGAGGAGATCAGTCTTAGATAGTGATGATGATTAACAAAACCTCTTTATTGAAAAAAGAATTTAATGAAATTTTAATGAAATTTAATTAATTTATTATTTTAGAAAGTTTAATAATTTTGTGACAATTATGTAATATTTGTGAATCATTTGCCTTTTTGGCTATTCTCCTTCCTTTTCATGATGTACTACTGCTAGATAATGTTTTTGTAAATATATGTTGGCGATAAAGCCAAAAGAAAAAATTGAATAGTAATTTTTAAGTTTATGAGTAGCAATCATTTAAACCTTTTATTTTCACTGTGTGTAAATTTTAAAAGATAATAAAATTTAATTATTTTTAATTATAGTTAAATTGATTTATTATTGTTAGTGAATAATTGTAGATAAGCATTGCCCTAAAAATTGTTGTAGGAAGAAATAGGTATGTATATGTAAATTTATTACATTAAATTTCTATAATACATATATATAATATCTATTAGATAATTCTATAATACCTATTAAATTTCTAAAACAACTATTCCTATTAAAATATGTATAATCGGATAACGATTATGAGAAATATTAAAAATTAATATGTAATAGTGAAAAATTAATATGAGCATAATAAAATGCTTAAAATAATTAAATCACTTTTGGTAATTGGAATGGGTCCAGAATTAAGGACTAATAACAGAATTACAAATTTTCAAATACTTTTATTACTTATAATTTAAAACTCCAAATTAAAATTAATTTCAGCTATAATTTTTTCTGCAACTGTCATTAAATTTTAAATAACAAATACTAATTAACTTTTATTTTTTTTGAATAAATATTTAAAATATTTTTTGAAAAAAAATAAGTAATTTTATTCAATTATTTTTCTAAACAACATATTTTATAAAATCTAATGTTGATTTTGTCAACCAGAATGCATATGTTCTGGCAATTTATATAAAGAGATAAATAAAATATATTTAAAGCAATAAAATGAAAATTATTAAAAAATAGAAAATTAGTTTCTAAAAATTAAGAAAATTAATTTTGACAAACATTTATAGAAAAATATTATACTATTAAAACATTTAAAGACTAAAATACATCAAATTAAAATTTAGATTAAAAAGAAAATGATTTTTTAATCATTATTATGAATAAGTTGCATTTTATACACAGACACTTGTTAATCACTAGCGAATAATGGTCGCAAATGCTTACAATCATAAAGCATTTTTACACTAAGCACTTGATTTTAAATAAAAATTATTGTTCCTATATTTATTTTGATATTACAAATTTTTAATATAATTTTTTATTTTTGACTAAATATAATTATAGTAGTAATTGATTAATTAATAAATTATCTTATAATAAACTAACACAATACATGGAGTTCTCGCAAGAAAACAAATTACTCCTTATTAAAGGAAGTATCATATTTGTCTTCGTAAATTAATCAAACATAAATACGAATGTACTTTAATTTATATGAATAAAATTTAACAAAGAATAGAATATACATGCTTATACAAAATATAATTAATTATAAAAATTATTTATATGAGACTATGAGGAGGAACCTTACATTGCAGTCGTTGCTATGTATGAGTTAGAAATAAATTATATATATAACTATAAAAGTTGCATATAATAATAAAATATTATCAAAAAATGATAAACTATACGTTAAAATTATATTAATATTTTATTAGAGATTTATAGAAAACAAAATTTCGAATAAATTTCAAATAAATTAAATAAATTCAAATAATTTACCTTTTTATTAATTATAAAACTTTTAAATTAATTTTAAAAGTTATAAATTTCTGAATAGATAAATAAGAACTAACTTAAATTGAATAAATATACAAAATTCGAATCAATCCATTATTTTATAATTTAATAGTTTGGTGAAAAATTAACATTTATCAATGTTGCAACCTGCATTAAATGTAAAATACTTTTATAAATAAATTATAAATTATGATTTATAGAAAACAAAATTAAAAATATTTTTATTAGTTTAATAACATTCCATTTAAAATAATAATGATTCTAATAACAGTAAAAATAAATTATAAAGTTTACAAAAATGATACAAAATCGGCTGCTAATACTGCTAATATAGGATGTAGTGCAGCTTTCAATTTCAAGAATTGGTTAAAATTTATTTTATTAATTAAATTATAAATAGATTTGGTGACTAGAGACGCACCTTCAATTAAATTAATTAAATTTATTTTTTTTGATTAATAAAATTAAATAAAGATTTAATAAAATTAAATAAAAATTAAATAAAATCATTTGCTTTTTAAAGAATACTGTTATTATAATAAATTAAATTGAAAATTAAAATAAAATAAATAATGATTAATTATTAATTAATTATATTTGATGATACATTATTGTATTTAAAAATGTAAATTATACATATACATTTATCCATACAAATTAAAGATTTTTGAAAAATTTTGCAACAGAATCTTTCCACTTTAAGTCCGGCCGCCATATTTCAATCAAGTGCAGATTAGTCCTAGAAAGTAATTAAAAAATTTTTTTTATTTTCAAAATTTATAAATTATTTTATATCTAAGATTAGTTAAGATATTAAGTAATAATATATACATAACTAAAATTTAAAATTAATCAAAATGTTAATTGATTTTTTCAAAAATATAAATATATAATCCGAAATTTACAAAATTGTTTACCCTTAATTAAACTGATTAAACTTCGATTATTCCTCAATTTAAAAATAAAATATTTTGCAATATAATTTTAATAATAACAGTTATTTGTGTATATTTAAAATATAATTTTGAGTCAAGTGAATAAGAACAAACATTTTAATAAAATAGAATATAAAAATAAATAAAAAAATAAATATTTAATAAGATATAAAATAAATTATATAATAATTACAAAATATATAAGAAGACCATCTTATATGTAATATGCATACAATTTTAAAATGCAAAAATAATGTTAAAATTTAATTATTGGATGATAATTACAATTTGATCAACAAAGTTTATTACAAAAAGACATTTCTAAAAACAGAAAATTTTAATTATTTATAATTTTTTAAATAATTCTAACTAAACAAGCCATCAAATCATCTCCTTCTTTTAAGATATTGGCAGCGAAAAGTTATTCAAATATTATCCCCAGTTTGACAACATATCTTGTAAATAAATTTAATAAAATTGTAAATTTAATAACTTGTAAATTTAATAAAATTAATTATTACTAGTAAAATGTAAAAAAATTAAAACAGAATTTATTTTAAAACACAAGTAAAATATATTCTAATAATATGTATTTAACTATTTTCTTCAATTTGTATGCACTGATTGAATTATATTAAGATTTACTAAAAAGCATTTTTTAAATTTTATGGTGTAAAATTGAGTTTGAGTCAATTAATTTTACATAAATTTTTATAGAAAGAAATTAAATTGATTTCTAAAAATGCTAAAAAATAAATAAGCATAAATAATAATTGATAAAATAGAGAAAAATAAAAATTAAAGTTTGAAATAATTTTTGATAAATAATAATGTCAAAGTAATAATAATAATTAATGAATCAATTATAAATTTTCAAAATAAAAATTCTAAATTAATTTTTCAAGTATTAAAATTAAATTTATTGTAAGGTTTCATAACAAGTTTGATCTATACATTGAAGATCGAGAAGTTGTGGAATCAATTATTCGTATTATTTATGATAATTTATAACTATGTAGTAAAAAATTGAAACGCAACAACAATCGCAATGAACCTTTGCAAGGAAGCCATTTTAGATTATAATTTGTTTTGCATGTTATATATTTAATTTATCCAGCAAAATAATTCGCAATTTGTTTTAAGTATATACTTATATTTAACTTATATAATTAATTAAAATATTAAAAATAAATTTACAAAAATGCCAACAATTGGAAACATCACTATCAATCGGTTTCCGAACAAATTTTTGAAATTAATATTATTCTTTGTAGCAAATATAAAATTTTTATTATGATAATTAATATAATTGTATTTTTAGGTCCAAACATTTATGAGCCTCATGGGGAGGAATTTATTTGCCAACTATGGTGAATGGAAATGGAAACCAGGGAAGTGCCAATACAAATAATACGGCATACATGTACACCATACTTGACGCCAGTAATGGACAACTGGGCTACAAAAAACTTCAGCAACAACAATTAGATACTAAAATAATAATAATCTGTAAAAATAATAGTCTGTAGAATAAATATTTTTAATCGTTGGAAAATTGTTTGAAGAATAATAAGTATAGTAATTCACGATTAAGAAAATTAATTATAGAGTTTAAATTTCCCCCAAATTTATATTTTAGAAAAAATTACATACAAATATTGCATACAAATATTTTAAGAGATTAATATTTTTTATCAATATATTTAATCATACATATATGTATGAAATTAGTTCTATTAAATATTTTAACAATATAACTATCTTTAAAATTTATAAATATTATTTTTAGAACTCAACTGGAATCAACTGGACTTAAACAATAAGGTCGAGGCGCACTGCAAGAGAACCTTTATAAGCTATCAAAGGTTACTATTTAAATTTATTGCGATAAGAATTTTTAAATTTTTTTATAAAAAATAAATATAAATAAAATATAACATAAAATACTCCAAATTTACTATTAAATTTAAGAGATGAAAATTATCAACATAATTCAAATTTAGAAGAGTATAAATAAAAACTATAAAACTAAAAAATAAATAAAAACTATAAAAATTGTTATTAGATAAATTTATTAATAAATTTCTAAATTTTTTATAATATCAATTAGCATGAAATGTAGAATCAAAAACAATTATTTTTAAACTGAATTTAGAAATGCATGTAATTTTTTTTTTATAAAATTAATAATAAATTTAATAGAATTAAATTAAATTTTTTTTTTGTTGGTATTTACACCGAAAGTATATATAAGTATATATTTTATACTAAAATATAAAACAATACTAACAATGAGAAAATGCTCGAAAAAATTGACACGCGTTTTGACAACAAAATAATTATTTAAAATACTTTACTAAATATTATAATAAATTAATAAGTGATAGATATATTTTTTTAATTCAAATAAATTAAAAAAATTAAATAAAATTAATTTATAAATCAAATAAAGTAAATAAGATTACTAAAGTTAATTAATATAATAAGATTACTAAAGTTATTTAACATTTTTAATTGGTTTCAGAGAAAAATAAATAATTAAAAAATAAATTAAAAATAAATTTTATTAAATTTACAAAGAATATGGTTGTATATGAATAAAGGAGGAAGACCATATTAGATTATGCATAACCATTATAATAATTGAAAAAATAAAAGTTTATTTAAATTATAATTAATTAAATGAAATAAGGGAAATAAATTTAATTTAGTAAATCCGACATTTTGGCAATAAAATCCGACATTATAGCAAATACAATCGAATCTGCTATGTACTGAGTACTCACATTGCAAATGTTGCAATATTAAAATAAAAAAATTAAAAGCTCAATAATTTAAATATTTTTTATAAAATAATTTAAAAAATTATAGCAAATTTCTACGGTATAATAGTTAAAAATTTACTTTAAATTTTCAAAATAAATTTTTCGATAAAATTAAAACATAAATTTAATAAATATATTATGTGGTGGAGCAGCCATACATAGAAGGTTTATAAACAGATATGAAAAAAAAAATAATTATTATGCAAAACTTTATTATAATTATGAATTTATAAAAACAAAGTTTTCGAAAAAATTAAAAAAAATTTTTAGAATAAATTAAAATTAATTTATCAATAAATGAAACATGTGTATGTCACATTTAGAAGGCAAATAATAATAAAGAATTATTTATTAATCATAGTTGTTGTAATTTCTCACCCCTCACTTGTTAAAATCGGATGATTTTCCAGCTTTGAAAACACTTTTTCACTTTTCTCCTTTCATTCTAAAACTTCACCTTCTATAAAAATTAAATTGCTTGCTTTAAATTAAATATTTTTATAATTGTTGGAAAAATTATTGATACAAAATTTTTTTATTGTATATAAGTTTTATATAAATATTTCTTTAAATTATTCGTAATTTTAAAGCAAAAATAAAAATAATTAAATAAAATAAAATTTTTAAAGATTTGACAGAATATTATATGTATAAACATAATTTTTTATGGCTAAAGTGATTTTCCGCTAGAAAAGATATGCCTCAGAACAAAAAATATTTAGTTAGTGATAAAAGTATAAGCTTATCTTTAAATACATATATTATTAATTGGCTAGGTAAATAACACAAGATTTTAATTATTTTTTCAAAATAATCGAAAATACGGTTTTATAAAAATTATTAACAAGAAATAAAAGTTTGTAAAAGATATATAACGGAGAAAGCAACTATTATTATGCAGATTTACCAAACATCCATACACTATTATATTGAAAACTAAAACACAAAAAATTAATAATATACATTAAAGACTGAATAAAAATTGATAAAATTTGATATGAAGATGATATAATGATAAATTAATTATGAAGTAATTATCAAATAAATCAAAAAAATGTTTTAAAATTGAAATCTTAAAAGGTAATACATATATAACATCACATGCCTAATGATCTAATGAACACATGCCTAATGATCTAATGAAATGCCTAATGATCTAATGAAAAACTTAGTATAACTTAAAATAAAGTATTTTATTAATAATATTAATTCAAAATACTGAATCACTCAATATTACGACAGAGTAACACATAAAATTAATATACTTATAATAATATAAATCAATTTGAATGTTTATTCCAATTAAAAAATACCGCTATAAAGCTTCTGGTCGTGAACAAAAATTGGATAAAACAAAAATTTAAATAACTAATATAAATAACAAAGATTAAATATACATAGAATAGATGAGTGATCATAAAAATAAAATTTTCACTAAATAAAAATATCTTTAATAATTTGCTAAAAATTGAAATAGTATGTATTGTTAATAAAAATAATGAAAATTTTAATGCGAATAATGATTAATTTAGAAAATGCGGGATAGTTGATCTGAACGCTATCTGGAATAAGTTGAGACATTATAAATATATAGCCTAGGAAATATGGATAAATATTTTAGTCAAAAATAAATATTTTAATTAATTTTAACTTGCTTATTTAATTTAATATTTTATATTTGATTTAAAAATATAATTCAAGAAATCTATAATAATAAATGTCTAGTTGAAGATTACTACTTATAGTCTGTTAAAGGTCAAATATTATATTTGATAATATACATTATACATACACTGCATATTATAAATAAAATTGTATAAATTAATTTTAAATATATTGATAAGTAGAAAACTAGAAAATACACCATGTTCGACCTGACCAATAGTGTCAGAAAGTAATTATTGAATTATTTTTCCGCTCATGCGGAAAATTCAAATCTAAAGGCAAACGAAGCTGAAAAATATTAATACTAGAATAATAGAAAAATTTATAAAAAACATTATTATTAATTTAATAATTATCATAATTAATAATTATCCTAAAAACTACACTACAGAATGAAAATCAAAATAGCATCAATAATATGTATTAATAAATAAAAGATTAGATAAATAAATGTATTACAAATGAAATGATTTGTGATTAATTATTCTTACAATTTCATTTTACAGCCAATTAAGTCGCAATACTACCACGGTTTGATAATATACAGTTAATAGGTATTGATAAATATGAATACAATTTATCAATGCTAAACTCAGATGTTAAAATCTCAAATAATATTTACTCAAACAATTATTTTTTACCCAAATTTTTAATTTTTATCCAACAAACCATTTTATATATTGGGAAAGGGTTAAGCTTATAAGTAGGGATCGGATTTTTAGGTCGTAAAAACCTTAAAATAGGTACCTAAATAGGTTGTATAAAATGCTAAAATAGGTGACAAAAATAGGCAAATATGTTGTAAAAATAAAGAAATAGGTTGCAAAAAAAGGTCGACATAATGGGCAAGAAAGTCCAAAATGCCGAATAATTTCTATTTTAGTTCATAAATTTCAGCCCCAATGCAGAAATTTTAATAAAATTCAATTTTTGAAAAATTTTTGAGGATAATATTTTTCAAAAAATCGAAGAAAAATTTTTGAGCCGATAAAAAAATTGACAAAATTTTTGAAAAATTTTAAATTTTTTTCAAAAATTTTTGAAAATTTTTATTAAAAATCGAAATTTTGTGAAAAAAGCCCAAAATAGGTGACAAAAATGTGAATAAATCACAAAAATATCCAAAATAGGTTACAACCTATTTTAGGTTGCAAAACGCCAAAATAGGTTCAAATAGGTCATAATAACTCCCCGTAAACAAAAGATTTTCAAGAAATAACAACGGATTTGAGCTCAATTCATCAGGACTATTTCGCAGAAAAAATAGGTTATAACCTAAAAATCCGATCCCTACTTATAAGTGAGAAGAATGGCTAAGAAAATGAATTAAACGTAAAATATAAACATTTAAATAAACAAGGTTTAGATGATTAAGCAAAAAAAGGGAAAGTTTATAGCAAAATAATATTGTTATTTTAACAAAAATAATGTTATGATTAATGGAAAAAGTACAAATAATTTTATAAATATTTTGTTTGAATTTTATTTCCAATAGGTATATTCAAAATTGTATAAGAAAATTTTTCAATCAAATAGCGTTTTCAAGATTTGTGGCTTACTAACTAATTTGATTAAAAATAAAAATCCAAAATAAATATATAACACAATTAGCAAAAGATATCTAAATTAAATCAGTGATTATAAATATATAAATTCTCTATATAGAAAAATCAATACGTTTGCAATTCAGAGAAATCAAAATATTTATTAATATAAAAATAATGAAAATAATAATTGAATAACAAAGCAAAATCAAAGAGGATATACTAGTTGCTCTCGCAATCAGTAGAGATGAAGAAATCAATCACTTGAGAAATATGAATATAAATTTTTTAAAATTAATACCCCTTTAAATAAATTAACTTTAATTTATTATATTTTTATTCGCGTTCCCCGCTCCAGTACAACTTTTACATTAGACTATAATATTAATTTTTAAAGCATTTTTAAATATTCCTATAAAAGAAATTATGGTTATAAAATTAATCAAGCAAGGTAACAATTTTATATGTACTTAAAAATTATAATTAAATTAATTTTTATTGCAAAAATTAAAATTAATTAAGAAAGTTATATCTTCAAAATAGATATAAATATTTAATAATTATAGCGTGATGATTTAAAAGGTAAGCTAAGGGAAAAATAAAGTAAAAATGCAGAGATTCTTTGAACAACATAATAGGTATGCAAAATTTTTTTGAGTTTTTCCGAAAACAGATTTACAAATATATTATTACAAACATATTTATAAATAAGAATTTTTCTAAAATCAAATTTAATTACTGACAATGAAATAAACAAATATAAAATTTATAAATTTGAAAATAATAATAATCTGAAATTCATTTTAAACAACTTCAGACAACAACAATTAAAAATTAGTCTTAATTAAATAAAAATAAAGGCCTAATTAATTATAATATTTATTTTTATTTTAAGATAATAAACAAATCTAAAATAGTAAAATTTATCGTTTAAGATATGTTATCAAATTAATAATATTATTTTATCAAGCTAATTATATTATCTTTTTATTTTTTATAATTATCGTGCTAACATTGACGCAATTTCGGGTAAAATATGGAACGAAAAATTTTTAAAAATATTATATACACAATTTTAAAAATATTATATATTATGAAATAATTATACTTTTAAGTGCTTAATAACACATTAATAAATTAAAAATATATAATTATTAAAGTGAGGATTTATATGCAAATGCATATTTTTTTTGCAAGCTTGGCATAACGTAATACGTTGAAAAAACGTGTTTTTAGCTTGGTAAGAAGAGTCTAGAGTGACTTTTATTTTGCATATTTTGTGCTTTTTGTGCCTTTTTGCATATTTTACAATTTTTGCGCGTATTTTTGCATATTTTGCCATTTTTTACAGAGTTATGCCTAAAAGTCAATCAAACACGGCATGGATCCGCGAATGGATCAAGAGAATTCCCATTTTTAATTTATAGTTCGACAAATTGAGTATTTTTACTCTGTTGGACATTTTGAGATGAGGCGTTTTGGTGGTGGGACATTTTGTGATGGGACGTTTTGTGAGTTGGTCGAAATTTCCCTTTTGTCAATTACCGACATTTTTAAAAAATTTACGCCATTTTTGTTCAAAAAATGATTCAAAGTGACGAATAAATGGCAAAATGGTTTAAAAAATAGTTTATAATTAAAAAAATGACGAATAAATGGCTATTTTGTTGTTTTTCTTTTAATTTTATAAGTTTTATAACCTATTTTTTTCATTTTTAACTGCATATTTTTGTGCATATTTTGCATTTTTGGTGCATATTTTATGCGCATATTTCGCTGTTTTTACTTGCATATAAATCCTCACTTTAATAATTATTGATATCATGTGTTAATACATATTAATATTATTTAAATTTTAGAAATTATAAGTCTACATATAAATATAATTCGAATATTATAAAAAATTTATATAGTTTTTATAAATTACTAAAAACGCGATTATTGGGAAACCTGTATATTTATCTGGATATGGCATGAACAATTTTAATTATATCAACATAAATATATTTGATTTAATATAACAAATCAACATAAAATAAGTTATAAAACTAATAAATATAAAATTAATATGATCTATTAGAAAATATCATTTAAAATCGTCAGCAAAAATGCAAATATTTTAAATATAATTTCTAAAAAAATAATTTTTATGTGTTTTAATAATAGTTAGATAATTTTTAATTGATTAAGTTTAGCATGGAATCATATAGAATTTAACACTGACAACATTTGAATCAAATTCAGATAAATTAAAAATAAATAAAAATTTAATAGGTAAATGCATTTAAAAAACAGTTAAATCAATAAAATTAATTAACATAACCGGAAATATATTTATTAAAATAATGTTTAAAAAATGCAGAATTGAAAATTCTTTTGAAAACTACGATTAGGTAACCTGTTCATTACTGCTTCATAAGAAAAAATAACAAATAAATTATTATTGTAAAATAACTCAAAAAATTCGGTTTATACATATAGTAATTATCAATAAGTGATCGACTAAAACGCTTTTAAAATATCAAAAATAAATAAATTTTTAGTAACAATTCATCATATATATGGTAAATATAAAAGTAGATTAACAA
This sequence comes from Meloidogyne incognita, assembly GCA_036172945.1. Taxonomy (NCBI): domain Eukaryota; kingdom Metazoa; phylum Nematoda; class Chromadorea; order Rhabditida; family Meloidogynidae; genus Meloidogyne; species Meloidogyne incognita. The sequence goes on along the minus strand of JARQAC010000040.1, from coordinate 521,592 downwards.
TGAAAAGGATAGTATAGGCCAATATACATCAAGGAAAATGCAGATATACATATTATAAAATTAAAAATTAAACAAAAAAAGGTTATAAAATCATAATTTTACCATCACAATCGACACTATATTTTTTTCTTTTTAGAAAGCAGAGTTCAACGTATAAAAGGGACGTGTCAAAATTTAATTATAAAGGTCTAGAGTAGACCCCGTTTTCAAAAGGCTCTAACCTGACAGCTTGCGGCTCTGAAAAATTAATACTAGAGGTATCCATGAAAAATTTATAAAAAATTTATAAAAAACATTATTAGTAATTTAATAATTATCATAATTCTAAAAATAATAGTAGATTAATTTTAGAGTTAATTAAAATTTTGATTATTTTAAAAATATTTCTAAAATATATACATATAATTAAAAAGTTCGAAGATAAACTATTGAAAAATTGTTGTTGATTTTAAGCTGATTGATGCCCGTTAAAAAAGTAGTTTTTTATCGAAACATTTTAAATATTTAGAATATTTATTTTGTAATTAAAATACTATTTCAGAATTAAACTATATAGATATTGAATAGTTAATGATGAATAAATAAATTTATTTAATCAATCAATAATGCGCAACGCATCTCTATCATTTAAAAATAAAAAGATTTTAATCAACAAATTATTTATCAATTTAAATAAAAAATTATTTAATATAATATTTAACTAAATTAAAATATATTAATTACTTGGGTAAATAAACAAAAAATATTTTAACTTTATCACAAAAATACTCGCCTAGTATAACATTATTTATACGACATAACATCAATTGTGACGTTTGCGTCGAAAATAAAAAAAATATTAAAAAATAAAATGATTCGTAAATAAAATATTTATTTTCACAATTATTATTATAAACAAACATAAAAAATTATTATAAAATAATTCAACAAAAATTATTACAAGATTATTCAATTATAAAATTATTCACTATTATAAAATTATTCCAGTTTTTTATTTACATTATTAACAAAAAATTATTATAAAAAAAGCCTGATCCAAAACAAATCCTTTTTCCTCACTCTTTATTCGCATTTATAAACCTTTTCCATTCAATAATTTCATTTTAGGTCATTGTTTTTGTGTTCCCATTTAATAGAGAATTTTTGATTTTAACATGGAATCATCAATTTATTCCAATAAAATTTTAATATGAAATTTACATATCATTGTTAAAATTTACATATAAAGATTATTAATTTGTAGTAACAATAATTTAAAAGCAATTAAAATATCTAATTAATAAAAGAATTTTAATTATAAAATTAATTTCATAAATTAAAGAGAAGGCAAAAGAATTTTGAAATAAATTATCTTATATCTTTTTTTTGATTTAAATTTTTTTTGATTTAAATTTTTTTCAATTTTATAAATGTTTAAATGTTTTAAAAATTATTTTTGTATTAAAAAGTAATGGAATTAAAATTTTGCCAAAACACAAAGGGAATCATTTAGTTTTGTCGCTAAAAGCGACTTTTAAATTTATTCTTTAAAAAAATTTTTATAATTTCTTTAAATTCTTTAAAATTTATTTTTTTTGTTAAAAATGAATCATCCCAATATTTTTGGTTTTCCCTTAAATTCAAATCCCGCCTATTATTTTTGAATTTTTGTTATCAAACTCAAAACACGCCTATTTTTTCTCGCATCTTTTTTAAATTCCCGCCCAAAATTTTGCTTTATAATCAATGAATTTCATAGGCTTAACATTCACTTTTTCAATCTTTTAATATTTCTATTTCAAAATATTCCTTTAAAATTATTAAATTATGTTTTTTACATTTGAATAAATCTTTTGAAATTAAAATTGATTTTAAAATAGAGTAAATTCAAGATAAAAAAGGAAAGGAATTGAATAAAATAGAACTTAAAATTGTCCAGCAAAACAATATTAAAATAAAATTAAAATATTAAAATTTAAATTTCGTTTCGCGACAAGTTTACACACGGAGTTGCATCAATTTCACGATCTCTAAATTTATATCTTTAATAATTCAAAATTATCAAAATAAATAATTTATAATGAATAAATATTAATAATTTAAAATTCCGTGACAGAATAGGAAACTTAATAAAAATTAATTAAAATTGCGAATAAAAGTGATATTATCTAATTAAAATATGAAATTAAATCATATATGAAAACACTGATAAATATATCGATCAAACCAGCTTTCCTAAACTCTTTTATCTTACAATAAAATAATTTTAAATTAATTTAATCAATCAAATATTTTTTCTATTAAACTGACAACTAATTATTTAAAAAATTAAAATATCAATGTATATAATTAACAACGATGTTTATCAACAAAAATAAATAACAAGATATTTATATCTTATACAGCGGAATTTTATCATAAAATCAACTACATAATTATTATTAATTCAACTTATATACCGGTTAATTAAAATCATTTTATGTATAAATCAAGTGTTTTTGATTTATACATAAATTATATAAATCAATTTTTTATTATATTTCTTGCTTAGATTTTATTTAATGAACTATAAAAAAATTATACAAACAATACATAATTTAATAATACATCGAATAATCATTTATCATAATTGTTTTCTACCGTAGCATTTCTTTCATTTAATAATTGCTAAGCACGTTAAAATTTATTTAAAAATTAAGCATTATTTCTAAAATGAATAATTCATCTCCTTCGAGTCAGATTGATGACTGTACTTCGTTTATGTTTAAAATTATAAGTTTTAAATAAAATTTCTTCTATTTTAAAAATTTTTATCACTAAAATACTGCTAGTATCACAAAATACTGTTATGTAGTAGTAATTATTTATTCCAATAAAGTTTAAATGCTCAAAGTTTATCATATTAAACCATAATTAGTAAAAAAATATTCTAAATGTTCAATATTCTTATTTAAAAGTTATTCAAATATATTAGTATATCTGTATTTACAATAAAATTATCAAATGAATGAAATATATAAAGGATCTCAATAAATACTGTTAAAATTGGATATGAGCAAAATTGTCAAGCAACTTTTAGTATTTAAATAAACATTTTAATAACACTTTTCAATAGAATTATCTATTAAATATTAATATTATAATGCAAATTTACAAAAAAAATAACAAAACTTATAATAAAAAATAAAGCATAACAAAGATTTTAATTAATAAAATTGAGTTAAATATTCTAAAAGTTATTCAAATATATTAGAAAATGGTTAAAAATTGATAAAATTTGTATATATGTAGTATAAGCTCAACAATAAGGGCTCCTCGTATAAATCGTAGGCACGCACAATTTTATAATTGCTAATAACACTTTTATACATCTTTGCCTACTCTAATTAATAAATTTTAATGTAAATTTCTGATTAATCAAAAAAATTAAAAATTTAGAGCAACAAAAAGTAATAAAATGTATCCAATAATAATTTATTTTAAATTTATTTAATTAATTAAAGAGTAAGCAAGATCAATACTACGATGGCCTAATTAGCTTCAATAACAAAAATTTAAATTTTAATAAAAAGAACAAATAAATGCAAAATATATAAAGTAATTATAAATAATAAATTCTCACATTTAAGAGAAATAATAATAATTATTAATTTTATTTGTGAATTAACTAATTAATATACGTTAATTAATCTTAAATATTGCGCCTCCAAGAGGTACGAATTTCATTGATCATTAAGATTGAAGATTTGCGATTTAAATGAATGAATGGCGGCTAGGTCTGATAATGTGAAAAAGGTAATTCTAGATCGAATCTTTATCATTGAAAATAAAAATTTAAAAAATAAAAGATTTAAATAATTTAAAGATTTAAATAATTATTTAAATAATAATTTTATTAGAATTGGTATATTAAAATTGGTAATTAAGAGAATGAATCGCTAATATTAATCATATAAAATAATTTGAATCTTAAATTGTCTACACTAAAAAAACTTTAAAGACATCGTTTAAAAGTAAATAATGGATTTATTTAGAAAAGATTATATATTAAATTAATAAATTAAACTTCAATTTAAATTTATATAAATAACAAATATTTTATTACCTAATTTCATATTAGTTAAATTTAAATATATATCTTTGAGTATTTACTATACTTAAAATTATGAATAGTTTTAAATTGACTATTCAAACGTTTATTATATTCTGTTATCTTACATATCATCTCAAAGATTTATTACTATTAATTATCATTTAAGATCAAATTCATTGTCAACTTTGATATCCTATTTAACACAACATGTTCGAACTAAGAAAACACATCTTCACTTTATAAAATTAAATAAAAATTGAATATAAATAAAAATACAATTATAAAAATAAACAAATAATAAATAATAATACCTAAATACATAATTATAATTTTATAAATAACAAGAAAGCACATAAGATTTAAACAATTTACTTGTGAGTAAATTGTTAAAATAATTTAAAATTTTGATATAAAAAATAAAAATTTGATAAACAACTCATAATCATTAATAAATAAATTAATTAAACAAGATATGCCCATATGTATGCAACAATTTAGTAAAACTTAAATTATAAAATTAATAAATATTAAATTGGAAAAATGAGTAATATATTCCTTGTTTCTGCATTTTATTAAATTTAATAAAAAACAAGAATATCAGTAAAAAAGTATTAAATAAACAAATTCGTAAATTAAATTTTAATTGAGAAACTTCTAAATTAAATATGAAACTCTAAAATAATTAAATACGGGTGTCATATAATTTTAGAAATATAGCTAATGGCATGAAATTTATGAAAATAATTTTGCCTTCTTCATTTTTTAAATTTGAATGCCGAACAAAAATTATAAAAATACGATAAAAACAATATTAATCAAATAAATTCGTATATTAACTTTTAATTAAAAAACTCGATGAAAACGAAGATCGTCGTTATGACCTGGAGCCGAGCATTCGTACAACGCTTATAATTATGGACAAGAAGACGATATTAAAATATATTCCTAAAATAATTATGTTTGTCTGACGGCAATATTCTATATTTAATTATTTTTATTTAAATTTACTTAAATTTATAAAAATTTCCTTTCTCCCCGTCTTTTTTACTTTAAAATCATTACTTTAATAGAGGCAGATAGGACTTTACATTTTTCTTCGTTCACTGCTTTTTTTCTTTTTTAAAATAAAATATTGAATATTTGTGGTGGTAAATTATTCATTCAATTACATAGCAGCCAGATTTTTTTCCTTTATGTCCTTATTTATTAGACGAGCAAAACTACCAGCCACAAAATTATTCAATAAATATTTAAATTATTATTATAAAATTAAATATGTAAATTACGATATATTATTTATTATTAGACGACAATGAATTTAAAATATTTATATAAATTATTTAATATTTATTTAACATAAAAATAATAATATTATTAGAATACTTTTTTAAAATATTTACATCAATTGGAATATTCGACATTTTTCCAGCTTAATTAAGCAAGCTTTATTAGCTGATTATAATAAATTTATTCATTAGTTTAAATAAATAAATATTATTATGCAAGCATTTCATCTGCAAGAAAAAATTTTGGAAATCAATGTATCAAATAAAAACTAAATATTTGAAAACTCATCATAAAAAATCTGCTTATTTACTATTCAATAATAGTGAATAAATTTTATAAATCTAATAATAAAATTTAATAAATTTTGATTGATAATTCTCATCGACAATTATTAATTCAGAAAAGAATTTTTTTCAAAAAAATGCAACGGATTATTAAATCTTTGATTAGTAAGTTTTGAATATCAACGGTGAAGTTCTAAAATTGATTCAACTTTTGTCAAGTTCGATAAAAGTTTTTAAATAAATACTTAAATAAGGATAAAAACATTAAAAATGTATATTTACATTTTTGATTAATTTATATTTTGTCGGCAATAGCCGAAATTGATATTTTAATTTTATATTTTAAAATACAGTTCCTAATTTTAAATTAATCATTGAAATATATTTTTAAATTCTTCTTTTTTTTAAATGTTATTCTTGTGATATTATTAAATTAGCATTTTTTCATGTATCATCTTTTAAATTCTTCCTTAAATTTAACATTTTGTCCTTATAATTCTGATGCAACCTTCCCATATTTAAACTAACAATTAACAGCTAACAAAACATCACTAATCATTTTCCATCCCTTTAATTTAACCTAAAAATATAAAAATGCTCCCTTTCTTATTTTAGATTATTTTAATTGATAAATCCTTTTTGAATTTATTTTGGGGGTCTATAAAAGACATATTTAACAAAAATAAAAATTTATTTTCTAATAAATTATTTATTTATTATATGAATAATAAAATATTTAATATTTGATTAATTAACATATAAAATCAATGATCTTAACTTGTGTTCATCAATTTTAAGCAAAAATCTGGATAAAAAGAATTTAATAAAAACGATAATTAAAAATTGTTTTTAAAATTTTCCCTTATTTTGATATCCAACTTAAATATCAAATGAAGTCACGCAAATTGCATAAAAACTTTTTGTAAATAAATTAAATCTTTATTTTAATAAAAAAATAAATTAATTTAAAAATATATGTGAAATCTACTACTTAAAGTCTATAACTTAGAAAAAACGCATCTCTAAACAAAGCTTTTCTAAGGAGTAAAAGAACAATATAAATATATTTAATAGAAGCTTGTAAATTTCTAAACTAGTAATATCACAAAATATTTTTTTGAATATATATGTAATTTTTAATAATATTAAAAGCTGCTTTAAAATAAAATTATATTATAATAAAATAACGTTAGACACAAATTATCTAATATGGCTCAAGCTACGATTAAGCTTTCAATTATTAAAGATTATAATTATTAAGATTACCAACATCGATTAAGCAATTAAATTGATATAAGCTTAAAAATTTTTTTAAATATTAAAAAAAATATATAATATTATCAAAATAATAATTTATATGGATAAGATGAACTGATTACAAGAAGATGTCTCTAAACTATTAGCTTAAGAATGTTAATTCGACATTTAGTTATTTATGAATAATTTTTGTTTATGTGTGATAAAAAATTATTCGAAATAAATTTTAAATTTTACATTGATAAAAGAGTAATTGAAATAAATTATAAATTTTACATTTAATTTCATTTATAAAAAGTTTTAAGTTTTATGAAAAAATTAAAACTAAATAAAATTAAATAAATCTGCTGAGTTTATTTAAAATAAAATTATATTTAATATAAAATTAGTTTAGCTGACTTAATAATAAATACATCGTGATAATTTTTAAACAACAGTATAATAAATGATCATCCTTCCAAAATTATGGAAAAATTATGGTATAACATGGAGAAAGAAATTACTTAAGGAGCTGTTGCCATATTTCATTCGAGTTATGAGCGGCTTTCGGTATAATCTTTCCCGTGATTAATCTTAAAAAATTAAATTGAGACTATCTAATATTATTCAAAACAAAAATATGTAAAATTTTATATGTAAAAATTTTTATTTTTTACAAATAAAAATATTTGATAATTTATCTGAAGCTATATTAATAACATTTTTTAACTCTATTCTACACTAATGTTTAATGAATATGTATTATATACAAAAAATATAATTAAGTCTTATGAAATCAAATGTTTGTATACATACGTGTGTTTAAATTTATATTCATTTAAAATCCCATCTTGAAAGAATGACCCAAGTTTAAGAGCAATTTTGTCTGAAATACATAATATTCATATTTTTGAATGTTTTGTTATTCGATTAATTTAAAAAAAATTTTTTTTGAACTAGATGTCTTCTTAATAAAATAGATCAGATAACAATGTTTAATTGATACAAAATATAATTAATAGATTAATAAATCGAATTATCAACATTCTTTCTTAATATTTATATTTAGTTAAGTAAATCATCTTTTTAAAATTGTTAAAAATTATTTATAAAAATAATAAATTTTAAGCTGAATAAATATTATAAATACTTTTAGAAACCAAGACATTTCAGATAAAAATCTAAACCTATTGAAAACATATTATAAATAATAATTAAAACTTAGTAATAATTATCGCATTTTATAATGTTTAATTAAAAAATAAAATAAAAATTATAATAACATGGCAAAATACTATTAAAGTTCTCTTTAATCTTCATTAACTAAATTTTTTTTGAATTTATTACCTAAAATTTTAAATGAAAAATTAATGATTTCTTAACATTATAAAATGGTATAAGCGTTATGAGACACGATAATAAACTTTATGACGACATAAAATTATTAAAGATACAAGTAATCAAAATAAACAAAAACATAAAACATTGTCTTTGAATGTATTAATTCATTCAATTTTATTAATTCATTCATAGTTTTTTAATCATAATTTTATCAAAGAATTTTTAAAAATTAAAGAGAAAATTGATAATGCAAGGATGAGTCAGAGGATGTATAAAATCAAAAGCCGTATGATGAAGCATAAATTTAAAAATGAAATAAATGTAGATTGAATAAATACAGTTCAATAATGAATAATAATTAGCTATTACTATATTAAAAAACAATATAATGTATAGAAATGAATAATTTAAATAGCTGTGCTGAATATTTTATATAACTATGTTTATAGAATTATATATATTAAAATTTTTTATAGTCTAAATAAATTATCCTGAATACATTAACAAGATACCTCAACCAATTGCCATTTCGTAAAGTCTGAGCTATATTAAGCAATTTAATAACAAATTTATTATTTTAATTTATATGTATGAATAAATTTGTCAATTCACTAATAATTAGCTATGTAAAAAATCTAATTAAAATAATATTTATATTTTTTAACATATTAATTAAAATAAAAATCTGATTTAATTTTAAAAGACAAGACCCAGTGAAAAATTAAAAAAAATTTTTTTTAATTTGTTGCTGTGTGAGTAAAATAATTCATTTGGACGGCAAAATTCAGTGGAATTTGTCCAATTATATTCTTCTAAATTTAAGTTAAAAGATAAAAATTAATTTTTAATCGCATCTTGAAAGAAATGGCCCAAGTTGAGGAGTGGTTAGTTTTACTGCAATAATATTTAAATATAAAAATTTATTAATAGAATGAAAAAATTTTAACTAATAAAAAATTTTCGGATATTTTATTTTCTTTGATTTGTTACTACTCATCAATATATTAAAAATAATTACTGATTTATTATAAAAAAATTAAAAAATAATTTCCACATGAACATCAAATGCTAACAAGATTAATGGAGAGAATAATAATTTTATTATTTCTTTAAATATTTATATTAAATTGGCAGATTGGTCATCTTTGCAGCTATATCAAGCAAACTGTATTGACAGATTTATAATACATTTATTTTTAATATAAATAAATAATAATTATTATTTATTAAATGAAACAAATATTTTATAAATTAATGGAGAGTTTGAATAATTAATTAATTGGTTTAATAATACTTTAAAAACAAGTTGAAATATCTATTCACATAGATTATGAATTCAGAAAATCTGTGTAAATTGATTTTAAAATTAATCTAAATAATATTTTAATAATCTAAATAATAATTTTCATAAATGTTTCCAACAGAAAGAAAATGTTTGGAAAGAAAGAATTTTAGAGGCGGAGAATAAAATAAATATATTCGTGATTAATGTTTTTTTACCCAAGCAAATTTCCCTTTAAAAAACAGCTGATTTTTAATATTTTCTTCACTTGTTTTTGAACAGTCGCTTTTGAATTTCGAAGTTTGGAAATAAATATTTTTTATTGTGGAAATAAATTTGAGAGTTAAAATAAGGGGCTTTAGGGAAATTACTCTAAAAATATATAGGAAGGAAAACTTATAAATAATTTTAATATTTTGGTTTTCATAATAAAATTTAATTTAAAATGTAATAAACTAGCTGAAGTAAAATTTTTTAAAATTGATTAGATCCAAATAAACTATTAGTATTATATGGTATACATCATTATACTAGCCACCTCTAATACTTATGCAAAATCATTTTAGTCAACATTTTATTTAAAATTAATTTTATATTATTGTTTTTATATTAGTCTAATTTTATAAAATAATTTAAATTTATTTTAATTAAAATCCGAGTTATAATTAAACGAATAAAAATATATAAATTTGGATTGTTATATACAAAGACATTAATTGGAGTCAGTGGATAATATTTATAATAATGTATGCTCTTTATAAAAGTATGTTTATTCACATATAAAAATAAGCTAAATAAAATTTAAAAAATAAAGATATATAAAATAGATAGTGATAAATTAACAAAAATTTTTAAAATAAATTTTAAACTAATTTTATTATTTTTTAAATAAATATATAGTAATATAACAATATAGATTTTATTTCTAGATAAATGCGGATGTCAGTAATAATGCGCTAGTTGCGGCAGATATTGCTTCTTTGGTATAAACATTGTTATAATAACTTTATCTGCATTTATTGTAATTAAATATAAATGCTACAAATACGTTTTTGTATATTTGTCAAATCCTAATAATAATTTTAAAAATGTTATAAAAATAATAAAATTGTATAAATCTATAAAATTAATCCTGATTTTATTAAAAGTTTATTTTTAGTTTATAAACATAGTTGAAAAATATTGAATAATAAAATTCTAGTCTAAATGAACGAATATGCGATGTTTCAAATGAATTTCAAAATCTCAATAACAAAATTAATTAAACGTAACATATCAATAGAATTATAATAAACTACCAATACAAATATTTAAAAGTTAATATAAATAATTTTATTTTGGTGTCGCACCAGAGTGCATTTTAGTGTTTTTTTAGCAAAAATCCATTAAAGTGTAAATTATTAAATTTAACGCACACTTGTGTGGAACTTTTCCATTAAATTTGCATAAAGAAAAATATGTATTACATATCGAATAATGATAAATACTTAGTTTAAATTTATATTCCTTTAAAATTTAAGTTAGAACATATCGTACAATAAAAAATATTATTAGAAGAAAAAAAATATATGTAAGTTTTAATGAAATATAAGTAAAATTGCAACATTTTAAGAATAATGTAATAAATTAAAATTTAAAAAATAATATAATATTCGAAAATATTAAACTTTATATTAATTGTATAGTATATAATTTGATTTTTTATAGAAAACTTTGATGTAATTTAAAGCAAATAAACTTGTGATGGATGTTAAAATATATATTAGATTATAGTTATCTTAATTATTTGCTTTATACCCCTTGCAACATAAATTAATAATCTATTTTTCAATCAAAACATGATATTTAAAAAATCAAACATAAATTAATATTATTAGATTTCGAATTAAATTTAGTAAATAAATTTAAAAAATTCATTTACAAAATAAATGTCAAATACACTATCAAATATGTACATCAACATAAACAATGAGCAAGACCTCCGCCCAACTTTTATCATAAAGACACACATTTTTATGCGTATCTTTATGTGATAAAATTATTATTCGATAATTTATTTATGTGAAAATTTATATTCGATTAATTAATGAATTGAAATATTATTTAAAATATTAATTTAATATACATAATTTACAAATTAATAAAATATTAGAATTTTACTTGGGCTATTAGAAATTTAATTAAAACGTGATACTTAAAAATATGCTATCAAAAATGCTACTTAATTATCCATTATTCCATAAAAAATAACTAAAAATATGAAACAACTGAGAGATTTTGCAAAAAATAAATTAGAAATCACTAATCACAAATAAACCAAATTATCGTTTATATGCGAAATATTCTTCAAAAGATGTCAACAAAGGGACAATTATTTTTAAATAAAAACATTTTATATATAATATTTTCACAATTATTTACCAGAAATAATTATTTTGAAGAAAACCTATTTATAACAAAATTATTGAGAAATCAAAGGAAAATTTTTTTATATAATTTAAAATTTTTAAAAATATGATACTTAAGAGGTCGAGAAGTGCATGTTTTACGGACTAATTTCGTTCAAAACACTTTCCTGTAACAAAATGTTAACTAAAATTTCAATTATTTCGAACAAATAATCTATTTATCCAATGAGATGTAAATACTAAAATAATTTATATAGTAATAAAAATGTGTAAACAATAAAATAGGAATTTAAAAAATATTCAAAGTTTGCAGAATTTGCTATTTATGTTAAAAAATATTTTTAAAATAAAAATAAAATAATTTTATGAATATTTAAAATATATAATAGTTAATAATTATCTATTTCAAATTTTGATCTTTTATTTTAAATGGAATTAACCTAGTCACCTTTCGACAAAAAATTGAGCCATGTTTAAATAGATTATAAATGTTATGTAATTAATAAAAATATTAATAAAAAGATCTTTTTAATTAAAAAAAATTTTTTCTAAATTAAAATTAGACTTGAGAACTTAACGAATAAACCATTTTTAAACTACTTATTAATTAAATATTCTTCATAAAACCTAAAATATAATTTAAAATTCAATTAAAATTGAATGTATATTTTTATATGTATGAGGAAACATAATTAAAAATAATAAAATTAAATATATTAATATTAAATAAAATTTAAAATTATATCGTCACATAGATATGACCTAATCCACATACATGTGATCTTTGCCTTTTAAATAGACAATCTGAAAAATTGATAAATATTGTTAAGAATGCCATTTCATTAGTAAGACAAAAATGCCATCAACAAATGTAAAGAATTTCTAACTTAATAGCTCAAAGTCGAATAAGTTAAAATAAAATTTAATTATCATCTATTTAAACAAAGAAGTTATGATTGTTCAATTCATCTCCCATCCAATGGGAGATGAATTGAACCAACTACTAAAGTAAATTAAAAAAACAATTGGAATTAAAACAGCAACAAATAATTATCAAAAAACAATCTAAGAAAATTAAAAATCATTAAAATTTAATTTTTAAATATAAATTTCTGATTTTGATAAATTCTTATTAAAATTTTAGTTTATTTTTTAGTTATTTTTTAGAATAGATTATTTTGTAACTAATAATTTAATATTTACCGTATTTCTTTTAATAGTGCGACCGGTCGGTTTATTTTTCAACAATTTCTAGAGGGTCGGTTTATTAGAAGGTGGCAGTCTACAAGAGACTGTCGCACTATTAAAAGAAATACGGTAATTTTTTTATAATGACTTTTAAAAATAATACAATTATTTGTTTGTTAAAAAAGCTTGTTAAAGCTTGTTAGAAAATAATTTATTGAAATGTAAAAAATTAATAAGTAATTTAAAGTAACAATATATTAAACACAAAAAGAAGTCATTAAATAAATCTTTTAATTGTTTATGAATGAATGATTAAATTTGAAATATCTGCGTTATTATTACAGTATCATAGACATAATGTACTTAATAATTACTAAAAATAAAGAAATAATTTTTACGCACCAGTTATTCTACTACTTTTAAAAATTCAAAATTTTAATTTCATAATTACGTAAATTTGTAAAGGTAAATATTTAATATTTTATAATTTTCAAATTCTAATAGCATTTTTATTCTCAAACGCTTTTAATAATTTTATTATTAAATATAATATTTAAAATTAGAAATATAAAAATGTCCAATTCATCATTTAATTTAATTTTATCAAGTAACAGTACAACTAGTCCTAGTATTATTTCAACATCCCCAGCAGTTAGAAAATTTTGGATAAACACTACTAAACCATTTCAATTAATTTATGTATTTATTGTTATGATACCATTAATTATAGCTCAGTTGATTATAATTATTTTACTCTCAAAACTTATTTTCCTAGTTAAATGGTAAATAATATGTAGAGAACGGACTTTTATGCGTTATAAAATGCAAAATTTGCACTATAATATTCATGAAAAAATACAAAATATGCATGAAAATATGCAAAAAAGGCAAAATATGTATGCACAAATATATGTAAGAAAATACGCTATTTGGCAGGGGGCAATTTTCTCGATATTTCCCCAAAACCCTCAAAATATGCATTTATGCACCAAAGTCAAAAAAATGCAAAAATATGCATTATATGCAAATATGAACCCCCTCTAAGGTACTTTCCTGTTATGACGCAACACATTTAAATTTTTTTAAAAAAGCTAAAAATGCTCAATACAGTTAACTAGGCGGCATAAATGCAATTATCTGGTCTAAAATAGTATCAAAAGTGTCTATTTCTCTGTTTTTGCATTCTTGTCCACTTCATTTATTGGTGGGCCAGGACTTCCATAATTTTTTGTGAAAGAGAGTTAGGCATGAACAAAAACACTACGGTAGACTGGTCTCAATATATGCGGGAATATATATATATATATATATTAACAGGAAATAACAGGAAAGTGCGTCATAACAGGAAAGTACCCCCTCTAAAGTTTTCAAAACATGCGGAAACTGTGTTTTTTGTGCATTATACATCATGACAAGTTTGCCAACAAATATGTATTTGCATAAAAATCCGTTCTCTAATAATAGGTATTGTTGATGTTCTTCAAAATTAAAATTGGAAATATTTATTAAAATTTTTTAAAAAATATTTAAAAAATTTGGGGCCTAATCAAGTTTTCTAATGAACTTTTATGGGTACCATGGAATTTTTATGCGGCCAATAAATTTTTTATGAATAAACAATAGTTTCGATTTTTTAAATTATTTTCTAACATCGAACATTGAATAACATACGCAAAAACTGATTAGCCTTAAAAGGTTGCTGTCTCATCTATGACCAGATTTCATAGGACTTATACATAAAAATTCTTTGGTCTCATATACTTGAATAGAGCTTAACTTTGTTTTAAGTAAACCTTTTGCATTTAAATTGAATTTTTCAATGTGGACATATCTTTTGTTTCATTTATTCTGCACTTTTACTTGTTTGGCCTATCCAATTTGTGAATTTATTCGTTGGAAATCCCTAGACGAAACAATACGTACCTTTGATTTGCGGTCACCAGAAGAACAAATTGTGCTATTTTGGACAGGAATATGGCAATTAAATTATTTTGCATGCGCCCCAATTGCAACTTTTATTCTTATGTTGGATCGTTGTTTGATTCTTTGGTCTGCCGCTAGAAATATTAATAAGTATTTTGAAACACTATTTAAATGGATGGGACTTTTTTGTTTGATAATTTGCTACTTAATAAGTTTAATACTTTATTTGAATGAACTTCCATTAAATACAAGTAATTTAAATTTTAAATGTGATTTAACCAATAAAATATATTTAAGAATATTATTAATATTAATTAGGAATATTAAATTATACTATGAACTAATTTTATTTTAAAAAAAATCCTGATCCTGTACTATGTATAGATTGTATCCTATTTCTTAATAATTTAAAAAAAATTTTTGAATCATATACAAATAAACTCTCCGAGTTGAGTCGAATGTGACAAAATAACTTAATTTGGTTGAACTCAAGCTAAATTAGGTACGATTAGAGCTCTCCCAAAGGGATAACTAGACAACAATCTAATCAACCAGATTCCATTATATATATAATAAAGTTTTGAATTTATTAAATTATTTTAGTCTCATTAGACTAAACTCGAAAAAGCACTTTCGAATAAACTATCATTTGAATAAATTGGATAAAGTCTATATAAGCATCATAATTTAATTTTTAAAGCAAGTACACAGACTTGTCGTTATGTAGATTGCTTAATGAATGTTTATCAAAATAGATTTCAACTTTTTATTAAAAATATGTTCGGATTTGCAAATCTTATTTGTTGCATTTTTTTCTTTTGGTCTTTAAAACATTTTGCGAGTCAATCACAAAGTTCAGCTAGAATTTTGGTTGTAAAGTATTTTTAATAAAGTTATTAATTATTTTTAGAAAAATCGTATGGTCAAATTTGCAATTTACATGGAAATTCTTTTTGAAGTTATACCTGGAGCTTTTACAATATTTTTAAATCTTTTAAGTTTTTGTATCCATTAATAATATAATTTATTTAAAAATTATTTTATATAGTATAAAGAATTTTCAGGTTACAGTCATACTTTCTGTTTCTATAGCTAATGAAATGGCAATTACTTTATGTACTATAGTAAGTTATTTAATTAATTATATTTAATATTTTTCCATTTTCTACCGGGTGCGCAAAAATTTCCCGAATTTTATTAAGCATAAAATTTATTTCAAATATTTTCTTAAATTTTATAAAATCTATAAATATGTGTTCATTACTATCTAAAGAAAAGAAAAATTATAAACAAAAGTCCGAAATGTCATCCCTCTGCCCAGATATACGCGGCCAAACGCTTACTGAATTTGCCCACTATGGTCGCGCTCTCAATACACAATAATTGAATCCCAGGTCAGTGACATTTTGGAAATTTGTTATAATTTTTCTTTTCTTTAGATATTAATGACCACTTTTTCATAGATGCTATAAAATTTAAGAAAATATTTGAAATAGATTTTATGCTTAATAAAAGTACGTGAACTTTTGCGGCACCCTGTATTTTATATTAAATAATATTTATTTTGTATATTATCTTATTTTTTATTAGAGTTTTCTAAGCGTTTAATAAATTAAGAAACTTAATATTAAGTGTAAGGAAGAGAAAGAGAGAGAAAAGATCCAGCTGGCTAGCATTTAAAACGCTGACTGCGGGGGTTTAAGATCTAATAAAAGAGAAGGTGAAAGCAGCGTCCCGGTAGCTCAGTTGGTAGAGCACCTGTACGTGGTGAGCGAAAGCGCCTAGCAATAACTGCCAGGAGGTCGCAGGATCGAAGCCTGCCCGGGATTAAACTTTTACCTCGCTCTTACTTAAGTAAATCCAATTTTACTTAAAATATTAGATTTTAGGATGCTTCAATTTGTAGTATTTATTATACATATATATTTGGTCAGAAATCATCAACAAATATAAAGCAACCTGTAATTATTAGAAGCAGAGTGAGGATTTAAATATTTGATCAACAGTAAAATTCCGAAGAATATAAGCGCTAAGATTTAATTAGAATACTAAAGTTAAACCTATGAATAATAAAATGAAAGAAATAGTTAAAAAATACAAAAGATTATTCAAGTAACCTTTTAATTAACAAAATTAAAATAAAGTAAATGAAATTTAAGTGTATTCTTTATTTAAATTACTTATTATTTTAAATTACTTATTAATTAAATATTCTACATAAATTTTTTATGCGTATCTTTAAGTGGTAAATTTATTATTCGATAATTTATTTGTGTGATAAGTGTTATTGAATTTATCAACTTGACAATCTGAAAGATTGATAAATATTGGCAGAAATGCCATTAGCGAATGTACAGAATTTTCTAACTTAAAAGCTCACAGTTCTAGAAGGTAAAATATAAATTAGTTATGATTTCCAAATGATAATTTAAATAAAATCGAGGAAGAATTATTAAAATAATAATTATTTATAATGAATTTTTAATAAAATTTGACACAAATAAAAAATATAAAAATCTAGACGAAATAATTATTTCGATTATTTATTAAAAATATGACATGATAAGCCTTAAATAAAAGATAAAATTATTATTAAAATTCTACATGAAGCTTGAAGGCATTAAATCTGTTATAGAAGGGACCAGCACCATTCTTTTTTAATGTAAAAATTAATTAATTAAGTTTACATTGATTAAATTAACATTTATATTAAACAAGAAGTTTGTGAGGAATGTAAACCAGACATTTGCATTGAGTGTAAATTCCTTGCTAATGCCATAAGCTTATTCATAAATCAATTTAAAATGTTTTAATTAAAAAATATACTACTAAATATTAATAATTTTAATAACAAAATCTAATAAATGTTCTAATTAGATTTATTGGACAAAAATAGTTGATTATTTTAATTATATTGGAGATTTTAGTTCACGGAAATATCAAACATAAAATAAATAAAAATTTTTAAATTTTTTAAAAATAAACTTAATCCAAAATAATAATAAAATACAATTTATCACAATAAATTTTCAATTATAAAATTAATAATTAAAAAAATTGATATTGATTGAATTATTAATGAAGGGATTAATAATATACCTCTTTAGAGATTGTTAGTTAAAATTTTATGAAAATTTAACAAATTAACCAAAAATAAATTAAAATTTCATATTTAAATATTAATTTATTCAGGTTCAACAAATCACTTTATTCATAAATACTTTTAAAAATCCAATCACTGTTAAACAAATTTTTAAAATTATTTTAGAATTCAAAAGATTAGCATTCTATGTTAATTTTAATGCACCAAATATTAGCATTATCTGCATGTACATATATAAAAATTTTGATATTAAATTAAAAGTACCGATTATTATAATCAAAAAATAGTTAAAGTAAATATGTAATTAATAAAATAAAAAATATTTAAAACAGAATAATTAGAATAAAATGAAAAATTACCAATCTACCGTGTGAATCCGAAAGAAATTTGCACTTCATTGTTAAAAATAGCAGTCGTATCAGAAAAATTTTTAAATTATTTAATATTCCGATTGAATTTATAATGTAAATTACCTAATATAAAACAGTATAAAATGAGATTAGCTTGTAAATAAATAATAACAAAATAAAATATTTTATAAAAACCATAAACATTTGTAAAAGATATGGACATATTTTTTAAATAAATATTCATAAACATATTATAAAAAGTAAAAACTTGTACATCAATTAAAAAAATAAGTGACTGATCTATTGAAAACAATTTGATTTAATCGCACAGCATTTTTAATGATCAAAATTTTATTATTTTCAAACAATTAAGCACTAAACTAAAATGATTTAAATATTCTATAATATATACGTATGTTCGAAATAATTAACATTTTCAAATAAAAGTATCGAAACTAATTAAAATTGAACTTAAATTTAATCTGCATCGAAAGTACAACGATAAGTATAAATAATTATAAATTTTATTATAATATACATTTAAAATATTGTAAAGAATTAAATTTGTTAAGTAATTTTAAATTTGTTAAGTAATTAATAGAGCCGTTGTGTTCGGCTAAATTTTTTAGCAATATGTCGCGTTCGCAACGAGAAAAGAAAAAGAAAATATTCAAAATAAAATGATTCATGATTAAAAAATTTAATGTTCACGATTTTAATATTTTCCGCCCACAAAATTTGCTTTAAAACAAAAGCCTGAACTTCTTTTTATTCACTTTTTCAATTCCAACCTTTCCATTCAGGCTTTTGTGCTCCCCTTTTTTAAAAGAATTTATTAATAAAATTTTCCTATTCAATTTATTTGAATAGAAGACAGAAAAATTAGGAAAATAGGTCTTTTCTGTATAAATACATTTTAAACTTTATATGTCTAATAAATTAAACAAATAATTTACAAAATAAGATAAATAAATTGAAATTATAAAATGTAAGACAAATTTCTGAAAGCTTCTGACTGAAGCTTCTTTCTCAAACTGAAGGCTTCTGAAATCCTAAAATAATCAATAGAAATCTTCTAAATAATTTATAAATTATATATTTAATTATATATTATACTTTAATTATATATTTAAAAATATATTATATCTAATGATTAGATGAGTAAATGTCTGACCTTAAAAAATATATGTTAATTAGTTGCTAATCCTTCATATTTACACCCAAAAAACATTCTCTTCTCACATACATTCATAAATTATATAAATCAGTCTTATCAGTACATATTTTGAAAATAGCATGAAATAATGGTGTCGTTTATGAATTTTAATTATTTAATTTTAATTTAAATTAAATTTTAATTTTCGGAAGCACCTGAAACTTGTTTTTTCGGTTCAGCATCATAGGTGTTTCAAAATTTTTTTATATTAAATTATTTTTAAAATGCTTATCTACAAATATAATTAATTTAATTTTCCTGACACAACGCACACAAAAATTAAACCTTGATTTATACAAACCAAATGAGGAGCTATTCTCCTTTAAAGATTTTAAATGCTTAAAAATTAGTCAAATGGTACATCTCCCATTTCGTTAGAGGAATGCCAGGATAATAAATCATAAAATAATATAAAATTATAAATATAAAATCAAATATTATTGTTCTTATTACCGATAGAGGTAAAATTTATCACGATAATTTTGAAAAAAATTATAAAAATATAAAAAATCTATTATAATTACTTAAATTTTATAGCATTTTTAAATATGTATATACAAATGCAATCGATGTATCAAGCGAAGGCTAAGTGTATTAATCACTATATTTTATTATTTTAATTATAATGGATATTTTATGTAATGTAAATATTAAACATGAAATAATATTTTTATAATTTTTAAAATAAACTTAAGCCAAAATAATGGAATCATTATAAGTTAATTTAAAATTAAATTTATTTAACAAATTGGAATAATAAGAAACTACACAGCACAGGAATTGTACATTTAATTCGGATAAATTTATAATGAATTTATAATAAAATACAATTTAACGAAATAAAGTGATTGAATTTAAAAAACCCTAATTAAAATTTTGATCATTTGATTATGCTTGATTTATTTGTGATTAATTTAAAATATAGCTATATTTTTAGATAAATAGATCAATAAAAAATTATGTAATTAAAAATTAACTACTATTAATTTTCTATACAAATATTATAATTATTAAAGCTTAACAATTTTTTATATTTTGTAATATTTTTAAAAATCCAATCATTGTTAAACAAATTTATATTATTTTTAAAATCCAAACTAATGGCACGTTCTGGTAGATTACTATACAATGTATATCTGTTATAAAATATAACATGATAATGAAAAAATTTTTAAATGATTATTCCGATTGAATTAATATAAATAACATAATTTTGTACAAAACAGTAAAAAATGGATGTTTCTGAATTAACAATTAACAAATATTAATATTACATGGAAAGACTAAATTAAATATATCATGCTTAATAGATAAAAATTCTCAACATACATTATATTACAACCTTCAGATAATTAAATAATTGATAAATATAGCTATGAATGTGTCCAACTAAATTGTATAAAACTCCGTAAACAACTTTGTAGAATAAATTACTTACTAAAATAAAAAACTAGGCTGAATTCAGTTATTGATGAAATTAGATATAAATAAAAATGATGATAAAGAATCAACTTTTATTTTGTAATATAACTTAAAAATTATAAAAACGAATTATATTTTACTCTCTTTTGTAGCTCGAAATGGCGATTCTGTATGTAAATACTGTCCCAAGTTTAAATCACTAGTAGGATATTCTATTTGATGGCTAAAAATAAATTTATATTAATGTTTTTCTGAGTACTTGTGTGTTCTCCTTTAGTGTTATTTTCTCTTATTAATCCCCCTAATTTTTTCGACTCTTATTAGAAAATAATTTAGCTCATATTTGCTTAAAATTCTGGCCTATATCAATTTACTAGTACAAATTTTATTTATTTTTTACTGCTTAGTCGTTGAATCTCTCTCGAGTCTTATTATTAACACATCAGGCAACCACCAGAGTTCTTTACATTGTTCATTAATGGAATAGCAATTTTCACATGAAACCTTTGATTTTGCAAAATATCTATTCAGAAGAGTGTATATATTCTGGTTCAAATCTGATGGGAGTATTCTTAGTCGTAAATCAATCTACATAATTGAAATAGAATTTCAAAAATTTATAAAATTAGAAGCTTAGAGTTTAGCGTGACAGAAGTGGTATGAATTATACTAAAACCCCTGCAAAAGCTTATCCACTGCACATTTCAGGCAGAGAAATCGTTATATCTCAGGAAGAAAATGTACTTAAATTAACTGGATTATATATTTATTAAGAATACATAGTTCATCTGTTTATAATATTTATAAAAAAATTTTCCTACACTCAAGTTATTCGAAATTTATTTACGCCATAACTTATTTGCCTCAAATTTTCGGGGAGCAAAAGTTTATGCCGCTTGTGTCAACGGCAAATAAGGTTACAGTACTTCAAAAAATATTTTAGCTCCCATGGGCCTGTATCAAAAATTCGTTTTGGGCTCATTAAAAAGCCCATAAAATTTGCTATAAACTACACTTGGTCTCATATTTGTGAAAAATTTCATCTTCGAGATAGAGTGGCATGAATTCACAATGTTGATGAAAAAGTTATTTATTTAATTCCTTATCTTTGCTTTTCCATTCAATATCAATGAAAAAGCTTATAAAAATTTTTTGAACTTTTTTTCGACTTGTTTTGGAACCAAAAAAAATTTCCCTATAAGCATTATAAACTTTTGCTTTTCCAAAATTTGAGGTAGATAGGTTTTGATGTTTATAATTTCTGAATAAAATGTATTTGTATTGGAATTTTTTTATATATTTTAGTAAGACAATACTACCCTTATTAATCATAAAATCGATTTAATTTAAGTACCTCTTCTTTCTAAGGTATATTGATATCTCTGCCTGCAGTGTGCAGCGGCATAAACTTCTGCACCTTACTGTAATAACACATCCAAAATTCAAAATATTTCGAAGGACATCAAATGTCAAAAAATATCTAAATATTTTTCGAACTTCTTTTAGTTCTGAATTTCTAAGATTAATTTATTTCAAAACAGCTCTTGTAATATCGCATTGTCTACTCGCATTTGATATTCTCCTTTTTTTGTCCTTTTTAAAATCCTGAATGGTAAATGGCAAATAATGGTCAAGCAAATAAATTTTAATCCTCAAAAAATTTTAAAATAAAATCCATAGGTATTTTAAAATTAAATTCTAGTTAATGATATTTTGTATGTTTAATACTGAAATGAAGCTGACAAGTTTTTGAATAAATTTACAAACTCAATGACGAGAAAAAAAAAAATATAAATTGAGGGAAGATAATGCGATAGTACAAATTGTTTTCTAATACTCTAAATCTATAAATTAACTACCCGTTTTAAATTATAAGATATTTATTAAATATTGGATGAGAGTAGACATAATTTATATTTTTGTTTAATAATATAGAAATATATCAAAAATATGGGAATATATTTTTCATTAAAAATTTAACTAATTACGCATTGTTCCATAATTGTCGTTTTCATTGAACAATTAGAACAAATACTTGTTCCTGACATAATTGTGTTAAATATGTCACTAATTATTGACGACGCATAAGCGCGTTTACTTGACAGGTAGTCGCCAGCGCAGACATTCATTTGATAATTTTGTGTATATATTATTGTGCCAGAACCAATTGGGTACATTCCCATAAATTTTCCAAAAATAAAAAAGATATTTGGCATATTTCAGTTATGCTACACCAGTATTAGATCAGTATTACTAGGGATCCATTTTTACCTCGTAGACGGCGGGAATGGGGGTGGGACGAGGGCCGAATGCCCGAAGTGACCCTACGTGGAAGAATGGGTCCCAACGGTGGGGAGGGGTAGGAGGGCCGTAGGCCCGAAGTAAGTTATAACCTAAAAATCCTATCACTAGTAAATACCATCACAAAATTATTAATGCTTGATACTTATAAAATTGAAATAATTTTGTATACATGGGCTGCATTGAAATAATTTTTGTGGAAAAACTTTTTATATGGGTGATAGATTAAAAATACACACAATAAACTTATTAGAAATTTAATTTATTATTTAATTTAAGAAAAAATTTAATTTTCGACTTATTACTGTTTTAGATAATTATCACTAAATTTTTAAACTTACGGCGAGAGCTGCCAGTAGCCAAAACTATAAAAATTTTTAATTTTCCTTACACAATTTGTGTCATCTGCCAATTTTAATATTGTACTAGTAAGAAAGTCGTGGCAGTATTTTTCATCTTTACCATTAAAATCTCCTCTAACTAATTTTGAAAAATTTATCTAAATTTAAATAAAATTTTCTTCTCAAAATACTCCTTATTTTAATTACCAAAATATTTGCGGTATCAATAATTTTATATTTTTTTCCATAATAATTAATAAAAAATGCACTGAGCGTTCCAGTCAATGCTCCTCTTGTACCATTCGGGTGTTGAAGATTAATAAATGGTTTTAAACAATTTTTATAGTACAGCGATGCAAATTTGGGTGTATTGACAAGAACTTGAAGTGCAGAATTTATATAGCAACTATTCTCGGGGTTTGTCAAGCCCGTGCCACCAGTTTCCTGGATAATGGATAGAATCAAAAATTGTTAATAACAACTCACGTTTCTATTTCTATGGGTTGAGGTATCTTCGATTTCATAATTGTAATCACAATTTTATCAACAAAGGAATTGGTTTATCATTTTTATCTCTAAATAGATTTAGACAAATAAATAAGAGATATATGAAATTTAAATTAAGTTTACTATAATGTAAGTTTACGATTTTTTATATAAACTAATGAATGGTACGAAAAACGGTAATAGTGTCGTTTCCAGTCCCCCATTTTTCCTATAATTTGTACAAAATGGGAAGACTTTTCCTTATTCCTTCACAATTGCCTACTATCAGGGCTGTGCGCCAAAATTTTCGCGTGGCGCGCCAAACGTCAATTTTTCAAATTCATAAATCACGCCACACGCCAAAATCGGCAAAAAATGGACGCCAAAACGCAACGCCAAAATTTTTATAATGTATATTGGCCCAAAAACCATGGCTTTTTTTTATTTCACGATGTCCAGGAGACAAAATTCATCCTTTATTATCTCGGAAGGCAAAAATAATGGCAATTCCTGATCAGGAGAGCGCCGCAGGCGAAAGTTATGAAAGCGCCGCAGGCGAAAGTTTAAGCGCCGCAGGCGAAAATTATGAAAATTTCTGAGCTCTGTGTGTAGAAAAATTTCATTTTTGATAATCATCCTGTCATTTATTTAGAAAATTTCCATCAGGGGTGTAAAAATAATGGTGTTTTGGCGCGCCAAAATATGAAAAACACGCCAAAACGCCAAAATCGGCCAGAAATGGACGCCAAACGCCACGCCAAAACGCCATGGCGCACAGCCTGCTTACTATATTCTGCTACAAGCAATCAAGAATGATTATTTTTTATTCAGTTCTTTAGAAAGAAATGAAGGCAATCGTGATGGAATGAGGAAAAGTCTGTCCATTCAGTAAAACTTATTGGGGAAAAAGGGGGACTGGAAACGACACTATTACCGAAAAACTGGATGGAACACAGATTGGAGGGAAACCCCAAATCAACAAACCATTTATAATCTTAAATAACCTTTATCTGCAATTTCATTACATCACAGCAAACTGGGGCACAGACAATACTTGTTCCAGTTTCCAAACTATTTTTATCCAGAGAGCCAACATTTTTAGAATTCGCATAATAGAGATGTACCTTTTTAGAATAATAATATGTTACTTCAATTCGGCCAAAACATCTTTAAATAAATGATGAAGAAAGCATTTTCCTAAAATAAGGGAAATTAATAGTAAAGATGAATATAAAATATGTAAGCAAAGAAATAAGACTTGTTAAGAAAATACCAAACTAAAAAATAACATAAAGACTTAATTCTATAATTTCACGTTCGGACTAATTTATAGTAAATACCAAATTTAAGAACGTATATAAATAATTAAAAAAATAACAAAATTATCTCTATATTTCTATAACTAAAATTTAATCTATACTCTCTCGTCTAGAATGTGAAAAGTGGAGAATTACAAAATACCTAACCTTAAAAATATCTGTCGGACAAAAAATGACGTTTTGACAACAACCTAAAAATCCGATCCCTAATGTTTCTGTTACATAAAAATCGCGCGCGTCTTGCGACAGAAAAGATAATGTAAAAAGAGGAGAGAAAAATCTCGCGCGCTTTTGTCGCTTTTTTCTAGTGGTTACATAAAATGCGTCTTCAGCCGGCGTCTTGTCGCTTTTTTCGAGTGGTTACATAAACCGCGTCTCCCGCCAGCGACAAGACGCCGGCGTCTTGTCGCTTTTTTCTAGTGGTTACATAAAATGCGTCTTACGCCGGCGGCTTGTCGCCGGCGACACTTTTTTTAATTCAAAACGTTTTGAATTTTTTGCGACACTTTTTTGCGACTTGGTATTTCTCGATCAATTCTGATCCGATTTTCAAAATTTAAAAAGATTCTGAAAGTTCAGTTTATTCTCTATCGATCAATATAAATTTTATATTTTTAAAGTTAAATCTTATGGGTTAAAATTGATTTTGAAAAAGGTATACTTTTTGCAAAAAATATTCTTTTTTTCGATATTTTTTCGATATTCAGTATGCTATCGAGTATTTATATCATAACTTTTTTATCAATCGGTCAAAACCTCATTCGAAAGAGCTCTTCAAGCTGAGTCGAATGACACCAAAATCATCGTGATTGAACAAGATCGGACGAAGCTATACCACAAAAAAACAAACAACGTAAGCCTAAGCTTTTTTGCGTCATAACTTTGTCCAAACTTGAACAATCAAGCTGATTTTGATGTCATTCGACTCTGCTCGTCGAGCTCTTTCGAATGAGATATTATTTGAAATTTTTCTTATTTGAAATTTTTCCAAAAATGTCAAATGTTCGAATTTCGGGTTCGGGATTCGACTTTTTCAAAATCTGAGTTCAGATTCGTAATCAGCATATTTTTTTACCCTAGAAAACCCTTTTTCTTATTTTTAAACTTTTTTCGCAGGGACCCCAATTCTCCGGGATTGCCTGTATGTATATCTAGCCTTGTATTTAAAAAATTTTTAATCGGATTTAGTGGTTACATAAAAATCGCAAGACGCACGCGACAGACGCTCGGCGACAAGACGCGCGCGACAGTCGCTAGTGTCGTGGTTACATAAAATCAGCGTTTGTCGCTTTGCGTCTTGTCGCTTTGCGGAAGACGCCGATTTTATGTAACCACACCACTAGCGACTGTCACGCGTGTCTTGTCGCCGAGCGTCTGTCGCAAGACGCGCGCGATTTTTATGTAACCGTAGCAAAAGGTTGCACGAATTTTCGTCAAAGGACTTTTCGTCAATGGACTTTCCGTCAATACTTTTCGTCAATGGGCTTTCCGTCAATACTTTTCGTCAATGGACTTCCGTCAATACTTTTCGTCAATGGACCTTCCGTCAACTGACTTTTCATCATTAAATGAACGCTTTTAAAAAATTTAGGAAATAATCGGCCTGTTCAAAGCTACTAACAACTAAATTATGTGCCCAATTTTGTATACGATTCCTTATTTCTTCAAATACACTCGAATAACCATAATATGCACATAAAATATCGTTTTGTATATCGTTTTGTATAAATAAAAAATGTATTGAATCAAAGAAATAAACTTTCACAATTTTACAAAAAATATGCAAAAATATACAAAAATAATATACAGGGTGCGGCAAATTTGGCGCGCACTTTGTTTTGGCTATAACTTTTTTAATTTTAAACGAAAATTGATAATTCTTTTTTTCCTGGATTCCCAACACTTTAGGAAAATTGTTGATATCAAAATCATTTTCAAATTTTATAAAAAAGTCTGCTTAATTTTCTATCAAATTTCGAGCAAAAATTTTTGGATAAAATTTGGCCTGGATTCAAGGCTATTATTTTGATTTATGAAGTTTATATATCATTCGAATCAGCTCTCCAATTTGATTCGAATGACGTCAAAATCAGGCGTCTATCACATAAATAGACCGAGATATGACTCTCTGATTGATAAATTTAATTAAATTTTGCAAATATAAATTTTTTAGGTAAAATTTTCAAAAACGAGTTTATTAGCTATTTCGATGCTCCTTATCGAGAGGAGTTGATTGGTACCAGAATAACTCGGATTAAATTATTTTGAGCGAAGTTATGATCAACTAAACTTTGGCATGAAAAATATTTTTAAATTTATTTGCTGTTCAGACCCGTTTTTCCTTCCTCTCAGTGAACCAAATTCTCAATATTTGGTATCAACAATTTTCCTAAAGTGTTGGGAATCCAGGAAAAAAAGAATTATCAATTTTCGTTTAAAATTAAATAAGTTATAGCCAAAACAAAGTGCGCGCCAAATTTGCCGCACCCTGTATAAATTATACAAAAAATAATTGGATTTTACATTCAGAGTAGGTATACATATTTATCAAACAATTTCTCTATTAACATCACTGGATGTGCAAATAATCATCCCAATATTCACTTAAAATATTTGCTTCACAGACAGCTTTAGTCCCAATTTCGTGAATTTTTCCACAAAATATACAGATTTTGTTCTTCACTTTTGTATGACTTTCTTTTTCTTTTTTTCGCCACCACAAAACTATTCTTAAATTAAAATAAGAAAAATAATCCAAAATAAATAAATAAATTCTTCTTTCAAATTTTTTATTCAATTTTTAAAATTGTACCTGTGTATAGTACTCGAGACCCAATTTTATTTAGAATCAACTTTGTTTTGTTACAATAAACGTTAGATGATCGAATAATTGTTAAGGCAATTGTTGATGAAAGCTAAAAATGAAAATAAATACAAATTTATTTTATTGTTATTCTTTGTTTGTATTTTTATTTATTTAATTATTTATATCATAGGTGTTTAACAGAATTTAATTTTAATTTGATTATCTCAGGAATCCGTTTCGTATTTATTTTGAAATTGCAGTGCTACAATTCGACCTCCTACTTCTAAAATTTAAAATACATAAACTCACTTATTTGCAAGTTTAAAGGATTAAATTTAAATTCTAAATTCTGAAATTTTTCGCCTGCGGCGCTAAAAAGAATAAGTTTACCCTATACAAAAATCTAAACCGACTCGGACCGACTCGAAAACGGCAACCCTACTTAGGTATCTCTGGGAAAATTTTCCACTTTGTACTTATAAATTAAGCTTTTTGTACTTACACCTCGTTTTCTCATCAGACCTTGGTTTATCTATATCCTAATTTATTATCTATGTTTATTTCTTAGAATCGGAAATCTCTCATTTTTTTGTTTAATTCATACAATAGGCATAATCAGAATGTTAAGCTCATTCAAACTCAACAACAAATATTTTTTCTCATAATTAAGCGTTCTGTCGTCTTTTAATTCTTTTGAATATATCAAAACTGAATGCACTAGAAGCACAGCAATTCCAATACCTATTTGTGTTACCAATTTTAATAATAGCCTAACAGACTTAACATTCTCAGCAATTTGAAAACGGTGGCTTAATGAACTTTAAAAATTTTTTATTTTAATTTAGAAAATTTTTTCTGTTCAAATATACCTGTAATACAATTTAATGTAAACTTGTTGCTTTTCTTTGTTTACCTTTTAAATTTAAAAAAAAAATAAAATAATTTTTTTAAAATATTTCTTACATTTAACACAACGCAATGAACAATAAAGAAAACACTAAATGAATATAATTTTAAAATTTATTTTAAAGCAAAAATTTAAACTGTAGTAATGGGGAGGAACGATAAGAATGCCCCACATAGTATTTTCTTTTTAAACCTATATAATAATTCTCATCCTAGTTCAGTCATTTAATTATTTACCATTAGATCTTATGGTACTTTATGGATATATCACCCCCCCCCCTATTTTGAGTCTCAGAGTCTTCCTTAATATGTAAAAATGGTCAGCCTTTTTCCTATCCAAATTCCTCTCCATTTCCCTTTGGTAAATTTGAATGATTGAAAAATTAACCCTTTCTTTATTAATGCCTCTCATTCAAATTTGCCAAAAGGAAATGGAGAGGAATTTGGATAGGAAAAAGGTTGACCAATTTTACATATTAAGGAAGACTCTGAGACTCAATATAGGGGGGGGGGTGATATATCCATAAAGTACCGATCTTATTCTTTCCTCGCGTATTGGCTTATCTACTTGTCCAGTTTTGATATTCCACACTTGGGTTATTCTTTTCGTTCAACTTATTATTTTTAATAAATATATTTTTTCAAATCTCACGAAATTCAGGCTCTAATACCTAAAGAAAAGAAATGTGAAAAGCAAATGCCAAGATTTTTTAAGTGGATTTATTTTAATCAATTCTAATTGGCAGTCCAAATATGAGTAATTTATTCCAGGCAAAATATCTACCAAAAATTTGTAAATGCAGTAAATTGCCATTATTGTCCACTAAAAATTTTCAAATTTTCTTTTAATATTTCAAAATTAACTAAAGAAAAGAAAAGCCTCCTCAAGAAAAATTCAAAATTTTCATTTTCATATTTTGTAAAATTGAAGGTAGCATACAACCTCTCCATACAGATAAACACCCAATTTAGGCATAAAAATGCGCAAAAGGGTGCTGGTAAAGGATTAAATTGAGGGCATATTATAATATTATTCTTAAAATATTTAAAGTAAATATTATATTTAAATTAATTATTGCCATTTGATCATTAGAAGTGCTCATGAATGATTGACTAAATGGAAGTGTAATTCTTAATATTTGTATACAATTGTTTATAAAAATGCAAATTAAAGAATGCTAAATTAAAGAGAAAATTTGAATTTAATTTAATCGGTACCCATGTATTATACCTCCACAAGTCCGTAGATGTTAGTCCGCAAAAGTTTCTCATTCTTTCTCTCCTCTCATCAAAGGTCGGTCGGAATTTCGATTTCCGACAGTTCCGATTTACGCTCCTTCGTCATTTCCGACCGACCTCTGCCTCTCATAAAGATTCAAAAAGAGTGAAGGGCAAGAAAAGGACTTCAAAATCACAATTCAGACAAAACTCCGTCTTAACAACTTTATAAAATGCAAAATAAAAAATAAGTGAATGCAAACATTATTTCTGAGGTTGATCTATAAATCTGAAATTCATTGATCTGGAAACAACTTTGAAATCAAATGGAAAACGTTGCTTATCTCATATTGACTTCCTTATTTAAACTAAATTAATCTATGATATTATTAGTCCTTGAACGTTTTTTAATCTTTGAAAAAGTGGGGAAGAATTGAGAAAATTTGCGGACAAACATTTGCGGACATGTGGCGGTATAATGCTATAATAACAAATAAACTTTAACCAACCGATATTAAATTACGCAAATTAAAATGGAAAACGTCGAACCTTTGAAGTAAATAAATAACTATTAACAAAAGAATGGATGATAATATTGAGATAAAAATGTTAATCAGATAAAGGAGTGAAAGGATAAAATTCATATTTTCGTTTAAAGCCCGTAAAGATTTTTTAACTTGAAATAAATATCGATATTTATTTAAGTAATTATTGTTAACAATAAAGATTTTTGGTTACCTAGCGATGAGAAGTAATAAATACCTTTATAATTTTTATTTTATTCTTTCTCAAATTGTGCCGTATTCATGGCATATATTTAAGAATAATAGGAGAAATAAAGTTAAATAAAAAATTTGAAATGTAGTAGATATTTAAATATAAATATTTAATATGTATAATATATATTAATTTATTTATTGACTATTGTATTTACCTAGAATTTTCAATTTAAATTAGAAAATTATAATATACCTAAATTAATTAGGGTTCAACATATACAGAAGAGGTGGGTCGGAACAGTCAGAGGTGTCGGAAATCGGAAGAGCCGGAAATCGGAAATGGCTCAAAAGTCGAACTCGGAAATCGGAAATCAAAAATTTTTTTCGGAAGTCGGAAGGAATTCCGACCCACCTCTGATCTACAGAAGGGGGAGGGTGGCCCTTTAAAGAGGACTGATAGAGGGATCGTTTGCTAGAGTCTGCTATGATTGAGAGATAACGAGATCTTTTGCTACAGTGTCGTCTCTGTTTGCTAATGGAAAATTTAAAGATTAATTTTCTATCAAAATCAAAAAAATTCTTACTAAATTCATGTGATTACTTAAATATTTAACAAGTATTAGAATTATTTGGTGAATTGAACAAACATTAAAAGATTAAACTTTAAAATACATAAATAATTTTTCAATTATTTTCAATGCAAAACTTGTCAATTTATTAAAAGTCAAATTACTCCCTTACAAATTAATGTAGTTTGTAATAAATTACTAATGGAGATTGAAATGAATTAGGTAAAAAACTGATATTTGTTTGATTTGTTGAAACTGATCTTTGCAGTTCTTCATTAGCACAAAATTTAATATGAACGTCATCTCGTTCGTTCTACTTAATTTTTCAAATATTTTAAATAAAATTTAACAATTTTTTATGTTAATCAAGGTCATTGGAACAAATTGGATGAAAATAAAATATTTTTTTGCAAATTTACAGAAATACTCTCAATTTAGTTTAGATAATTAAGTAATGTTTAATGTAAATATTGGAGATGAACGGCATATATAAAGTGAAAAAACTGTTGATTTTTTGTTTTAATTTTATTAAAAATTTTTTATTTTACTTATGAAAATAATTTCTATCTCGATAAGTATTCTCGATAAATTTATATATCTTGATAACTCCTTGTCTTGGTCTCGAAGAATTTTCTTGGGTTTTTTCGGTCTTAGTTTAGGGTCCTGGTATTGAGGTATAGTCTTGTTCTTGAGTCTTGGAAAATTTTCGGTCCCGGACGCCTTTAGGTGATAGAGAAGAATACGGGGGACAATTTAAAAAGTTTTTTTGAAAATCATTTCATATAGGTAATCGACAATGCTTATCACAAATCTAAATCAGATTCTTTACATTTACCGAATTTTAAATTAATCTAATCTCTTTTTATTAATCTTTAATAATTTCACTTTATACCAATAAAGTCTAAAATTAAATATTTTAATATAATTTAATTTTACTAAGAATTTTGGTACTTATCCCTTATACCACACCCCCTCAAAATAGTGTCCAAAATGTCATATATGGGGTAATAAAGGGTGCTGATCACGATTATGATGTTTATTTCTCAATATAAGAACCCCCTCACCCATAAATTGTTATGGTTCATAATGGTCAAACTTCAAGTTTTTATTTCAATAAATATAATGAGCAATATTAATGCACTAATATTTAATATTTATTTTCTGTGTGATTATTGGTCGTTTAATGAGTATATAAACGATTTCATTTATTTGAACCCATAATAATAATAATAAAAATAAATAAAAAATGCCCTATAATTACGACACACTAATGGGGGAATGTCCGGATGAATCAAACGCAGCAAAATTTTTTCAAAATTGCGGTTTGCTTCATACTGAACGTTTCTGCCATTGTGGTAGTCAAATGCGTCCAAGCGTGGTCACAGACCATGGCAAACAATTGCCGGTATGGCGATGTCCAACAAAACATTGCAAAGCTACTAAGGGTCTTAGACCTTTTTGAAGAAATCATAAAAGCGATAAAAGAATATATTCCACCAAAATAATTTTATTGAAATAAAAACTTGAAGGTTGACCATTATGAACCATAACAATTTATGGGTGAGGGGGTTCTTATATTGAGAAATAAACACCATAATCGTGATCAGCACCCTTTATTACCCCATATATGACATTTTGGACACTACTTTGAGGGGGTGTGGTATAAGGGATAAGTACCAGAATTTTTATACAAACTTTCCTAAAATATTTAAAATGAAATTCACTGCCTTCTTCATTCTTTTCGTTTGCGCCATTTTTGTTTTGTCAGCTTATGCGGAAATAAACGAAAAATTAGCTGTTGAAGAAATGGGAGAAAATGCACAATTAGAAAAAATGGCCGTAGAACGAACGTAATTTATTATAATTTAATAATAATTATTATTAAATTATTTTTAATGTCTTTAATGCAGGGTTTGGATCTCGAATATTTAAAAATCTGCAATCTTTAAATAAAAAATAAGCATTTTATCTAAATTATCCGAAAAAATTTTCAAACACAAAATTGATCTAAAATCACTTCATTTTATGCATTATATTTTTTGACTCAATCTATTGAAAATTTATTATTTTCCTTAATTTTGTATATTTCTCCGAAATGAGTCTTTTTAGCGCTGCAGTTGAAAACTTTGATAATTTAGGAGGGCTTTTAAAGAAAAAATGACATTTTATTCTAAATCTATAAGAAAATGTAATAAATCCTTATAGACTTTAAAAGCTCATTTAAAAAACCTCATTTAAAAAATCTGCCTCGGCCTATCAAAAACTATAAAATGAGGAAAAATTGCACATATCCGAACCATGTTTAATATTCTTTACAGCTATTAATTAATAAATAAAGAAATAATTATTTTTATTTAATTAAAATTCAGTTCTCGCGCAAAACGTTGTTGTTGTGGCGGATGTTGCTGTGGATTCGGTTATGGGTTTGGCCCAGGATTTTATTTTGGCAAAAAATAAGGAGATATTAAAAATTAAAATGCTTATTCAATTTAAAAATATTAATTAAATATTTAAATTTAAATATATAATTTAATATTTACAGTCAGCCCTGTAAGGGGTCGAAAATATTTTTTAAATACGTTTACCCCCAGTTTTCCGTTGATTTTTGGGTTTTTAAATCTCGATGATGGGACTTGATTGGAACTTCATTTCTTTTGTATTTTCATTTAATAACACTTGATATGTTTACAGGGATTTTTGTGGATTTTTCGAACCATTTTCGAACCATCCCTAATGTCGAAATTCTTTAGTGTTTCCATACTTATGCACCGCTCAAAATAGTGAAATAAAATTAAATATTAATTATTAAGGTGAAAACCATGTGTTATTAAAAAAATGATATTTTATATTGATAGAGCATTTTCTAGACTTTAATAAATATTTATTTTTTTTAATATTTATTGATTAATTACAGTAAAAATATTGAGGAAAAACAATTAACAAAAGGTGTTTCCATACTTTTGCACCTGACTGTATATAGCATTTTTATGTTTGAAATAAAATTGCTTATTTATTGTGCTGTAATAAATTTTTTGATCAATATAAATAAATAAAAAAAACATTAAATTATTTTTTATCGCCACTAATAGTGTCCACCAAAATTGATTAAATAAATATTATCTTTTACACATTAAATTAATTTTTTAATAGAGAATTGCCAAAAAAGTAAATAAAATTTAATTTTTTAATTAATTTTTGCCTTATATTTAATAATTTTTAATTAATGATCACTGAAAAAGACAACGTTGAAATTCGTTTACTATTGTTTGGTAAAGCACGCGATATCGTCGGATTAGAAATGTTGAAAGAAGGAATACCTAGAATTATTACTGTAAAGGATCTCTACACAATAATTTTTGAAAAGGCAAATTAATTTTTTAAATATTTTTTGTTATTTCTGACCCAATCCTTGAATTAATTTCAGATTTGTCCTCCTCTCTTATCTATAAAAAATTCTTGTATTTTGGCGGTTGATCATAAATACTTGAGCATTTGCAATGAAGAGGAAATTGTATTAAATGAAAATTCTGAAATAGCAATTATTCCTCCAATCTCTGGCGGATAAAAATTTTATTTCAAATTTGGGTACTTTTCCGTTATCTCCCCCCTTTTTCCTTTCCTTCTTTCTCCTTTAAAAATGGTCAAAAGCAAATAATTTTACTAGGGGAAAAGTTATGTTGTGAAACTCCAAAACAGGTTGAATTTGTGATTATATGCCCCCATCAATCTAAGATATTCAAAATGAGCTTTCTGCGAAAGATTAAACTGCTTCTAAAATAATTTTATCATTTTTGACTGCCCATTTTGAAAGGAGAAATAAGGAAAGGAAAATGGGGGGGGGGGGGAGATAATTAGTAACCGGAAAAATCATTTTTCCGGGCCAGGAAACCGAATTTTGGATTTCGCCCTCATGCCGGACCGGATCCGGCTGGATTTATTCGGTCCTGCGCCGGTCACTATAGGTACGGAAAAGTACTCTTTAAATATCTTTTTAAATATTTATTATGTAATTTAAGCAAAATTATTTAAATAAATTGTTAATTTGTTTACTAGCTTTGTTGTGAGGCCAAAAAATATACTAACTTTGATAATAATTTATTATAATTTTAAGGGCAAAAAAATCAAAACTTTTTCCTTTTTTTACTTTAAAGACTTCGCTAAATTATTACGTAGTTTGTGTTTATAAATATTTTTTTTTACAATTATGATTTATTAAAATATTTTCATTTATTTATTTATTGCCATAAAGGCATCAAAAAAATTTATATGTATAATTTTGAACCATTAATTAACTTTTGGTCCATGACCTTATCTACACATAACTACATTTTGTTTTAAAATTATAGCTTCACCTATTTTTTTTTCTCATAACTCATGGAAAATCCAAGGAATTTTCTAATGAATTTTTTTCCTTGGATTTTGTATGAGAAAAAGTTTTTGATTATAAATTTTTTTATTTTGAAACAGAGTGATAAGAAGTTTCTACAAATTTTGGATATTTTTATTATTGAATAACTATAGTGAGGTTTAGACATATTGGGCCACCCAGTAAATTCAATGAGGCGAGGTATCGACACCGTGAGGTCTCTCTTAATAAGCAATTAGCTAGCGTCGCTGCTCTCCGATTAAGTGATTGCTTCTTTCTTCTCCCGTTGGGCCCAACTAGACTGATCTCTTTCAACTGTTTTCCCATGCATTAAATAATCCTATCCTTATCCTTTAGGGCGTGTACTTAAGTGTGCTTCCTGCTTGTCATGGACAAGCACGGCCTTACACTATTGTAATGAATATTGTTAGATCTTCAAGAATTTTTCTCAATAAAAATTTTTAAAATTAATTTTTAAATTTTTTGTAAACTTCAATTAAATATTAAAGATTATTGCAAATTTATGATGTAAGCAATTTTTCTCCATTGACAATTTATGATGGTAAAATAAAAAAAAAACAACTGGCAATAATTTTTTGATGAATGACTTAGAGTGTATAAAATAGGCTGAACTTGATACATATTTTATTATTTTTCTAACATTTTTAAAAATTATATTAACATAATTATTTTAATTTTATTGTGTCGGAGTAAGGCGGATTTATAAAATATCTGAGGATTTGGACTGACATTGGAGCTGTCTATAAATTTAAATATTACTTTATCCCTCAAATCACCCCATATTCTTTTTAATTTTCGAAATCCCTCCTAATCCCCAATTTACCTCTAGATCCACATTATTTACATAAATATTCCGATATCTCTACTACTCCATTAGAATCATCTTGTACTTCCAAATCCCCAATATCTCTCTTACACCTTTTTAACCTTATTGATCTATAGGAATTCAACTTTGCCATGCTTTGAAAAACACAATGACAAGAACAATTGAATATTTTATGGAGGGGGCTTATTTTAGCTTATTTTAGAGGAAATGTGGTAATCAAAAAATCTAGGAAATTATTCTGCCCGTTTGTTTGTATATTGAATTAATGTCTCCATGTCAGTCCAAATCCTCAGATATTTTATAAATCCGCCTTACTCCGACATAATAAAATTAAAATAATTATGTTATTGAATTAATTAATTTATCAATACCCCAAATATTATTTTAAATAATTTATATCATTATATTAAACTCTTTAATAAAGACACAGATATAATTAAAATAACTTAATTATCCTCTATACAAAATGCAAAACTCTTCCACTTATTTTCTCTGCTTAATGATTTTGTTGTTCATTATTAGTTCGGTTACAATAGCTCAAGAAGAGCCTAATAATTTAACGAAACGCGATGCATTCAAATTGTATTTTTTTGTAATTTTATAAATTTTTTAATTATTTGTTTTTAGGGTGTTACGTGCAAAACGTTGCTGTTTTGGATGCTACGGCTGCGGATATGGTGGTGGATTTGGCGGATTTCCAGGATTTGGTGGACTTGGAATTGGTTTAGGAATAGGTGCTGGTATTGGATTATTTGGAAGATAAATGAATTGATTATATTTGAATAACAGATTTTATCAGAAAAAAAATATTTTTTTTTAGTTTATACTATATATTTTTTACATATTATAATATTTTATGGTTATCAGATAAATTATACATTTCCCAAGCTCTTTAATTTTTAAAAAATAAATTTGGTTAGGTTTATTATTAGATTTTTTATTATTAAACTTTATTAAGCCCCGGAGAGTTTATGAAAATTACAAAAAAAATAAATTTAATCATATTTTATTGATATTAATTCATACTCCTTCTCTAACTCATTTACCTAAAAAATACGTTAAATTAAATTTAATTGTAAATGAGAAAATTCCAGAAGCTTGATTTTAGAATTAATTATCGAAATTTTTCTTGGTTTTTCTAGTGATCTGCTTGGAAAATGTAACCTATGTTTAGCTTCCTATATCTCTCAGTTTTCTAGGCACGGGTCAGGGGGGGTCTGCAAGTGATGTATCTGCAAATAAATTTTCCTGCATACGGTATCTGCAAAATGAGATTTTGCCGATCACTAATAAACTTAGTGTTACACCGGAAGTTCCGGCAAAACACTAGTACATGCAAATTCTCTTGGACTTGGAACAATTCAGAAATGGACGTTTCCAATAAATATTTTTCTTACCTCAATATATTGTGTTAAGGATATAGGTATATCCAAAACAACATTATTTTCTACGGCATTTTCTTTTGTTTCAAATATATACCATAATGACGAATTTCTAAAAGTCATAGTTAATTGTATACTTTCATTTTCCTTTAAATCTTGATGGTTAAAACATTTTTTAATATTTCTGTTCAAATTTATCCATTTATGATTCTTTCAAATAATAATTGAAATAAAAATTTTATGTTTAACTACCGTATATGAATCTATACATAATGAATTTCTTGAGATATTCATTTGAAAGACGGTGTTACCTACTAAAAAACAAAAATTTATTTTTTTGCCTGCTTTACAAGGAGGGTTTAGTTAGATTTTGATAAACGAAATAAAACTTAGAGGTTTCCGTGCTTGCTCGAAATCCTGGTTTTTGGTAGTTTTTTAGTGTTTTTAGTGCGTGTTTTTGAATTAGTGTTTTTCACACAGTAATTTTTGAAAAATGTTGATATTGTTTTGAAAAATGTATCTAATAGTACAATAGATTTAATAAAAGTTACTTTCCTTTCTGAGTAGGGTTTGTCGGTTTCAACATATTATAGGTCAACCGAACCAACAAACGAACCGATAGTACCGAAAATCTTCGGTTTTTCGGTTTGGTTCAACTTGAAACTAAAAATATTCCTCAAATATTTCAACCTTATTGTAATTGGGTGTTTAACTTTTGCAAATTATTATACTTATGGGGAATTATTTCAATCCTATTATAGGAAATTTCCTAAAAACTTTTAGAATCAGATTAAAAATATAAAATCAGACATGTGTCGTCAAATGTAATAGCCGCATGAAGGAAATTAACACTAATATTTGTATAGAATGGATTTGGTATTTTCCCTGTAATGATGACTTCGCTTTTACTATTCAATTGTTTCTCTACTCTCTTGGTTCTTTCATTCAATACAAATTTGGGAAGATTTTGTGTTAGCCATAAACATTTGTGAGAATCTTCGTCAAATATAACTCTGTCAATGGCACCCGTAATCTACAAAGGGATATTGATAATGAAGGAATAAAAAGAGTTTGTTGGAAAAACCTCAACCCGGTTTATAGACCAAGGAGGAAATATAAGCGGATAGTAAATGTCATCGCCTTGGTTAATTTTAATTATGTAGTTATCTTTTGTTGCAATGATTAACACAACTATTGGCATCCCAGAACTAATTGGATTTGAGTATATATTTTCATATATATACTTCCTTATATTTGAGTCGAAACTACTGATTTTTAAATATTTGGATCTTCCTCTCAACGTATGGTTAACTTCTTTTCCTTGAATAATAAATTTGTCGGGATCAAATTTGAACTCAAGCTCAATCGGCACGTCAACCTCTTAAATAATTTATTTTTGATTCATAAATTAGTCAATGTTTTTTAAATTCCCACCAAGTTTATTAGCAGTTTGAGGGTCGTGAATTAATTTTACAGTAAAAATATCTGGGCGAACTATCATTTCACTCGCGGGCAGCACCAAAGCCTCAAAACAAACGATTGATCCGTTTACTTTCAATTCAGTTATCTCTTTTCTATGAATCATATGTAGATGGTGATCAAAATAATAATCAAGTTCCAAAAGTTGGATATCACCATCTATCTACATATAATAATATTTTTAAATTTGTACTTGTTAGTAAAAAGATGCAAGGAAAAGCTCATTCGATGTCAAGCAGTGGTCGGTTGTAATGCCGAGTTCCGAAGTTTTTCCATTCCGATTTCCGAAATTTTGGAAAAATTTTGGATGATTTTTGAAAAAGATTTTGAGACATTTCCGATAATTCCGATTTCCGGCACCTTCGCCATTTCCAACCGCCATTTTTCATCGTCATGCCGCTCGCATCATGTCCTTGTCTCTCTTAGGGCCCTAAACTTATTTACTAGGTCAGCGTTAGTGCACTCTTTGTAAAATTTAAAAATTACTGATATTCTATTAATTGTCCAGATAGGAAATTCAGTTTCTATTGAGAAAGGATCACTTTCCTTTCCATTAATTGTTGTAAGTATGATAGTTGCTTCTTGTTCGTCTATCACTTCACGCATAACATGAAAACTCAAATCGAATATTTTTCCTTCTTCAAATCTTTTTGCAATAAACTTTTTACATTTAAAAATATCATACATCCATTCCTTCATGCATTCCTAAATAGGGGTATATATTGGATTTTCTCTGATCCTCAACTAGGTGTCAAATAATCTGGGCCAATTCTAGATAATTTTTAAAATTCATTCATATGATGTTAAGTCAAAGCGGATAGCTAAAATTCGTACCTTTTTTCACCTATCTAACATGCAAAAAATTTATGTTTCACTAACATTTTGTTAACAAAATCCTGTATTCTCATTAATAGAATGCCACCCTCCAATAAAATGCTACCCTACAACAGAATGCTTGGGAACTAGAAACTCATGGCATTCTATTAGGGATTAGAAGTATGCATTTATAGTCCAGATAGGAAATTCAGTTTCTATTGAGAAAGGATCATTATTTTTTTACTTCCACTACTTACGTTTCTCGTTTCAATTGTTACTTGTGTTAAATTAGAAACATCAAGACCATAAACTATAGTGCCAACTAAAATAATACAAATAAATTTAAAAATAAGTAATTTGAAATTACCATAAGGGTTTACCTCCTCTACGCCATTAAATAATTTAATACTAAATTTGGTTCCTCCATTCTTTATTATGAACCGAAAATGAAAGAAACTTTCGTGGCTAGTACATCCCATAATCCTGGCTGAATATGGCATTTCAATAACATTATAGAGTTTATTGTAAATCTAAATAAGTTAAATTAGCTTAGTGTCAGCTGCTACTGTATAAATTATTGTAAGATTGGATCACCGTTATCCTTTGGTTCGGTTAATTGTGATGTTACGTCTTTTGGGTACTTGTGCTTCCACAACCTCATTTTACTTTGTCTTTCTCACATTAAAAAGTAAATTTAGCCCAATTAGGCAGTAACGCTCGTTAGTATCCAGCTTTGCTTTTTAGAACCTGGTTCGGTTCTAAAATTTTTTTTATTATTCTGATTCAGTAAACTTGTTTTGTAAGCAGAACTGATTAAAGATAAATTTACATACATTTATGATATTATCATTAAGCACATTAATAAATAACGGAGTGGCCAAAATAAAATCGCCATGAATTCTCATTTTTATTTCAGATTCGGCCAAAAAATTTCCTTCCCACCAATTTATTGGCCATAGTTTAGTGATAAATTTTGCCAAAATATTATCAAATAATATCCAAACATAATAATTGCTTATTCTTATTGTCAAGTCTATTTCGGCACTATTAGCAAACAAATCTGTCCCGACATCCCCAGTTTCGTTTTCAGACTAAATTACAGATTTATAACAAAAGATTAAGTTAAGAAAATATATGTTTATTTTTATGTTTTAGTATGATGAAAAATGATAAATCTGGTTAATTATAAATGCTATTGTAGATTATGTAGTATCTACGGCAACTGTCTCTTGGAATCTGAATCCAAGAATTAATCTTTTAATCAATTTGGCGGCAGGATTCTGGGCTTAATAACCCAAAAGTTTCAAATCGCAGCGTCAATCAACCGTCAGGAATAAAAGAAATCCTAATTAAATGGTGTGAACTTTCGGCCAAATTTTTTCACGGTACTTCAACTGTGTATTTAGTCAAAGTGTGAGCACTTCAAAAATGCTTGATAATTCTTGTTCTTTATTTAGTTCTATATCACATAGGCTTTATTTGATCTCATTACCCATCTCTAATTTGGATAAAGTTATGGCATAAATTAGTGCCCCATTTCT
Organism: Meloidogyne incognita; assembly: GCA_036172945.1. NCBI lineage: Eukaryota > Metazoa > Nematoda > Chromadorea > Rhabditida > Meloidogynidae > Meloidogyne > Meloidogyne incognita. The sequence goes on along the minus strand of JARQAC010000040.1, from coordinate 479,384 downwards.
TTCTGACCACCCTTTATATGTGAAATATATAACCTACCATATAAGGAAAAAATCTTATTTCTTGGCCAATAAATTCTATTTCTAGAAAAACGACAGCATAATTATAAAATGAAATTCTGCCATATTCCCCCATGTTACTTGTCCATAGTGAAAAACGAACAATTTTCCCTTTATCAGTTATAGTTCCCAATTCGTGAAAAGAATTATTGGTGAATCTTGTGTAGCAATTTTTATATACTAGTCCTCTCGGCATTATTGGCTTTAATGATTCTGGTGTTGATGGGTTTTTGAACTAAATACATAAACAAATATAGAACCAGTCAAATGAAATATTATGTAGGCTTATAGCAGGGATGGGTCGGGTTACCCGAAACCCGATACCCGAAACCCAGACTTTTTTTCTATCCGAAACCCGACCCGAGAAAAATTCCAAACCCCGACCCGACAATTTCCATGAAATTTTATTACATAAATCAAAGAATTCTGGCTTCTCAGCCTTCCAAAATTCTCAAACTTTTCGCCATCGGCGCTGAAAAACCCAAACTGAGACCCGAAACCCGACCCGACACCCGTTCCATCCCTGGCTTATAGTGAAATATAGTTAATTTAAATACCATCTCAATAATATTAAAAATTAAACAAACTCCTTAATTATAACAAAAATTTACCCAAACATCAATTGCGCAAGCACATCCTTTATACACAAATAAATGTAAATAACGTTCTGGCGTTGTTGGCAACAAATCTAGTCCAAGAGCCCAGAGGCCAGCATATTTATGAAGATATGCACCTTTTCCAACTTTAGAAAGGAATTCATTAACAAGATCAGAATCCTTGCCAAGAAGAACATCTTCTAAATTTCCCTTTTATCACACGTAAGCCAATGCAAAAGGGCTTTTTCCTTATATGGCCTTACAATTTTCAGTGATTTAAATCATTAATAATTTTACTGACTATAGATTCTTTAGAAATTCTTACTTAGCTAGCTGGGAATAATTGCTTGTTATATGTAGTATAATAACTTGTGTAGAACTAGAGTTGGAAACAGTATTCATTTTAATAAATTACAAAAACTAACTTTTGCCCTCCAGGTTGATATTTGTAATTATATCCTTTGGACTTCCGAATTTTATTATTAATTTCACAGTGTCAATTATTTCATATCTGAAATTCTTGAATTATAATCTAAGGACTTGTTTTATTTAAAAGTGAATATAATTATTTCCAGAGATATTCATACTGGAATTAGGTTTATGTTTACCTCGTCCTTATTTTGTGATTCGAAAATTACATATCATAGTATGATGGCAACCTACTATTGAATATCTTTTTTTATCTTTTATCACTTAATGTGGTAATCAGTAATCACTCTTACTTTAGTAATTCTTCTGTCGAAAGACTTACTTTTGTTTTGTGATAGACAATGAAATTGTAGTTACAAAAACAGAATTATTATGTGTTTTATTTTCCACCTTGGTTATATACTCAGTTTCTAGCTTAATTCCGTGCCAAATAGTCGAGGCAGGTTGTCCCAAAGAACACAAATAATAGTTTTGATAGTTCTCACAAAATTCCTTGCGCCTTTGTTCACATTGCTTGGTAACATTATTCTTTAAGGTGTCATGTTATATGTACTTATAGGTATATTCGTCTATAATACTCACAGCTTTTGCTTCACGTAGGCGATATGGTATTGAAGTAATAATGCCAGTATGTGTATTATTACTAACCAGTTGGCTGGGATAACATATTAAAAGTCTAAAAATTTTATTCAAATATTTATATGTATATTATTTTTATTTACTCATCGCATAAATAAAAGTATTGTCTTTTAAATATTAGACCATAGGATCCATGTTCTTCTTGTCCCTGACGTATCATACATTGATCCGTATTTAAATATGGAATTGGAAAATGTGTGTTGACAAGGTCGGTCAGAAATACACTTAATAAGATAATCATTAATTAAAAATTTATTTAGATGCATTTAATGCTGCATACCATAGTAGGGGAAGGGCAGGGGGTACTTTGTTCATATTCCGCTCCTCACCCCTATTTGAGTCTCATATTAATTTTTCATTTATTCTTTTCTACATCGGAATGGGCAAATCTCCTTATTTACAATTGTTGATTTTTGCCGTTATTCTTTTTTATTTCCTAATAACTTGCCTTCTATTTAAATGTTTGAGGGAACTTAATGATTGACAATAAAAAGGAAAAATAATCTTAGACCCAAATAGAGGTGGGGCGGGATATGAACAAAGTAACAGTGGGGTTTGTGACAAAATAGCTCACTTAGAATTTCTAAGTCTGTAGAACCAAGTATTTGGCTAAAAAAGGTCTTTGTTAAAAAATCCAAAATAAATTTTGAGATTTCTATGAAATTAATAGCTCACATACTGCTTATAATTCCCTTCTACATGATCCTGGTTAGCATAAACATGGTAAATAATTAAAAGAATAAAATTAAATTTTCTAAACATCATCTTTATTAAATATAATTTAGAAATACTTTTAAGGACAAAATATTATTTTTTAGAATTTTATAAATATTCAAATAGAATAAAAGTTAACTGTGTTAAGCTAAATAAAAAACAAATCGAAATGATGACTGTTTATGAGAATTTTTATAAATTTATTTTTACTTTTTTGTAAAATAATTATTTTTAATAATCATAGATTAATAATTTTAATAATCATTATCTTTAATGATCACTTTTTATTTTTCGCTTTAAAAAATGCCATTTTATACATAGTACGGATTAATTAAAAGTATTTTGATCTATTGAGAAATATGTATATTAACGAATTTCTAAAATACAAATATAATCAAATAAAATTTTCTTGCCCGTTAGATTGAGATATGAAGAAAAAATTTTAATATAAATTAAAAAATGTTTAAAATTAAAATTAAATTTTGCTCCTTGAAAATAAATGTAAGAAAATACGGTATACAATCTTTATTATTTCCCATAAATTGCATTAAATTTTCGTGGAACTAAACCAACACAACAAAATTAGCAATTAAATATCTTTAGTAAATGGTATAGAGACCAGGGTGGGCGAAATAAAAAAATAAAAAAATATTTTTGATATTTGATTTTGACTCCAGATTTTGACTCCAGTTAATGTTGTAAAACTAGAAGTGTTTGTAAACATATGCACCATTAAAAATAGAGGTAAGCTCAGTAGAGCTTGGTTTGAAAAATAAATAAAAGTCTCAGATTTTCGAAAATGACAGGGGGGCTCGGGAACAGTGACTCAGGAACAATGATCCTAATAACTTTTATTTGTGTAAAGTTATGCCATAAACTTTTATGGTCACATTGTAAATAAAAATTAACTATAAATTTATTAATTTAAAATTCAAAAATTAAATCAATGTCCGTTTACTTAATTTTATTTAAAAGAATTGACCCCTAGAGAAAGAAAATAATGCCGAATTATATTTTTTCTATTCTTATCCTATCCCTAATGTATATTTCTTCTCTCAATTTTTAGGTATTTTTCTCCAAATTTTTATTGTACAAATTCTCTTGACATTCAATGGCCTTTGCCGCCAAGTGGGGGGCACTTTTATTGAATAAATAGCAGATGTGCTCTGCCAGTAGTCGCCTAACAAAATCCCCCTTTTCTCTCCCTCAATTTTCATACCCCTATTTTCTTCACTATTATTTTCTGCCATTTTTTTTTCAAAATCTGCAGGCAGAAAGACAAATCCCGCTCTCCCTCCTCAATCAATCCCCCTCATTTTGACCATCTGCTTTTGTTGAGAATATATTAGAAATGAGAGGAAGTTGAATTATTATTCAAGAATACTTCCCCCGCAAAAAGCCTTTTTACTACCCTCCTCTCCAAAATCTTCCATCAATTTTTGTGTACGGCAACAATAACAAAACTATTAAAAACGGATAAATTTTGTAACACTTTTCAAAAATAATTTATTTTTATTTTCATTTTAAAATAACAAATCTGAAATTAAACAGATTATTCTCTCCTATTAATTAACCCTTAGTAACCCCTCTTCACCCCCTCACCTTACCCAATAATCATTCAAAATAAATAAAGGAAATCGGAAGAGGGAGGGATTACACTTATCCTTTGCCAGAATTAAATTTTATTTTAAAAAATTGTAAATTATTTTAATTAGAATTAATCATTCAACAAAAAATTATTAATTTTTTTTTAAATTATAATAATTTGATTTAAAAGTCAATATAAAATATTACTCGAATTTTTATTTTAAGGAGTATTAAAATAATTTTTATTTTTCATTTAAAAATAAATTCCTTTAAAGATTTTCTCTCATTTTTTTATATTTATCTCTAATATTAATTTATTTTTATCTAAAAATTGCATGTACATTTGTTACAAATTTAACAATTTCTGAATTTTTTAATTCTTAAATAAAAAATGGAGAGAAGATACATGTTTAATAGAGAGCTTCAAAAATTAGAAATTAAGATTAACTTTAATAGAGAAAAATTTTAAAATTAAATATTTTTGTGTATCTGGACTGATATTGACGAAAAAATAAGTTGGGTTCTAAACGAGCTATTTTTTTAATTTCTCAAAAAAATTAAAAAAAAATTCAATCGGCCTTTTTTGGTTCAGGTTCTGGTCAAAATTTCGGTTCCGGTGAAACACTAATAATTACTAGCTTTCCGTTAAATTTTCTATATCTTAACAAAATTTTTAAACAAAAATCTTTACTTGCAAATAATAATAATATGCAACACTTAAAAAGGCAAAAAAATAAGAAACTCGCTTAGAATACACAGACAATAATTACAATATTTTACTAATCTTGTAAATTCCTAAATGATATAAGCAAAAATATTAAATTTGAACGCCAAAATAGTACAAATTAGGAAAAATGTTTTTATTTAAATATATACTATATTATAATAAAAATTTCTGATGATTTTTGATATAAATAGGGCCAGTATTTTTAGGCAAATGTCTTTTTTCCTAGATAGGCCTGATGCGTAAACGTGCAAATCAGGTGTTATTTTGATAACTTGACTTTCAAACCAGGGATGTGCGCCAAAATTTTCGCGTGGCGCGCCAAACGCCAATTTTTCAAATTTTCAAATCACGCCAAGCGCCAGAACGCCAAAATAGGCCAAAAACGACGCCAAAACGCAAACGCCAAAACGCCAAAAATTTTATTCCACTAGGGCCCGAAAAATCCGTGTTTATCTCTTTTTAGCGCCGCAGGCGAAAATTTTTGAATTTTCACGACTTCCTGAAGCCAAAATTCATCCTTTTTTAACGCCTACACCTAAAATTATGGAAATTTGTTAAGAACAAGAGCTTAAATCCTACTTTTTGTAAAAAATTGCAAGAAAAATGGAAAAATCACAGCCCCAAAATTGTAGGATATCGAAGGTTTAGACGTCCAGATATCCTCTTTGACCTCCCGAAGTAAGGGAGTTAGAAAGGAGGATTTTTGCAATTTTTAGTGCCTAGATAGCGCCTAGTTTAGGCCATATCATGCTTAAAAGTTCTAGCCTTAGTTTTAGAATATTTAGTTAAAGCGATTTAATAAATTTCAGAAATAAGTTTAATTATTTTAGGGATTATTTTAAAAATATAATTAAAAAATAAATTTAAAAAATATTTATTAAATGTCAACAACAACATACTTTTCAATATTAAATAAATATATAGAACAAGATTCAACCGAAATTATTCAAGAAATATTACCAAATATTTCTTCAATTTTAAATTATTTAATTAATGAAAGTGACACCCCGGAAATTTTTAATAAATGTATTGGAACAGATTTAAAATTGACTAAATCTTTATTAAATATTTTAAAAAATGAAGATCAAAAATTTTTAATTAATTTTTATAATGCTTTAATTAATTGTGGCAATTTATTTTGCTTTTGTAAATTCCTTAAATTACATTTAGTTGATATTTTGAGGTAATAAATATAATATAATAAATAATAAATAAATAATAATAATAAATAAATAAATAGTAATACATAAATAATAATTAGAGATCGGATTTTTAGGTTGTAATACTAAATAAGTTGTAAAAAATGCTAAATTAGGTGAACAATTTGAGAAATAGATTGCAAAAAAGGTCTACATAAAGGGCAAAAAAGGGAAAAATTCTGAACAATTTCTACTTTCCTTTAAAAATTTATTGACTCAACGAAAATTTGATTTTTTTATATTTCCATTGGATTTGAATTTGAACAAATTTAAACGTACATGAAATGATAGCTTATCCCTTAAAAATCCGATCCCTAGTAATAATTTTTAATTAAAAAAATAAATAATACTTTGAATAAAAAAACTTTACGATTTTTAAAAATATTTTACAGATTTGAGAAGTTATTTAAATTAAATGTTTCATTATCTCATCCTGTATCAATTACACTGCCTACATTAGAAAATCAAGTATTTAATTATACTTTTTTAAATTTAAATATGTAACTTAATTCCTAGATTAATTTAGAAATTAAAATAGAATTTGTAAAGAAGCATTCTAAAATATTAAATTTAAATTTATTGGAAGTTTCTACGATTCTAGATCAATTAAATATTTGGAGAATTTTTAAAAATTTAAATTTTAACGATTTTGAAATGAGTGAAAATGAATTTTTAATTAAATTTTTAACTTCAAAAAATCAGCCAAGTCATGCATATGACTGCTTTTGTTTTACACTTTTATTAACAAAACAATTTAAATTATTTAGGTAAAATAATAATTAATTTTCTTTAAAAATAATTTTGGTAAAATTTAAGTTTGTATGACGCATTTTTTCTCATTTTTTTCTCCCTAGAATACTGAGGGAGAAGTGCTTTATCAACATTTTTGAGGGTTGCCAGCATATAATTAAGTGTCCTAAATCCGAATATGTGTTCAAATTCGGATTATTCAGATATAATTTGAACACATATTCGGGTTTAGAACACTTAATTACATGTTGGCAAATCTCAAGAATATTGAGTGACTTTTTCCTCAGTATTCTAGGGAGAAAAAAATGAGAAAATGCGTTATACAGACTTAAATTTACATAATTTTATTATAATTTTAAAGTATTTTTTATGAATTGGCAAATTTAAAATGGATTGAAAAATGTTGGAGAATGGTATTAAATGAAACTATAAAACATAATGAAGAAATAAATTTAAAAATTAAAAATATACCTAAAGAGCTACAATTTAATGATTTATTTAAAGTTGAGAATGTTGACTCAGCTTCTAATAATGATATAATTAATTATTATAAAACACATAAAAATGAAGTAATATTTTTGAAATAATTATATTATTAAGTAAATTTTTGAGGTCAATTTCGGCTGTATTTATAAACTAAAACCCTTTATACGTCCAATCAACCTTTATGCTTCCGATAAAGAGTTTATACGTCCAAACAAATTTTATAAGCCCAATCACATTTATTAAGTACCCGGTTCTATCTCTTAAAACCTATGATCAGGTAATTTGCATGTGCATCATAACTCTGGGTGAATAGAACCTTCTATTTCCATAGTTTTATGGTAATTTAGTGTAGAATCGGATACTTTAAGAATGTGATTGGACGCATAAACTTTCATTTGACGCATAAAGGTGCGATTGGACGTATAAACTGGACAAGAGCCAAACCTTCTATACAAACATTTACTACTTAATTCCAAAAAATATTTTTAGATTTATCCAAATTTTTCCACCCCAAGAGGACTGGCTATAATTATAAATAATTACAAATTTATAAATAAACAAAATCGGGAAGGGACACAAGTTGATGAATTGAGTTTATGTAATCTTTTTAAACAACTTGGCTATAAAATTATTTGTGAAAGAGATTTAACTGCCCAGGTAATTTTGAAAATAAATACGAGGTGCGTCAGCCCCTTTAGCTTTTTGCCATAACTTTCTTCAAAGTCAAGTGAAAATTGCTAAACTTGAAAGATAGCCTGGGACTAGATGCTAAATTTCGCCTTTTTAGATGAAATTTTCAAAAATTAATTATGAACTATTTCGATGCTCCTCGTCAGACGAGTCGAATGGACAAAAATTAGCAAGATTGCCGCAGGCGAAAATTTTACAAATTTTGGAAAAATTATTAGTCGGAACTATGCCTTAAAAATTGTCGGAAATATCAACTTCGACCCACCTCTGGTTAGCATTGGCGAGGTTATAGCAACGTAAACTTTGTCATGAAAAAATATTTTTTGAATCCTTTAGATGTTCGGACGTGTATGTATATCTTTACACTCGGCAATCAAACCAAATTTCTACTACCTATTACCAAAAATTTTCTTAAAATGTTGGGAATGAAATAAAAAATGAATTATCAATTTTCACTGCCTTTGAAGAAAGTTATGGCAAAAACAAGAGGGGCGAAAAATTCTGTATATAATTTTAGCAAATGTGGATTACAATTCAAAAATTTGCTGAAAGAGAGGAGCATTTACAATGTGATAGTGCTATTGTGGTATCTTGTATATTAATTGTATATTAAAAAATTTAAATATTTTTTAGTACCTAGCTTAATAATTTAAAATTAAAAAATGGTAATACTTCGGCTGACGGCCCCCTTTTTTCCGTTCTATTTTTACCATTTTTTAAATTTTTATTAAAAATTATAAAGGAATGGTTTAAATTCTAAGAAATCTGACTTGAATCAACATAGTTTTGACCATTTATTTTAATCTCGCGCTTCATAATATTATTCAGAATCGCCAAATATAACCGAACATACATATATCATTCTACCCAGTTCATCACCTCTAATGATATATAAATTATATATCAAGCTAAAAAGCTCAAAATGGTCAGTGAGACATTAAAGGGGGGGGGGTTGAGGTGGGGGGAGAGGGCGTCAGCCGTAGTATTAACAAAAAAAGATTAGAAAATGTTATTTAATTTGAAAGGTTGTACTGAGTCACGGTGTGTTTGATCATTTATTGGGTGTCGACGAAATGCCTGTCAACTTCCATTCTTTTGTATCTAGTCTTAACTCAAAAAATGCACCAAAATTAATTGGGAAACCAAGAATATTTATAGTCCAAGCATGTAGAGGAGGTTTTTTGAATTAATTTAAAAAAGGAAAAATAATTTTTAAGAGAATTTTGACGCAGGTGTAGAACATACAATTGAATCAGAGGAGGGTGTAGATGGTCCATCATTTCCTCCTTTATTTTCAATTTTTTCTAAATATATTAAACCTAATAACAATACTCCATTAAATGCCTCCTCAATATTTCGAAATGCACCATCACCAAATTCTCAAAACTATTTTAATGAAAGTCAAGGTAAAAAATGGGTTAATAAAGGTACTCCGCGTTCATATGCCCGCATTTTCCATTACTTCTTTCTTCTCAGAATTATTTAATTACTCTATTGAAACAGGTTCAAAGCTCCGATAGAACCTAAGGTCCGGTGAACTCTGAGTTAGTAGTATTTCATAATAATAGGATACCTAACTTAGAGAAAACGGAAGTTTTGTACATCTACCCAACGTTGGTATAGGGTTCAATTGATAAAGATGTGTTCACGGCATAGACCATTTATTTGAAAAAATATAGTCTGACCATTCTGTACATATAAAGAAATGATAGATGGGACTAGGTGGAGCACATCGTTGGTATTGGTTTTAATTACTCACGATATAAATTTACGGAAAAAACTAAAATTCAAGAAAGACAAATACGTGCATATTAAGTACAAAAATAAATTATAATAAATTATACATATATTTTTTAAAGGGCAAAGAGTTCAAAAAAGACTAAAAATTGAAAAAGTGCCAACATTTGCAGATATTTTGATAGCTTCTGCCACAACTTCATACAACGTTTCTTGGCGTAATTCAGCTACTGGTACTTGGTAGGGATTGATAAATTATTAGTGTTATTTTAGTTGGATTGAGGGGTTTTGGTACTTTTCCATTCTGCCACCTCCCCTACATTAATCTCAAAATGCCATAATAGGGTAATAAAAGCTGTGAGTCGAACGGTACCACTATTTTAACCGGAGATGCCTGTAGATCTAGATATAGATCGTCTAAAATTGAAAAACCATATTGGGGAATAACTCGTTTTTGGGAAAAAATTCGACCGAGATATCGGCCCCTAAAGATTTAAATACCATAGAGGCAATCTTTTATGGAAAAAGTTTACAGAAATAATAGCTCATTCGAATAAGCCTGATGAGTAAATTATTTAATTATCACAAATTATTTATAAATAAATTATTTAATTATCACAAATTTCAAAGGTTTATTCAAACATTATGTGAAGTATTTAGTAAAAGAGCAAAAACTGATGATATTTTAAAAATGTTAACTTATGTTAAAAGTGAGATTGCCAAAAAAGAGTCAAATTCTGGTGGAAAATATAAACAAGTATTTTTAGGATTAATTTAAAAATAAAATTTATTTAAAGGTACCAGAAACTCTATCAACTCTCTGTAAACATTTTTACTTCTTTCCGGGAGTAACAAATAAAGAAATTTAATTTTGAGTGGAAATTAATTTATTTTACAAAAATTGGTGAGAATTTTTAGAGAGTTTTTTGATTAATATTTTCCAAGCTTTTTGTATAAACTAAGTTTAAAAATAACTTTTAATTAATTTATTTTGTTTTTTATCGTTACTTTTTTGAATAAAGTTTATTTTATTTTTATGGATAATGCCTTAAAGTTAATATTGAGGGATTGAGTGGTGTAAGATTGCTATATTTGTGTATTATATAGCTTACTCGGGTTCTACTATTCTGGGGACATACCGTATTTATTCTAATTGAATGGCCGCCATTCTATTTTTCAATACCCCAAAAAATGTGTCATTCAATTGGAGGGGCCATTCAAATGGAGGGGCCATTCAATTAGAATAAATACGGTATATTAGACTGAATTACATTATTTAAATATTTATTTATACATTCACTTTATTCTCCACATAAAATGGGATACAATAATAAGGGGAAGAATTGGCTAGGCCAAAACTTCTGATAATGAGGAAAAGGTTGGGGTATTTATAGAGACAAGTTAAGGGTCAAGATATAATCAGAAAGTGAATAACAAAAATAAGATAAGGAACGAGAATTGGATGATAACGTCGGGAGACCTTTTATTTAGAAATAGGTCACTTTATATTTGCATGTGAAAATGCAAATTGTTTATTTGATTAAGCGAATGCAGCAAAGATATAAATAGATTTGGATATCTGGAGATTTGGCCTTTTAAAACTTGGCATTTCTCACTTGGCCTTCCGAAATTCACAAAATATTTGCCTGCGAAAATAGAATCTCTCGAAAATAGAACGTGGAGATTCATTCTATTTTCTTATCTGAACGTGATATAAACTAAGAAAATCTGCAAGCAATGTTTATAAACAAATTTTATTTTAACAACATTTTTTAAATTTAAAATCAATTTTTAAATTGCAAGGCATTACTTCCGTTTATTCGATTCGCATTGTTTAAAAAATTTAAAAATCGATGGCACATGCTCTTTATTGGCAGCTAAATTATTAAATTTTATTTCCTCTTCCTTTCTTTATTAAAAGAAAAATTTAAAATTAATTTTTAATTTAATAATTCTATTTGTAAATTAATTAAATTATATTCTTTTAAATTAATTTAATATAAATATTTTTAACAAAATAGTTTTTATTATATTAATGTAATTATTGGACTTACGGGATTCTACGGGATTCTACGGCATCCCGTCCTTTAATTACAGAGTTTGAGCGATAAACAGGATTATCGGGATTCACGGATTTAATTGATAATCCCGTTAGATCCTTTCCGTTCGATTATTTGAAACTCACTCACGTTAAGGGATCCCTGTAATCCAGATAACACCTTCGATTTAGCTGTTCTCTAGTAATTAGGCTGGGAGATCCAGAAGGGTCAGAATTTAAATCGCATATTAAGCAGTTTTAGAATCCACTGAAACTTAATCCACTGGATACTATCTCAGGAAGTCACAAGATCGGCCGCTGCTCGGCGCTAAACTTTTATCTCCCGCTCTTACTTTATATTTTAATTTAAAAATTTTAGATCGAAATTTTTTGATGAATATTTTTATATTTTTATTAATTTATTTCCTCATATCCACTCTTAATACTACTCGTGCTATTGAAGATAAAAATAATTTGAACCAAACATCCTCCATCAATAAATTTTATACAAATTTAAAGAAAGGAACCTCATGTAAAAGCACAGTAAGGATAACATCTTCGATTAAATCTTTAAGTGAACTTAACGCATCCGAAAGAAAAACTCGTCATAAAACTAAAATACAAACTAAATATCAAAAAAATCAACGATCAACTTTAAAAAAGGAGCAAAATAGTAATTTAAAAAAAGATCAAATAAGCCCGAAAGACAATGAGAATATAATGAAAAAAGTTGCTGATCTGCAAACAAATTTACCAAAAACAGTTTTTAAAAAACAGATTATTCCTTGTGGTTCGTTAATTAATAAATTATAGTTTTAAAAAATTAAATTAAAATTTTAGTAAGGAAAAAGTTATGCACCTCTTAATTAAGCGATTATTAAGAATTCTGGTCTTCTATTCTTAATAGGTCTCTTTGGGTGGGCCATATAAAAAATGGTCCTCTATTAGACCGTTTATAGAATACATATTTATGATTATTTAGTAAAGTTTGTCAGTAAAAATATTTGAAAATTAGTGCCATCATAAGTAATTATAGAAGCATTAAGTTTCTTTCAAGACAAGATACGAAGCAGGGCTGCACTCAATTGAAAACAAATTCAGCAACTCGCAATTGCAAAGACCCCCGCAATTTACGCAACCCACAACTGCAATCCGCAATTGCGTGCAGCCTGTACGGAGGCTGTATAGCATTTAATAAAATATTAAATAATTTTAGCGTTTTCACAAGAGGAAATTAAAGACATATTTACTGAAATTAAAAAAGAAGATAAAAATATTTCTCAATATTCGGATATTTCATTCAGTATTTTATGCAATACTGAAACAAATTCCAACAAATTTATTGGCTTAGTTTATGATTTATTCGGAAACGAACCCGAAAAAAATAATTTGACAAATACATTAGTAAATTTAAACAAAAACATAAAGGAAAATAATTTGGAACAGGTTAATGAAAAAGAACAAATTAAAAAATTATTAGATCTATTTACCATTTATAAAGACGCTGATATTAAAAAAGCGAATATAGAGCTAAACAAAATTCTTGATAATCTAAAATTTAATTTTAGGGTAAATAATTTGCTAAAAAATAACGTGGATCGGCTTTATCTCATAGAAATTTTTCTATAAATGTAGAAATTTTGGCTTTTTAGACGCCTAAAACTTTTAATATTTTGCAAATTCTAACAAATTCAGTTTTCAAAAAAGTCAAAATTGGTTTCAACTTGCAAAAATTGAATTTCTTTATGTTTTAATATAGAGTGGGACAAAACCGTTTAATTTTGAAAAAACCGTATACCGCTTATGCTGTTTAACTGAGACCCGTATACCGTTTCGTTTATTTTTACAAAAAACCCGTTTACCGTGTACCGTAGACTCATAAAATGCACTAGTGCCAATGTTTCTTCTCTTTTTATCATCTTTACCCGAAACACAAATTTGTCTTCTCCTTATTATCTTTATCCATTTTTGGAGCAGATTGTTTTGACATTTTTCTGTCGATAGTCACTGTCGCATGGTAAAATAGGGCCCTGGTTCCAGGCAAAAATGATCCATCATATTTCTTTGACTCAAGGTCTAGAATCTGGTCAAGGTCCTCACCTAAAGTCAAGGTTTTTAAAAATTTTCGATCACTAACTTTTTAGGAAGACGAAGATTTAAAATCTGTCATAAAATTTTTACGGATCCTTCAATTTTGTGCTACAATAAAACACTCATTTGAAGAAAAAGTACAAAAGATATTATATCCATTTTGTGTTTATTATGTACTGGCAAAGTCAAAAGATGTCTTAAATTCAGCTGGACTAGAATTCAAATTTGGGTCATTTGGAATTAAAATAAACGAGAATATACATAAAGATGAAAATGATATTAAATTGGACGATTGGCTAGTTGAAGAAAAGCTCGAAGAGAAGAAAGAAAAGCCTAAATGGAAACCAAATCCAAACTTTGAAGTGATTAAAGAAGAACCGAAAATGAGACAATATAATAAGATTTTTAAGCCTTAAAAAGAACAATGAATTTTTTGGAAATATTTTTAAATTGTTTTCTTTTTTTTAATTTTTTTTTTCAATTTATTTTTAATTTCAATTCATTTTACTTCTTTTTATTTTAAATTTATTATGTATGTAACCCATTATATATATAAAAACAAATGTAGTGTCTCCCTAAGTCTGAAAAACTAAAAATTTAACCTTATTTGATAAAAATTTAAAACTAGATGTCCTTAACTCCAAAAAATTATAAGCAAACACAGAATAGAAAAAAATTTTTTTAATCAAAATCAAGATCTCAAGTTGATTTTAGTGTCATTTTTAGCGGTTCGGCTCAAAACCGCTAATTATAAAACAATAAAATTTCCACACAAAATATAAAATTTATTTTCTTTTAATTTAAAAATACAAGTGATTAAGGAGCCATGCCCACAAAGGCACACACTTTATTATAGCGAGGTAAATGCCACTGTGGCCCCATTCTTTCATCTTCGATTTAAAATTATTGATTGTTGCTCTTATTTAATTAAACTTTTTTAATAATTTTATATTTCAATTAATTTAAAGTATTAATAAAAGGTTATGACTAGCTTAAAGCAGGTTGTAGTAGTAATAATAAAGGTACTTTATTAATATCCCACCCCCTCCCCTCCCTATTTGAGTCTCAGATTAATTTTTCCTTTTCCTGTCAATTAATCATTTTTCTTAATCATTATAGGTAAAAGGCAAATTAGAAAGGAGAAAAAATCAAAAAGAAGGCAATACCTTCTAATTTTTCTTAAATTAAAGTATTAATTTAAAGTTTTAATACTGTTCAATTTTACGAGTTTAAGCTAGTCATAACCTTTTATTAATACTTTAAATTAACAGCTTGAAATATAAAATTATTAAAAAAGTTTAATTAAATAAGAGCAACAATCAATAATTTTAAATCGAAGAAGAAAGAATGGGGCCACAGTGGCATTTACCTCGCTATAATAAAGTGTGTGCCTTTGTGGGCATGACTTTAAGACAGGCATGGACCCCAGCGTGCAGCTCTTTAAGCCAGTCATAACCTTTTAAACCACACAGCCGGTTTACCAGATAATATTGGCGTGGCCCTTACTTTAAGTCAATCATGGCTCTTTAAGCAAGCAGCCCTTTAAGCCAAGAAATAATCGCAACTCGTCGTATTTGAGCCAGGGATTACATTTATTGACATCCAAAATACAATTCATGCAACTTAAGTTTTACAAAAGTTTGAATTTGTATTTCTAAAGACTTCTTAAATATAAAAATGTATAATTCTGAAAAATTTAATCAACTGAAGGTCGTAAAAATTTAGGAGGGGGGGGGTCTCTTTATTAATGCCGATGTATATACCGTACGATGCCTCTCGCCGATCTGAGTTCAAATATGCAGGAATTTTCAGCCGTAGCTGCAAACTCGCAAAGATACAGGCGATTGAAAATGGGAAAACCACAGGGGGGAGTATGCTGTTTTTTTGGGGTAAAAAATTCGATTTTTTAAATGTTAACTAATTCGAAATTCTTTATTCATTTTACAATAAATTTTTAACAAATAATAATTTAATTATTTAACAATTTATTTTATTTATTCATTAATAAAAAATCACTTTCTTTTGAATTTAGTTTTCACAGGGTTTATTTTGATCTCATTCTTCTAAAATTAGATTCTAAATTAATCCTCATCGGCCCATCAAAAAACCACAAAATAAGGAAAATCCGCAGAAATCGAAGCCCCGATTTTAAATCATTAACTATAAAATAACACTTTTGAATAAACGCATAAAATTTCGCTAAATTAAATAATATACGTATATTAAAGATAGCACTTTTTCTTACTGACATTCTTTTAAAAATATTAATGCAAACATTAATAATAAAAAAATTAATCATTTTTTCTCTATAGAAAATGATTTCTATGAGTAATATTTAAAGTAGTAGAGAAAGGTGAGATCCTGAACATGATCTTTCCCAGTCCCTTGAAAAATTATATTTTTTGGAAATTATTGGATAATATAATATGTGTATAATAATCAGTTTTTTTAGGTTCAAAAAACCTGATAATAGGTACCTAGAAGGTTCGAAAAAAGGCTTAAATAGGTTTAAAAAATGCAAAAAGTGGCAAAATATGAACCAAAATAATTTATTTTCTACAATCTTTTAATAAATTTTACAATAATTTTTTTATAAGTAATAATTTAATTATTTAACATTTATTTAATTTATTCATTAATAAAAAATCATTTAACTTATAAATTTATCTTTCAATAGAATTCATTTTTATTCATTTTTCTAAAATAAAAAATTATTTTCCATTAAAAAACCCGTCAAACATACTTGGGGGAGGATCATGGCAACAACCAATAATTTTACAAATTGATTTAATCAATTCACAAACAACAGAATCTTTTAATGACGATTTTGAACAATTTTCATAACAATATTTTTCACAATCCAATTTTAATATTTTTGAACAATGGTGAGAATTCACAGAAACAATTAAGAAAATAAGCAGAAAAGAAAATAAAATTAATTGTTTCATTTTTTAAAAATATTTTTTCTACTAATTAAAAAAAATAAATTTTATTTTATTTGCCTGAAAACCTAAAAAATAAAATCAAAACGTTTACATTAAAATATCAATTATTTATTTCCTTATCTAAATAATCATTGAGATATTCCTATTCTATTTTTTCAGACCCGAGTTTCACAAGGAAGTAGACTTGAGATTCTTTTATTAAAGTCATGTTAGCTTGTATCGCTTTACTTACGACTTTTAAATTCACAATTTCACAAAAGAAAACTTGCAAAATTTATTTACTTTAATTTTGAAAATCGTTTAATCCCGGTCCAATGACATTCTGAAATTCAAGATTTTGAAGTATCGAGAATGCATGGACTCTCGTTAAATATTGTTATTTCGTAAAGTTTTTAAAAGTTGAAATCGAATTCTCTAAAAATTGGATATCAGATAACGGAAACATTTTTCCTTAAGTTTTAATTTATTAAATGTTTGGTGAAATTGTTGTGTATGGGCGTCAGCCCTTAGAGTGATTAGTATAAAAGCCCAGCCAATAGTTAGTTCGCTCTCCCAGTTTTAGTTCTTCTACCTACCTTCACCTGCTCTGTATTTCTTGTGCGATAAACGTTTTGTTCTGATCTCTTCGTAAGCGGGGTCATAACAGAAATAAAACACAAAATATACAATTATTTTATTTCCGTATTTTAGCATATAACAAAACAATTATTTCACCAAACACTCCAAATACATAATTCTCATTAAATTAATTTTTTACATATATTTGTCTTTTGACTTTAACCACTATTAGTGTATTTTTTATAGCGCGTGGTTGCTCATAAATAAATAAATAAACAAAAAATTTTTTTAATATAACTAGACCTAAAGAAATTTTTAGTTATACTTAAATATTTCATCCCTTATAATTCATCTTTTTTAAGACTTGATTAACAATAACTGCTAAAACTATTTATCTATGGGATTTTATAACGCCCTTGCAAAAGGAGTAAATAATATTTAATGTATAATTTTTCCGTAGAGGGTGTTAAACAGAGATGGATCGGAACAGTCAGAAGTGTCGGAAATCGGAAGAGCCGGAAATCGGAACTGGCTCAAAAGTCGGAACTCGGAAATCGGAAATCAGAATTTTTTTCGGAAATTGGAAGTCGGAAATCGGAAGGAAAAAAACGTCGGAAATCGGAAGGCGGAAATCGGAATTCCGATCCACCTCTGGTGTTAAATAAAGCAAACAAATTTTTGGAAATATTTATGAACAATTTTATATCAGAATAGATTTTATTTTAATCTAAATAAGAAAAATTCGGAATTATTAAAATTGATTTTATGAATTAAATTTATCAAGAAATGTAAAATATTTATATAAAATGTATTAAGGAACTAGATTCATAATTTTAGAAAAATTAAGTAAATATGTATCTCTTAAATATTATTTTAATAAATAAAAATAAATAAAATAAATAATCGTTTATAAATTTTTCATAATTTTAGAACAAATATTAAGTAAACATTAATATATCTATCAATTATTATTTGAATAAATAAACATAAAACAAATAAAAATAAATAAATAAATATTAAAAAATTTAAGATAATCTTTAGGAAAACAATAATAATTACTAATTTATTACTAATTTAATGGTGGTAAAGAAAAAACAATTAAAATTTTTCAATCATTAGCCTTAAATTTGTTTAAATAACTAATCTGAACATATTTTTAATAAAATTTATTTTAAAATGAATTTTGATATTTTCGACCAGAACTCTCTGAATACCTAACCAAAAATTCTCAAATGCTGACATCTTTTAGACAATATTCTAACAAATGATTCGTAATAAAAATAAAAAATATTTTCAAAAAGCTTAATTTTAAAAATCCAAAAAATCCAAATAAAAAAACGACACTAATTATGACCCGACCTAATATTATATTAAATATTATATCTTCAAATTTTTAATAGCTGCAGTGACGTCATTATAAGCAAGAAAATCGTTCGCCGTTGATTGTAAAATTGATAGTAAATTGTTTATTCAAATTTTCCATTTAAAATTTTTGTATTTTTTACATTAAACAAATATTGTTATTTTTACATTCAATTTATTTGTTATTTTTAAATTTTTATTTCCTGAATTATTGAGAAAATTCTCAAATTATTTAATAAACAATTTTTTGTTTTAAAAATAAATATTTTTTGTTTATATTTTAGAGAAAGCATAAAGATTGCTTAATAAAATACAAATAAAATGATAAATATTTCTCACTATTAATTATTCTAAATTATATTTCAATCTAGTTAAAAAATATCCAATAAACAATCTTAGTTTACTTTAATAAAATGAATATTTTAATAATTTCCCCATTGTTTGTGTTTTTCTGTTTATCGTCTCTATATTATTCTGTAGAAGCAACTGAAGGAGTTTGTATTCGGTCGGAATGGCATCGGTAGGAAACAATATACTACATCAAATTGCTTTAATTACAGTGTCCCAACATACAAATGTTTGCAAGATATTTTGTCTGCAAAGTTTGTAGTTACCGGTGCCCTTCGCGAAGATGGATTAATTGATAACAACGCAGACATAAATATTATTTTTGCTAGGGCAGCGGGATTTGTTGATATAGATATTTACTTTTATCCTTGTGCGACTTGTATGTCAGTTATTTTTATTAAAATTTTTTGGAAAAAATATTCTTATCTAGTAGCCCTATGTTAGACACACTCAAATATCTGGAAGATTATTATGCAAAGTTTAATAGGGTTTGGTTGTGTATTTGGGGAGTTACTGATGCTAAGAACCCTGAAGGATGGACAAGTAATAAGGCCGAAAATGTCAATTATATTGCGGTTTGTCTTTTATCTTAAGGAACTGTTTGTTGCAAGACTCTGAGAGCTATTAAATATTCTGAATCTCAATTTTAAAGAAAATGGTCTATACTCTAAAAGCAGAAAATTACAACTTTGGCATCTACACTTCAAGAGATAATTGGATTGCAATAACTGGAAATACAACAGAATTTAGTGATGCCCCACTTTTGTATTATAATTATGACAATAAAAACAATTTTGATGACTTTTATCGTAATCCATTTGGTGGTTGGAAGACTCCTACAATGAAACTATATACTTATTATAAAAAAGTTTGTGGAGCAGAGGTTTGGTCACTATGGAAGCCATAAAAGAATTGGCTTATTTGACATTTTGAACAAAAAGTTAATTATTCAAAAGTTCTTATATTTAAAAAATAAGTGAAAATTTTTTTTAACACTTAAAATTACCATTAAAAATATTTCTATTTAAAAAATAAATAAAATTCATATTAATTAATAAAAATTTTTTTTACTATTTATCTATTTAGATACTACGTTAAAAATTACGTATTAATTGATTTTTCAATGATGTAGTAAAAATAAATTAAACAAAAATATAAATTTTAGAACATAGTAGAATTTAGTCTATACTGAGGTTAGCATAAATGCTAACCTTATTTAACAAATAAGGGGTATGTGGAACAATCCTCTATTGTTAAGTTCATGTCAAGTTCATTAGTATTGGATAATGGTTTAGCATTATATGCGAGACCTAGAGCTGGAAGAACTGTTGAAGTATTTTCAACGGTGATGCGACTTTTGCGGCGCGTACACTTGCGGCCCAGACATTTGCGGCCCAGACACTTGCGGCTCGCCCCTATTTTGACACTTGCGGTCCCGACACTTGCGGCTAAGAAATTTTCGGCGCAGACATTTGCGGCTATCAACTTGAGGCCCAGACACTTGCGGCCCAGACTATTGCGGTTTTGACATTTGAGGCCTCCCCCTATTGTGACACTTGCGGCCCGACATTTGCGGTTTTGACTTTTGCGGTCCCGACATTTGCGGCCATGATTAAAAAATTAAGTAAATTAAAATAAAAAATCCTAATTTATCGTTCAATTAATATCGGTCAATAGATTCTGATTCCAATTCTCAAATTCATAATGAGAGATTTCTCTCAAATCCTTAACTCATTGTATTAATTACCCTGGGTAATTATTGTTTCATTATTATTGTTCATAATAGATGTATGAGGTCAGATGCACTCAATGCAATTTGAGACATTTTTTAACAAATGCCATTATTAAAAGAAATCTATGTATATTTGAGGAATTTTTAAGGAGATGTAAAGGCCCGACATTTGTAAGGTTGATATTAAAGGAAATATCATGGGACTTAGAGGGACTAATCTTAACTACTCAACCCCCCCCCCCCCACCAATCCTCTTACTTTCTCTTAATTCACTTAAATTCCGCGATATCTTCTCCAAATCCTTTTATTTTCTTTATTTATTAATCCATAAAATCCCCATTACTAAAATCGAATGATAAAATTAGCTAGCTTGGCGAAAATAGGGGGAAAATTAAAAAAATTACTTTAAAAAATTACCTAAAATTACATTTTCATTAAAAAATTTACTTAATTTTTTAATCATGGCCGCAAATGTCGGGGCCGCAAAAGTCAAAACCGCAAATGTCGGGCCGCAAGTGTCACAATAGGGGGAAGCCTCAAATGTCAAAACCGCAATAGTCTGGGCCGCAAGTGTCTGGGCCTCAAGTTGATAGCCGCAAATGTCTGCGCCGAAAATTTCTTAGCCGCAAGTGTCGGGACCGCAAGTGTCAAAATAGGGGCGAGCCGCAAGTGTCTGGGCCGCAAATGTCTGGGCCGCAAGTGTACGCGCCGCAAAAGTCGGCTAATCTTTTCAACAGTTCTTTCAACAGTTCAACAGAAGTATTTTCAACAGTTCTTCCATCTCTAGGTCTCGCATATAATGCTAAACCATTATCTAATACTAATGTCTCTTGTTGAAAGTGGTTGGGATAACCCTTTGAACAATACTTAATCTTTTTTCCATTCAATTCTTTCACTTCCATGCATGGACAATTTGGATTTAAATCACCACATTGTCCATCGAACATCAACTTTTTAACTAATTCAAATAAGCATATCTTTGTCTATTTCTGGTAATATAGCACTATTTCATCTATACTCAACATCTTGAGAACTAATTACTTTATATATCAAACAAAGACAAAAGCAAATGGATATGCGCTAGTCCCCGTCCTTGGTTCTCTACCGGATACATCCAACAAATATTTCTGCGAAAAATTTTGGCTTTAGTAATCTCTCTCATCAATGCTTTTACTTAAAAATAGAATACTCTATCCACTATATCAGGTCTATCTGAGTGCACTTGTCCTCCAAACAAATTCTTAAAATCTCCTGCCATTGCGGATTGCAAGTCATGGTGACAAAACGATACGCTTTCCCTAACTTTCGCAATAATGACATTGGTCTTGGAAGGCTTTTCTATATCGCTCTTTCTTCTCAAAACACTAAAAACAAAAATAAATAAAAAAAGCAGCACTGCCATATTTAAATGCAAAAAACCACTCAAATAATAACTTTGTATATTATATGTTTTTATTGCTATTTAATTTAAAATGCAAAAATAATTAAAAAGTATAAAATAGTTTAATTCAAGTATTTACAAAATTAAATTATAAGGATCTCGTTCAATTTCTTTTATTTATCTAATTAAAATACAAATATAAAATTTTATTTTATTCTTTCTCTCAAACAATTTTTTTATATTATGTGCAAACAATAATTAACGAGAAGAGATAATTTATTAAATATAATTATTAAAAATTACCAAACTACAATTTTAAACTACGGAAAAAATTTTTTTAATCCATTTTGAACTCATATTTAATAAAATAAAAATTTAATTTATTTTCTCCATTTTTCGTAAAATTCTCTCAAGTTCTAATAGACAAGTTTTAGTATTTTACCTCTAACTTCTGCCAACTTAATCCTTGGATTCTGATTTTTTGTTCTGATTTTTTGCCAGAAAATAGGCAACTCTCTTAGCATAATAGAAAAATATTATTCAAAGTCTGAAAACATTTAGTTGAATTTTAATAATTATTTAAGTCGTGCGCACAAGGGGGGCTGATTATTTACGACACAACCTAAGTAAGCATGACCAAACTACAATTTTAAACTACGGAAAAAATTTTTTTAATCCATTTTGAACTCATATTTAATAAAATAATAAAATTTATTTTCTCCATTTTTCGTAAAATTCTCTCAAGTTCTAATAGACAAGTTTTAGTATTTTACCTCTAACTTCTGCCAACTTAATCCTTGGATTCTGATTTTTTGTTCTGATTTTTTGCCAGAAAATAGGCAACTCTCTTAGCATAATAGAAAAATATTATTCAAAGTCTGAAAACATTTAGTTGAATTTTAATAATTATTTAAGTCGTGCGCACAAGGGGGGCTGATTATTTACGACACAACCTAAGTAAGCATGACCAAACTACAATTTTAAACTACGGAAAAAATTTTTTTTAAATCCATTCTGAACTCATATTTAATAAAATAAAAAGTAATATATTTTCTCCATTTTTCGTAAAATTCTTTCAAATTCTAATAGAATTTTGTAATGGTTTTTTAAATAATAAAGATTGATTTTTTTAAGTGGGTAAAGCTGATGTTTGTTAAGTTTTTTTACTTTTTTTAATGGATTAATTCACTAATTTTCTCTTTTTTCTACAAGCTTTATTAAATTTGTATTTATTATTTAAAATATGAATTTCAATAATATAATTGTAAGAATTCTTTCTTGTGAAATTTGTGGAAAACCGAGTGAAAGTAGAAATTATAATGTTGTTAGTTGTCCAGGTACATTAGCCTTTTGTGCTTATTTTTTACAATTATATAGTATAAGATTGCGTTTAACTGACCTGAGTAAGGGTCATTTCCACTTTGAAAATATTGTTCAGGTTTAACGTTTTAGAGAAACAGATATGGAAGAATCTAAATATTTTTCCATAAGTTTTAAATTTAATTCTTATTTTTTAAGGCTGTAAGCAATTTTTTCGCCGTACAGTTTTATATCAAAAAGTTGTCAAATGTAAACGAAATAAAAAGTGTGATATAATAAATGGTTGGTGTTCTTATATTAATTAAACTAGGGTAGCACCCCGAGCCATTGGGTTACCGTAATAGACCACAGCTCTGGGAGCCTTTTTCCTTTTCAGCTCTTCAGCCAAAATTTTGGTAATAGTTCGGATGAGAACGAGAACCTCCCCCTGCTTTTTCCTTTCTAAAAGTATTAAAAATGGTCAGTCAGTCTTAGGTTATAGAACTCGTCGAGCTGTGTCGAATGACACAAAAGACTGACTGACCATTTCTTAATACTTTTAGAAAGGAAAATGCAGGGGGAGGGTCTCATCCGAACTATTACCAAAATTGTTATACATTAAGAAACTTGCGAGCTCATAATTATATTTTAACAATACATAGTTTACTCGAAATTAATATTTTATTCTTATATAAGGTGAAAGATGTAGAGGTTGCCGTTTTGATAAATGTTTAATTGAAGGAATGGATCCATTAATGATTAAATTCGATGATAAAAATTGCCGTAATGAGTTTATTGAAAAGTTAGAAAAACGTCGAAATAAATTACAACAAACAAAAGCTTTAGATTTATATCATCAAAAAGATATTCAAAAAATTAGTTGTGCTAAAGTTGATAAAAATATCAATGAATATAAACAGTCGACAAGTAATTTAGATATTGGTATAAATAATAAACTTTACTTCAATGAAACAACAATTGGTATAATTTTCTTAAATAAAAAAGATGTTTTAAGAAGGGACAGTGCCCAGGCGGTGTGCCAAAATTATTGCGTGGAAATCCAAACGCTAAACGCCAAAAATCGGGCATAAGTGGGTGCCAAACACCAAAATTTTAAAATTTAAGGGTAACAAAAACCCGCAATTCATCTATTTTTAGCGCCGTTGGCTAATTTTGAATTTTAAAGATTTCCTGAGATAAGAATATTTCGAAAAAATTTTTTGCTCTTTAGTTGCACTGTTCTTTAAGATTTGTAAGGATACCGATGAATTTAGAGGCACATATATTTTATTTGTCCTCCCAAATTATAGAGATTTGAAAGGACTACGAAGGATATTAGAGGACCAGATTCTTCCTTTTTTATTAAGAGGATTTGAAGGATATTGGGGATTAAAGTAAAGTGCACTAGCTTTGACATCCAGCGGTGAGATCATGGGAGTTAAAGATTATCGTGTACTCTTGGGTCTTCTCTTTGATCTACCATACGCCTGGGTCTAAAAACATTGCAATTAAAATAGAAGTTTTACCGTTAGAGTTCGAACAGTTCAGAGGTGGCTTAGACGGGGTTCGGGCACAATTCTTTTTAAAAATGTTTGTGGTAAATATGAAAATTGAGATACGATTTAAATTAAAGAAATTGTTCTATTGGCAATGTTTACAGAAGCAATGATTATGAAAAATAATAAAAAAACATTTCTATTAAAATTTTAAAAATTAAAGATCAACAAAATTATCTCATAACTTCCAATTTTAATGAAGAAGTCAATCATGTAAAAATTAAAAATAAATTTAACAAAATATTCTTTTTAATTAAAGATGGAATTTTTAATTCGTATCTGTGAAGCACAAAACCGAATTAGAAATGGATATATGGATTATGATGAACAACAATTTATATCTATGAATTTTAATTCATTACAAGATATTTTAATATTTGGGCCAAATATTATTTCAGAAGCATCAGAATTTTCGGTAAAAATAAATGTTTATAATTTGTTCTCCCTGAATAAGGTTGGGTTATCGGTGCGGCTCTATAAACATCTATACTCCTGAACATACAAAATTTTCGTTACCATGATTTCACCGCTAGATATCAAAGCTAGTGCACTTTCCTGAAATCTTCTATATCCTTCAAATTTTCTTAATAGAAAGGAAGAATATTTGTCTCCAATACAAATGTGTATTTTTCTATTCTGGCAAATAATATTTTTTCATCGAAACCCGTAGATTAAGGTATACTTGGAAAAATATATATGTGTAAAAAAGGTTATAATGAAATTAAAAGTTCCTGGTTACATTCTGGGTACCACTGTAAAAACAAATCTTTCTTATAATTAAAGTAATTATTTATTAATTATAGGATATGCCAAAGCTTATTAGTTCAGATGAATTTTACGAACTAATTGCGCAATTTGGTGGAGAAATAGGTCAAAGTAGTCGTGGCACTAAAATGATTCTTGTTAAGAAACTTCTTTGTATTGGAATTTTTAAATCTTTACCTATTTTTACAAAACTTGATGTCAATGATCAAGTTTGTTGAAAAAAACATTTAATATTTTTCTTTACCATTTTGTTATTATAACTCTAATTTTTTTTAATTTTAAAGATAATTATTTTAAAATATGTGTCACGTGCAGTATTATTGCTTTGCTGTTGTTTTGTTTCATATGAATTGGGTTCTCATACTTTGATAGAGAAAGATGGTTATTATCAAATGGCTCCATTTTCTGATGAATTTAGTTTTAAAGAGGATAAAACGTAATATCTAAAAAATAAATTAAAATAGTAAAATTTAACGGAAAAGGATTTGGAAGGATTAAGCGGATATTTTGGATTACGTAAAATCGCAAAATCGGTCCCCATCCCGTAATATCAGAACTAGAGTAGGACGATATCGATATTTTAGAAAAATTCATATCGAGATTGGTCGATATTGACATGACTGGGATCGATATGCAGGATTTGATTTTATATCGAGATCGATATTAACCATATTAAAAAATTTTTATTATAAAATTTTGGAGGCCGTAAAGTCAAATTTCTTCCTTTTATTAGAAAAAACGCAATATAGGTATATCTAGCTTTATATCGTATCAGCGATATTTTGGACGATATTCTCGTATCGATTTTGAGATCGATATCAGATGGAACCGATATCGATATTGATATATGATATCAATATATGTTATCTATCTCGACTTGTCCTACCCTAATCAGGATATTTTCGCCTATGGCTATTAAATTTTAAATATTTTTGGGCATATATGTTTTACAGTATTTACGGTATTCTAATTTTAATAAAATAATTTTAAGTCTCTTCGCTTTGGCAAATAAAGCATTCAGTAAACCAATGGAACCTTTCCATCGTATCGGAATTTCTAAAGAAGAATTTAGTTTAATTTTGGCAATTATATATTTAAATCCAGGTATTTCAATTGAATATTTAAGACTAATTTCTAAAAAAATTTTTAAGATATCCCCGGTTTATCAGAATTCGCGAAAAATATCCTTTCAAATGAGTTTTCCTGCTATTCAAAAATGTTACTTAATTATTTACATAATAAATTGGGTATAGATGCTGGAACTAAAAAATATGCTGAATGTTTTCATTTAATTTCAACTTCATTCATTGGAGCACAAAACTTTACTTCATTATATATTTATCAAGAATCATTATATAAACGTCCACCAGAAAGCTTAAAAATCCCAAATTCTCTTAAAGCAATTTTTTCAATTTAACAAAATTATTTTTAATTATATTTTAGTTGGGTATGTAATTTATAAACTACCTATTTCATCTTTTCTGTTACTTTCCATTCTAAATTTATTTTTAAACTTTTTGCCGATTGACATTTAACTAGCGTAGATTATCTTTGATGATTTTCATTAGATAAAGCTGACAAAATTCTGATAAGAAATTATTTTTAAATTTGTCTGTCCATCAATTTCCACCACTTTTCTGTCACTTTCCATTTTAAATTTATTTTTAAATTTTTTGATATTTCTATTTAGTAGTAGTTGTCCTTTGATAAAGATTTTCATTTTTGTTTAAAAATTTTGAATATTTTTTTAAACAACTCCTGAGCAAGGATTTCAAATGGCCAAGGCGGTGCCGGTGCCGTTGATTCGGTTCCTATTTTTATTTTTGGTTGGGATTTAGTGTTCGAATTTTGAATATCCATGATTTCACATGATCCCCTAATTTTCCTACTTTTTTTTCTAATTTCTTAGAATTAAACAAGTTCCAAATGAGACCTAACATAACAAATACTTTACTTGCAAATTATTTTCCATTTTAAAATTTTTTTCGAGTTTCGATTTCGATAATTTTGGATTTTTTTCGATTTTCGAAGATTTTTTTGTTTCAAAACATCTCTGATCCAAGCTCATCTTTACAAATATTGCATAGAAATTAGTTTATCAAAATGTTATATAAAAGTTGTTAGATAATAATAAGAAATTTTAATAAAAATGAAAATAAGGTAACAAAATAATTTAACAAAAAACAAAAAAATACATAAAAAAATTTTTTTGTTAAATAATTTTGTAATTTTGAATAAATAAAATATTCATTCTTTGAAAAAATAAACAATTTCCTTAACTAAAATATGAACTTGAACCAAATAAATTCCCGAAATGATTTTAGGTGATAGGAAAGGTTTGCAATAATTGTTTAAAATATCTTGGAAGTTTTTGACTTGTTTTAAAAATTAGGGCAATTGTGTAAACTATACTTTTTGAGGATTTTTAAGTATAAAATGCGTCGTTATTTTTCTTGTTGAATATATCAACTTAAATCTTATTTAGCTTCCTTTACTAGGGCAAAATTTTAAAAATTTATAGATAGTCCCAAAATATCCGAAAATTTCATCAAAACGGTCTCAAACTTTACACAAGAGCCAAAAATTTCTAAACCAAATTTTTGATCCCAATCAATGGCTTCCTTACTAAGACACATTTATGTACATAAGGGATATTTCTTCATTCCTCAATTTCACTCTATTTCCCTGTAGCATCATTCAAGATCAATTAGTAAAGAAAAGTTTTATATATTTAAATATAAACTCTTAAATAATGAGTTTTTCGAAAATGAGTTTCTCCAAGATCAGGACTTCCAAAACACTGTCCAGACAAACACGGTCTTACGAAAGCGGAACGATCAAAACACTGAATGACCAAAGTCACCAAAAAAGTCCTTTTCAAAAAAATTAAACATTTTTTATTGTCTTTCATTGAAGGATGAGACAGAAAAATATGTACGCTGAAATTGAGAATGAATAAATACTGACAATTCTGCTATATAAATGATAGATCCCGGACCGTAACGTACTACGGCCGAATTTTTCGGTATATATCGATATTCCGTATCGGTAGTACGGTACGGAATACCGACCGATAAAATTTTCCAGTTTATCTGTATTTATCGGTATCGGTATTTTTCGGTATACCGTATCGGTAATACGGTACGGAAAAACTAAAATACCGATGATACAGACCGAAGAACTTTTTCAAAATTATATTATAGGTATTTTAAGGGAAAAAGGCTCTTTGGTCATTGAAAATTTCAGTACACAAGATTTTCACCTGCGGCGCTGAAAATGTGTTGAGGTCCGATGGACTGCTATAGAGGGATTATGATTAATTAGGAATGGATTTAGGGGTTAACTGATATATCGAGAGGGTTTGTGATGATTAAGTGGATTTGTGTGGATTAAGTGGATTTAATAGTCTTACGTTCAAGTCTAGGCATTAAAAGGCATCTAGCTTTGGGGTTTAATATGGATATTGAGCGATTTGAAGGTTAATCCTCTAAATCCACATATCAAACATAATCATAATATCTACGAATCCCCCTTAATAGTACAAATCTACGAATCCCCTCAATCCCCCGATATCCATTCAAATCCCCTTAGTCCCTGAAAATTCACCTCTATCCCTCTAAATACTCAGATATCCCTCTAAATCTATATTAATCCCTGCAAATCCTTACAAATTTACTTAATAAATTAATTTTTCTAATACGGTACGGAATACTGATAAATTTTTACGGTATCGGTATTATACGGTAGTACGGTACGGTACGAAATTCTGGGCTCTAATAAATGATAAAGAAAGAGAAACAAATGTGCCCGAAAAAAGTCAGTAAAAGTTCGTAAGGATAACAGTAAAGTACCCGAAGAATATGTTGAAAATTGAATTAAATGTTTAGCAATTTTACCAATCTAAAAAGAATAAATATAATTAATTCCCTTCGGCCTCAAAATTCTTGTAAAAATAAATAGGCCATTTTCCCAACAGATGATCAAATCCATCCACTTCAATTGAAGTTAAAAGCAATTCAACGGCAAAAGTTGAAAGAGCCGATTTCAGTGAATAACGATCTATGGGAGATCCTTGTCTGCAAAAATGAATTACACCAACTAAGCATTCTGCAGCATTATCCATTAATTTTACGAAGAAAATATCGCTAATCTCTTTATAATTTATCTTTTTTACATTAGTTTCAGAATCAACATTTGATACTGCATTTTTAGATATTTTGTACATTTTTAGATGTTCAATGCCCTCATCAAGATTTTTCTATTAAAATTATTTTGAATTTTTTAGAAATTTTATGTAAAAGATTATGTATGTTTATGAAATTTGGGTTTTGGGAATTTGTAATTTATTATTCTCATTAAGTGGTCTAGATTTATTTAAATATGGATATCAAG
Source organism: Meloidogyne incognita (assembly GCA_036172945.1). NCBI lineage: Eukaryota > Metazoa > Nematoda > Chromadorea > Rhabditida > Meloidogynidae > Meloidogyne > Meloidogyne incognita. Next base: position 449,306 of record JARQAC010000040.1, on the reverse strand, counting down.
CCGCAAGTAAGGATGGAAATATTAGCTTCTATAATCTTGGGATCCGAGAAATAACTAATATTTATAAAATAACAAACAAGTCAAGATCGTTCAGTTTACCTGTATAATATCATTTAACAAGTTCAGCCTTTCTAGTCTAATTTGCTCTCTACTAGGCCCCTTGGGCGGGTGAAGCATTGAGGCCATTTTTATATAAATTTGATCAATTTTAACTTTTCCAAAATTATAACTTTTCCTTCTTTTTATAAATTCTTCTCTAATATAATTTCCAATGTATCTAATTTCTCTAAAAAATTCATCAGAGCGTTGTTCCTTTAAAGATTTAACCAAATTTATTCTCGTTTCAATATTTCTAATTTTCCAACAAAAATTATAAGTCTTGGGACTTTTTCTGTAATTAATGTCAATGTTTAGAATAGTACAAATATGTTTGGCATTTTCTAAAATTCTTTTAGAAAACATCAATAACAGTGCATAATCGTCATTATCCGTTCTTTCTGTAATTTTTGGAAATTTTTAGATTATTTAAAAAATAATACATAGCAGATCCTATAGCGAAAAATATTTCTGATTATTAGGGAGTGGCAAAATATGCACGGAAAATCCCAAAATATGCGTATATATATGCACCAAAAAAGCTCAAAGTAAAAAAAATATGCAAAATTTGCCGAAATATGCAGCAAAAATAATGAAAATGTGCTTTAAAAATCAAAATTTCAAGTAAAAAATACTAATTTAGCAATTAAATTGCAATTTAGGAGCATTTAGATAATTCTTAAGCTGGTCCCCCTTTTTTCCTTACATTTTCATTCCTTAAGATTGTACATTTTGGTCAGATTTTTCCCCTTTCCTTTTCTCTCTATGGCATATTCAAACAAGAGAGAAGTAAAACTCTCTTGTTTGACAACCGAACCGAAAATCTTCGGTTTTTCGGTTCGGTTTGAAACCGACAACCCTATTATTTATATTTAAAAATATGGAACAACTGAAAAATTTTAATATTCGCATTTTCATGAAAAACTACGATTAAAAGAAACGGCTTGATGCATGGTTTGGTAAGTTTGGACTTTTTCATGGAAAAGGGCCTAGGTACTTGGGTCTTCTATCCTTGTTAACGTATCGAATAAAATTGTAAGTTACTCATTACATGTTGAATATGCCACAGGGCAAATAGAGGAAGGAGAAAATCTGACCATTATGTAAAATCTTAGGGAAAAAAGGAAAAAAGGGGGGACCAGCTCAAGTATTACCAGCACTTATAAAAGTATTAGTGTTTAAAAATTAAAATTTAAACCTTCTAAATTTAGGTTTTCGATTATTTCAGCAAGGAATTCATCTAAATTTTAAATTTAAAAATTTAAGAAATAATAAAAACAATGAATTGTTCACCTGACAAAGATACAGAATTAATTTGTGCAGTTATTAAATCTAAAAATTAATTTTATATAGAAGTTGGTAAAATTATTATTTGTACATATCAAAATCAACCTGATAATCTTTCATATGTTGGTTGAGATGATTGACCTGTTAAAATTTGCTTTTTTATAAATTTTTTTTCAATACTATATTAAAAATAAACAAAGTTGTTTCTTCATTTTTGAAAGGAAACACTTAATACACAAATAAATTTTTAATAGTCTCAAAAGCCTTAACTCTATATTTATTTTACCGATAAATCTTGTAAGCTACGGTATGCAATATTAATAGGTAGTGTTAGGATTTTTAGGCACGATAAAGTTAAAAATAGGCGCCTATATAGGTACTGAAAAATTGCCAAAATAGGCACTAAAATACGAAAAAAACAAAATAGGCAAGAGTAATCTGCACTCGATATGCCCTAAATAGACAAAATTTATCAAAAATGTTTAATCTAAGCAATAAAATGTTAATTTTAAATTAATTTTGATGCTTCAAATTACAAATAAATAATGAATTTTTGTAATTATTTTGTTTTCATAAATACTTTCAACAAGTTTTTAAGAGAAAATTATTTGAAATTTTTTTGATAATTTTTTTTAAAAATTTTTAAGAATTATTTATTTTAGATAAATGCATATAAAAATTCCGTAATTTGACTTGCAAAATTTCGGCCAATTTTAATAAAATCTATCAAAATAAGTGCTCAGACAAACGTTAAAACACTATTTTTGAGCTTCAACTTCAAGTAATATCGGTACACAAAACATTTCGGGCAATTTTAGGCAACGATAAAAGTAGTTAGAAATCCTAACCCTATTTATATTATATGATCGGAATACAAAAATGCAACTTCATAGTCTATATTTTAAATGATTGTTGCTTTATTTTAGACGGTTTATTAGACTAAAATGATTTAACGTGAGTCCTATAAGGATATTATTTTTCCATTGATATTATTTCAATTATAAAATTTTACCTCCTATATTCATTCCTTCAAGTAAAGTATTTATGTCTGGGTTATACTGTGAAACATCCTCATCCCAATTATCATAATGATGGGTTGTTTGTCCTTGTGATGTAGAAGGCATTTCTTGCCACGCTCCTTCATTAATATCATATTCTGGAAACTTTCCCTCAGATTCATCCTCTTCATATTCTGCTTCACATTCTTCTTCTGCCTCTTCATAATGATAATGGCCTGTTTGTCCTTGAGATGTAGAAGGCATTTCTTCCCACTCTCCCCCAGTATAATCTTCCCACTGGCCCTTTGTATCATGATTATCTTCTTGGACTTCCCCTTCAGATCCATCTCCATCATAATCTGCTTCACATTCCTCTTCTTCATAATTATCATCAGATAGGTTTAAGTTCTGATTCCCAAAAAAGCTATTGCAATAATTACAGACATTATTCCAGCAGTGATTTATGCATTCTCCAAGATGAGGATTCCAACAATTTTGTGGGCATAAATTTCCTAAACCATTCCAGCATGAATTGCAGCAAACCCAGTAATCATTTTGATCCATTCCATTAACTAATGGAGTTAATATAGAAAAAATTAAGAGAAAAAACATCATTAGTAATCTCTAAATAAAGGAATTTTATTATTATTTTCCGTTTTTAGCCCCGCAGGTGAAAATTTGTTGGAAATTTAAAAGGTCAAAAAGACAAATTTCTATATTTTTGGCAATATATATTTTTTGTCGGAAAAATGATAGAGCCAAAGGCTGTTAAATTAGTTTTCGTCGATTTTTTATTTCTGATTAACTTTTAGAAAAAAGGTTTTAAAACAAATTGTGGATATTTAAGGACTCCTTAAAATAACTAAAAATAACAGTATAATTAATTTGCTTCAAAATATATATTACAGTTAACATGTCAACTTTAGAAATTAAAAAACCTCACTCTAACATTAAAACAAAACACGCCCCAAAAACTGAAAGTATGTTTTAAAATTCTTGTTTGTTTTTTGGTATATATAATTTTTGAACATTTTCCAAAACTTAATAGAAGAGTTTTAATCCATGAAAACTAAGTTACCAGCCTTTGGAATTTTTTTTAAAAATTTTAAAATAAAATTAAATGCTTTAATTCAATTGACTTTAATAATAAAATAATATTAACAGTAAATCGAAAATGGGATTGACTAGCCTGGCTTCCCTCGATAGACATGCCCTTGAAAAATTTAAAAACAAAATCTAAATTGCCAAAACCTAATCGAAATTTCGAACTTATTTTTATTAATAAAATTGTAAATTAAAAATCAATTAAATTAAAATTATTAAATAAAAACTTAAAAAATCTTTAATTTTAAATAATCCTAAACTTGAAATAAATGAAATTATTTATTTGAAAAGCCAATATATTTTTATAAAGACCGTTAAAATTATGTATAAGACTTCTTATTTACCAATTAACTGCTTCCATCTTTATAAAAATTAATTGCTTTTAACTAAATAATTTCTTTTATTTCATGTTTTGGATTATTTAAAATTTTGGATTTTTTTAGTTTTTATTTAATAATTTTAATTTAATTGATTTTTAATACATATAAATTTTATTAATAAAAATAAGTTCGAAATTTCGATTTGGATTTGGCAATTTAGATTTTATTTTTTAATTTTAAAGGGCATGTCTATCGAGGGAAGTCAAAAGCAAGACAATCCCATATGACTAGATTGATTATAAAATTAGAGAGTAATTATATGTTAGAGAGACATGATTTAAAGTCGCATTTAAAATATCGAAATTTCGGTTTAGGTACATTTACTTTCTTGTATTATAACAATCATTCACATAAAACATTTAATTTCATTTAAAAAATTTTGAAAATACAGAGAGTTAAAAGTAGAGCCAAAGGCTGGTAAATTAGTTTTCATCTATTAACACTTTCTGTATAACATGAGTTCGAGTTTGATTTTTCTTTTGACGGCCCTCTTGTTTATTGCCAGTCTACTATTTTTATGGTTCTAGTTCACTTTACGGGTCATGTCAAACTTATTTGGAGAGGTAGAAGAATTTACTTTAATTAAATTTAATTTGAAGAACAAATATAAAATTAAATCAGAACACAACTTTTATTTTTACTTTTACAAAATTAAATAAATTAAAGAATGAAAGGCGAAAAGAAAAACATTTTAGGGGAGGGGATGGAAGCTTTTATAGCACTGAGAAAAAAAGGGAAAACAAACGAAATGCATAAAACGACAAAAGGGTACAAAATAAAAAAGGGTCAAAATTATTTAAGTCCATACGACATCCCTCCCATTCAGATGCGACGTCCCTTGGAGCATTTTTAAAGTTTTTTACGAAAGGTGTCTGGTGGCGGGTGATTTCGATCTCAAGGGTACTTCAACGTCGCCAATTAAAATCCTTATTTAAAATTATATTAATTGCTGATGATATTTATTGTTGTTTAATTATCTTTCTTTTTTTCAAATAATATTTAATGTTGTTTAAAATTCACAGTTGTAGTTTGCTTATTTAAAATCCAATTAACAGAATTAGCAATTAATAGATTTTAATCAGCCTACTACCCCTTATTAATCAGCCTACTACCCCTTATCACCAATCCGCGAATGGACTAGTAGAGCGCTTTAATCGAACACTTGCCGATATGATTGCAACGTGTACTGATCAAGGGAAAAATTGGGTTGATATGCTGCCCCATGTTATTTTTGCCTACAATACCTCATATAATCACCAAATAGGAAATTCCCCATTTTTTGTGGTGCATGGGTGTGTGCATGTTGGAAAGGATTACAATCGTTAGGGAGGATGCCGAATCTAAATTACTAGAAAATGTGGATATAATGAAACAGCAGCAAAATAAAATCAAAAAAATAACGTGGGGAAAGGGGGACAAAATTTTGGTGAAGAAGATGGAAAATCTAAGGAAATTTGGTGACAAATGGGAAGGCCCATATGAAATTATTGAAATTCAATCCCCAAATTTGTTAGTCTCTGAGACGGGAATGTTGGAAAATGCATGGCTTATACACAGTGATAAATGTAAAAAGTTTTACTCAGAAGAGGACACATAGGTTCTTTAGATTCGCATTTTTAGAGGGCAATTAATATAGATAATATGATAACGGAAGAACGGTAATAAGTTAAACATAAAACGTTTAAAATTCTTTTAAATAAAATTATATAATTTTTAAATAATTTTTTTAATTATCGCAAATCAATTGATCACGTACAAATCTTTACTTGCGCCTCGCTATATTTCCTTCTCATCCCCCCCCCTATCATGCCTATCTCCCTATAAAATAAAAGTTGCCAGACAATAAATTGATTTCTTTAATTCTATAATCCCACACTCTACACATTATTTCCTAATTTGTGTATCACTGTCTTTCATTGACAATTTGCAATTAAAATTAGATGACTGTCAGGTGCTATAGATTTAAATGCCTTTGCTTAAGCAACTTCAAAGGCCCGCTTATTTAAATTCAAACGCCCTCTATGCCAATCATTCTTAAATATATATGCGCTTGCCCTTATAAAAATTTTTCTAAGCTACGCTGTATTATTGACTAATAAATAATAAATATAAAGTTTATTTCACCCAATTGCACTCCAATTTACACTTAACTTTAAAATATTTTATAAATAAAATTATTAAAAACCGAGTGGAATCCTTTCAATATCGAGGATTTATAAGAAGTTTCTAAATGTTCTAGGGAAATCCCTTAAGGATGGTCCAGAATATACAAGCATTATTTTTAAGTAGAGATTGATAAAGTAATTGTTTTTTATTAATAAAATTAACTATTAAGAAATGAAAGAATTTTATTTATTTTTAATTTCTACATCAATTTTTTTACTGTTAAATCTTCCAGGTACTAAATATAATAAATTTTTATATAATCTTATATTTAAGCATCCCTTGCTGGTTGTTTCTCTAGCAGTTTGAGAGGTAAATTATTAGTTAAAGTGACTATGACCGTCATATCTAAATAGTAGATCATGTTTTTTACTGGAAATGGCATTTTTCCCTTAAAAATTGAATTTTTTGCAAAAATAGACGAAAAATGCCATTTTCAAAAAATCATATCTCCGTTCCGGAAAAAGATATTTCTAAGCGGTTTTGTGGTAAATACTCACAAAAATATGCTTTATCAACTGGGTTTGTTAAATTTGTTCCGAAAGATTTTTCCGAAAAAATGGGATTTGGTATATCCGGTAGATCCGGATTATCTCGGCCAATTTTCATTTTCATGAAAAATGCAGAAACATGTCAACTGAGATACAAATAGAGCTTTCGATTGATATATAGAAAGTATTTTTTGAATGAAAAATTAAGAATTAAAAAAATCTTCTAGCGCTTCCATACTTTTTTCCACGACTGTAAATAGGGAGTGGCAAAATATGCACGGAAAAAGCCCAAAACATGCACTGAAATATGCAAAATATGCTTTAAATATACAGCAAATATAATGAAAATATGCTTTAGAAATTAATATTTGAAGTAAAAAATAATAAATTGGAATTTAAATTGTAGTTTAAGAGCACTTCTAAAAGATTTTATCAACTTAAAATTCAACCAAAAAATTTTTTTGAAAAAAATTTTTCTCGAAAAATTATTTAAAATAATTTTTTAACAAATTTTTATACAAAAAAATTTTATGCCCAAAAAATGCCAAAATTTTGAAAATTTTGCCTGATTTTTACTAAAATTTCTCAAAAAATTCCAAAATACGCACAAATTTAGGTAAAAATATGCAAAATAACCCAAAATATGCATCAATATGCACGAAAGTACCGAAATATGCAAAAATATCCATTAAGAACCCGGTCCCTAATGAACGTACCAACGTAAAAACACCATTTTTGAGCGTTTCAGCTCATGGCAAATCCGCATGCAAAATATGCATATGCATGTTTTGCAACTCCCTAATTATAACAAGTGACTCATATATCTCGGACATGATATGTATTATATCCCTCAAACTTTTACTATATAAATTATTATATACTATATAAATATATATTTTTATGTTCAGTTCCGACGACATGTAATCATGGTCGTTCATTTACCAATTACCACATGATGGAGTTGGAACATCCTGTAAGGGGCAATCAGATTAAGATTGTTTATGTGTCGGATGCAGCTCATTTTATTGGACGAGGAGGAAGCGGTCAAGTAAAAATTATTGAAAAAATATTTAATAATTATGGGCTGAGTAAAGCTTGGTGAGCCCATGCCTGGACGAAATTCAAATTTTTCCCATACGAAACAAAAGAAAATTTTTAAACTCGTTCTTTTTTCGCCGATAAGTCGCTTTAGACAATCGACTGTTGAGATTGTGGAGAGGGCAACTGCTTGAGGAATTTATTTATTTCCAGTATAAAACAAAAAAATAGAATTAGTATATTTTTGCAAACAAATAATTATAAAATTAATACTGGATTAATTATAATGGATTAAGGGGTACACCTCGATGTACTGCGCGAAGCCAATTTGCTCCGAGATATAATTTTGTGTAAAATTCTAGAATCCGGGACGTTTTATCATCGTTCAATGCTCTTCGACGAGCTGAATCGAATGCTATGGCGTCCTGGATTCGATAATTTTGAATGAAGTTATAGTTCGGGGGTACAAAGGTCTCGCAGTACATTGGCCTGCTCCCGAATTAAGGTTTTTCACGCATGTTGGCCAAAAAAGGATAAATGTATAGCTTTAAAATATTGCGATTCAATTCCCGGAAATAGAGAATTAGAAATATTCCAATATTTCGCAACATTAGCGCCAAATCAAAAGAATCATATTATTGGAATTTATGGATAGTAAGTTCCTTATATTTTTTTAAATATAATTAGGTTGTTGATCCAATTTAATTATCATCGTTCAATGCTCTTCGACGAGCTGAATCGAATGCCATGGCGTCCTGGATTCGATAATTTTGAATGAAGTTATAGTTCGGGGGTACAAAGGTTTTTATGATAAATTTTTATGATGAATTTTGTTTTTATGATAAATTTTTAGTAAAAGAACCGAAAATGCTATGTTTTTTGCGTTGGAACTTGCAGGCGCGAGTTTGGTCGCTTATTATAATCACAATTCTTCTAATGTTGTAAACCAGTTTGATTTCCTTTACAATATATTAAAAGGCGCTGCTAGCGCACTTGAACAATTTAATAGACGTAAGAAAAGTTTAGTTTAGATTTCAATTTCAAATTAATTTAATTAAGATGCTATTCATTTTGATATTAAACAAGCAAATTTTGTTGTCGCTCTTGGGCAAAATGTTGCAAATCCTGTGGTTTCAGTCAAGTTGATTGACTTTAACCGATCTATTCTCTTAACAAATACAAGCAATGTTGACTTTCGTACACTTCTTGGAATGTTTATAGCACCAGAGATACGAGGGCATAATAGAAACATGGAATGTTGCATTTCATTCTTAAAAAATTAAAAAAAAATCAAATAAATTTATAAGTTTTATTCGAAAAAAACTTGATAAAATTTTTAAAATTAAGAAAAAAAAATTTTAAATTTAAAAAAAAATTTTTAATTTTAAATTTAATATTAACGCACATGTTTTTTAGTTATCAACCAAAGCTGATGTATGGTCCTTCGGTCTAATGTGTTATAAGATGCGTTATCAAAATATAATAAATGAAGATATTATACAGCAATTCGAACAATCTGGTGACTACACGAACTTGGATCATATATTAGGGCAATACCTAGGTCAGGGATATCAAACCGAGAATATAGATCGTGTTACAAAAGTTAGAATTTTTTATATTCAATAAAGTAAAGCGGTTGATCCCGTTACCCGGTGCCTTGTTGTTTAGTTGTTGTTATAGGCAGAGCCGCGCATGCTTGCAATCATGTGTGAACTCCGCAGAGTATAGAAAATAGGTAATCGCTCGCAGTGGGGGAATATAGTGGGAGACGTTTCTTCCTTTACACGATGGATAAGCCGGCTGGCAACTCTGTTGAATGAATGAAGTGATCTGACTGCCTATTCCATTAGAGCTTATATGCACCAGCTTACTTTCCAATAGCCTTCCCAAGCATAAGTTTTTTCCTTCCTAATACATGACTTTTACCTGTAATATATGAAGGAATAAATGATTGACAGTAAAGACACGAAAATTTATCTGAGACTCAAATAGGGTTGGGAGGCGGGATATTAATAAAGTACCTATGGTCTCCGGTGTTTTTTGCTAATGCGTAGGAAGCCCAGAACCCAGCGACCGTTGCTTGAAATCAGTTGCTTTTGGTGTCATTCGACTTAGCCCAAATGGACATTTTAAATGAGCTATTATTTGTATGAATTCTTTTACGCCAAAAATCGTCCTTGTGGTTCTTTGATTTCCGGGGACTTGTCTCGATCTTATCAAGTCAGATTTGTTGATTTAGATGTCATTTGCATCAAAAACCGTTTTCTATATTTAACAAAACTAAATAAATAAAAACATTTTAAAGGGCTGTTTACAATTTGATCCGGATTACCGTCCAACTATGCATGCAATTGTTCGTTTTATGGATGGGGACTGTCATGGTTTTAGGTATGAAGGCTTACAAGAAGGAATATTATGTGATTAAAAGAAGAATAGTAAGGAAGTGCATTTATTGGTATCAAGAAATTGGTTTAGAAATTTGGGCTCTTGTGTAAAAAGTGAACCCGTTTTGATGACTATCTTTAGATTTTTGGGACTATATTTAGATCATTAGCAGTTTTTGCCCTAGAAAGGAAGCTAAAAGCAAGTTTATTAGTTGAGAATGATTTAACAAGAAAAATAACGACGCATTTTATATTTAAAAAATCCTCAAAAAGTATAGTTTACACAAGTGCCCTAATTTTTAAAACAAGTCAAAAACTGTCAAGATATTTTTATAAATTATTTATTTATAAATCTTTCCTAAAATTGAAAATCATTTCGGGAATTTATTTGTTTCAATTTCATATTTTAGTTAAGAAAGTGGTTATTTTTTCAAAGCATGAATATTTTATTTATTCAAACTTGTAAAATTATTTAACAAAAAAAATTTTTTTTACGTATTTTTTTGTTTTTTTGTTAAATTATTTTGTTACCTTATTTTTATTAAACTTTATTATTATCAACACAAATTTTATTTAATTTTTTGATAAATTTTATCTTCTATTCAATATTTTGATCTTTTGCTTAAATGTTATGTAAAGTGCGGTAAAAGGGAAAACAAAGTCGGGTGGATAACTACTGGCGAATTAACCCCGGGTTTTTTCGTATAATTCGCCAAAAAACAGGTTTTCAGTACCGTTTAGGTTAACCGACCGCCAACAATCATACTTTCAAGCTAACTGTTATAAACAAATTAGGTATATAAAAACAAATTTAAATATATTTAAATTTAATTTGCAATAAATATTTTATTAAAAATTTTAAATCAATCCTCCAATAAATTTTTACAGCAAATTAAATTTTAAAAAATCAATTTGCATTTCCATTAAACAATGGGGATGGGGAATTACCTCTCCCTCCCTCCATCTTTCCCTCTCTCCCTCCCTCCCTCCCTCTCTCCCTCCCTCCTTCCCTCCCTCCTTCCCTCCCTCCTCCGTCCCTCCCTCCGTCCGTCCGTCCGTCCCTCCCTCCCTCCCTCCCTCTATCCCATCACCCACATTTTAAAAATTGCAATGGCATTTAATAATAATTTAAAAATTATATTTAAAAATTATTATTAATAATAATTTTCATTTAATAATAATTTAATAATAATTCTATTAATTTCCTTTAAAATTAAAATTTAATAATTAATATTTTTTGAATTATAAATATTTAATTTAAAACTTTTTATTTAAAACAATTAAATATTTTAAGGATATTTTAAGAAATTAAGGAGTTTAAAAATTTTTTAAATAAATTAAAGATTTTTATTTAAATTAATTTTAATGAAAAACAAAAAATTATTTTTGTTATTTTATTTTATTTTACAATTAAAGATTGTATTATCAGTGGATGATAATTCTAAGGTAAAATTATGTATTTCTATATTGTGTTTCGGGTGTTGTAATTCTTTCGGCATGATAAGCTAAAATAATTTTTTGTTACTTTAAATTTAGTTGCGCTTGTTGATGTTAAATCCAGTATGAGCGAGGTAAAAGTTTGATCACGGGCAGGCTTCGATCCTGCAACTTCCTGCCGACTAGTGAGCGTTTTTAAATACTAGCCAGTTGGATCTTTCTCCTCCTTACACTCCTCCAAAAATAATTCATGACTATCACTTAGCGGCGAGTTAACGTGTCTTGCCGAAAGTGTTGTTCGCCTTTATCTTGTATCTATTTAAGATATTTTTTGAATTAAAATAATTTTTAAAAATAGTTTTAATAATATTAATTTATTAGAATACATCCGAACATTCTGTAAACAAAGAAGATAATCAAACGAATTCTGGAAATGCACCAAGTAAACCGTCTTTGATTTTTATATAAATTTTTTATCAATTTAATTTTTGAATTTTTATTAAAAAATAGTTTGTTAGTTCTAAAATTTCTTTTTTTATTAAAATAATTCTTATAAAGTTGTTGACCCTCGAAGGGATGAAACAAGTCAAAATATAATAGATTTGAACGAGCTGCCTCAAGCTGAACTTGATCAAGACCGGGGTACAGGAAAAACAAAGGCGAAAGTAAATGAAAAATTAACAAGAATTGATCTAAAAAAACAACGAGTTTTGGAAATGCAAAAAGGTGCGGGTCCAAGCACTCTAAAAGGTAAAAGTCAACAAATTCAACGTCCACCACAACCAGATAAATTGGGAAGTCTTATACAACAACTTGATAATTCAATTAATCAACATCTACCAAATGCTGGTTATTTTCCAGCTTATCAGACTCCATTTCAAAATAATCCTTTGCTTAATTTGAACCAAATTACATTGCCACCAACTCTATATGAATTACAACACAACAACTACAACAACGACTACAACAACAACGACAACAACAACAACAACAACGACAACAACAACAACGACAACAACGACTACAACAACAACGACTACAACAACAACTACAACAACATCTACAACAACTACAACAACAAAGACCCATTGGAAATACGCAAATAATAGGACATCAACCAATTAACTCACAAGTACATTCATTAAATACTGCAGAAAGTTCAAGCATTCATCCACGTATAAATCGTAATCCAACAATTCCATTGACTTCTGGTAATTATTATTTATAAATAGGGAACGGATTTATATGGACTATTAATCGAAAAATATGGACATATAATATGGACTAAAAATCTTAAAATATGGACTGAAATATGGACTAAAATCCAAAATATGGGTCAAATATGGACCGAAATATGAAAATTTTTAAAGCAAAATTTCAATTTTAAGCGAAAAGTGTTAATTAAGTTAATTTTGATGCACAATATTACAAATAAACTATTTATAGTAATTTTTTTGTTTCTAAAAATACTTTGGATAATATTTGAGTCAAAATTTTTTTGAAAATTTTTATCAAAAAATTTTTGAAAAAATTTTTCCACAAAATTTTTATAAAAAAATTTTTTGACCAAAAAAAAATTCCAAAATTTTGAAAATTTAGACCAATTTTTGGCCAAAACAAAAATTTTGAAAATTTTACCAATTTTTGGCAAAATTTTACAAAAATGACGAAATATGGACGAAATATGGAAAATATGGACGAACGCCAAAATATGGAAAAATATGGAAAATATGGATTGATAACTCATTATCGGTCTTATCAACCTATGCTAAAACTATGTTTTTTCGACGTTTCAGGACCCAACTAGGCCAGGGAAAAAATATGGAAATCCATATAAATCCGTTCCCTATTTATAAACCTAATTGAAGTTAATTATATTGTTTTATAAAAAGTAATAAATTTCAGGCTTCAATACCGCCAACTTGAATCCTCCACCTCAATTACCTTTTAATCAACAATTTCAATATTCAATTTACAATCCTGTCTTGGCCGAAAATAAGCGTCACTTTCTGAATAATCTTTTCGTCTCTGGACTAAATATACCGCCACCAACTATTCAACAACATCCACAGCAACTACCTCGTCGACCTATATTCTCAGAACAAGTTCGTGGGCAATCGCAATCACAACAATACCGACCAAATCAACCCCAACCAAATCAATTCCAACCAGGACAATACCGACCAAATCAACCCCAACCAAATCAATTACAACCAGGACAATTCCAACAACAACAATCATCACATGGTTCAAATAACATATCAAGAAATGGTTTGCAAATGAAAACAGTTCAAATGCTGGTGATGGAAATAATGGTAAGAGAAATAAATACCTAATTTGTTGAGTTTTAAAACAAAAAATATTTATTTTCCTTGAAAGTAACTTAAATAAGTACTTATTAGTACTAATCAGTAGGTTCTTAGCTGTTAATTATTAATTAATAGGGATCGGATTTTTAGCTCATACAATAGGGTGAAAAGTTTACGCAAAAAAGTCGATATATCAGAAAGACAAGGGGCTTAAATTAAAAACGAAACATAGCAACAAAAAATTTCACACCTTACTGTAACCTATTTTTTGCTCTTAAAATAGTCATGAAAAATTTCAATATTTTTGTAAAACTATATCTCTATTATTACAAACTTTTTTCCTATTTTTGTCTCACTTATTTTATAAACTATTTAGGTTTAAGGCAGGGTTCTCATCGACAAATACCAATCAAAAGTACAAAAAATCTCGATTTAAAAGTACATAGGGAATAAATTTCCAAATAAATAAAAAAGTACACTCCAAATTAAATTAGAAAAATATTACCTCGAGCAAGTAAATATTTTGAATACTTGCCATTGAGCCGAATTTTTGTCGCCGAAGGCACAAAAATTTGATTTTTTAGCGCCGCAGGCGAAAATTTTGAGAATTTTAGAAGGCCAAAAAAATTAACTTTTCTTGCCCAATCCCTTCCCCAATTTCATTTTTAAGCCAAAATGTTGATTTAAAAGTACATACTTTTAAAAAAGTACAAATTCGATGAAGGTCGATTTAAAAGTACAATATTTTTAAAAAGTACGAATGAGAACCCTGGTTTAAGGTTTTTAAGACCTAAAAATCCGATCCTAATAATTAAAGAAAAAACACACAATAGAAATTTATTTTAACAACTTTTATAGAAAAAATTCCCAATATTTTTTTAATTTTAAATTTCTATATATTTTAATATTTTATTTATTTATTTTTTTAAATAAGCATGAAAATGATTATAGCGAATATGCTATTGTGGAAAGAATTTTTAAAGAAAATTTTGAAAGAAAAAAAAACTGTTTCTGAATTTTTAAAAATCTATGGTGTGTATTTATTTTCACAAACATTATATGACAACTTTTATAAATTTGTTTTATATTAGAAGTAGTTAATTATACCCAAAGGGCGATTTGGGTATAATTAACTACTATTAGAAATGCTTGAAAAAATTTTCAAAAATTTCTTTGAGCATTTATATTGAAATTAAGTAGATAGGCAAAAAACAAAGTCTTTAAATCTCTTCCATCGAGATCTCGAATCTCGAAAATCAACAAGAAATGGGGGTAGAGAACATTAAAAAATATTTTCACAAACATCTAATATAAAACAAAATTTATAAAAATGTGCCCATATAATTTTTATCACACCATATATACCAAGTAGTTTAGCAAAAACATAAATTTCATTTTTTGATTATTATTAATCCTTTCGATAAATTTATTTTGATAAAAAGTGCTATTTGTTTTTATATAGGTATATTTGCTAAAATATGATACGACAGAGTCTTAGTAAATTCATTTTTCGGTTAAGAATAGCAAAAGTACATAGTCTTGATATCCAATATCAACGGAGAAAATGCTGGTAATTTGATTTAAGAAAATATTTTGGACCCTATAAATTATAAAAACTGTCCGAATAGAAATTAAATTGAGTTACCCGGCCATCTTTATAATCTTTAATAGAGGAAAAACTATACAAAGATACACAAAAGTAAATAAGGCCAAAAATTTTTTTTGAGTAAATCTTTAAAATTGAGTAATTTAAATTGAGTAATTTAAATTGAGTAATATTTATTTAATAAATCATGATAACGAATTAGACAAAAAATAGACAATATTCAAAAATAAAATTTTAATATTTATGTAAATATTTAAATTAATTCAAAATTTCTTCTGAATTATTTATATAGCTAATTAATTCCTCACCATCAGACTTTTCTAAGTTGACTACCTGAAAAATGTTTAAATTCGTTTTAATTAATAACAAGAATCACAAAAATCTGTTCTATAAGAATTACTTATACATATACACATAACAATTTTTATATTTCTGGATAAATTTAAATTATTTATTCATTATATGTATTATTAGAGAATAATTTTTATAATTTAGTTGTTGAATTAATGTTTCGATATCACTTTCAAACTATTACCCAAAAAAAAAATAAATTTTTAGGCGACTTCTGTGTCTGAAAATTTTGTGGTAACTTTTTTGTAACGTACGGAAAATTTTCACAAGATGTACTTTAAAATTAAACTTTTTGTATTTTTATTTACTCGATTCAGCTCTGATTAAAAAACATATATAAATTTATATCGATAAAAAATATTTATAGCAATTATTTTGCAACTATTTTATGACTCCATTATAAAAACATATTGGTACGTAAAAACAGTTGTTTAAGTTAATTGCCTAATGTTAAAAGATTTATTGCTAATTAGTTGTTGCTATAATATGATAATAATAACAATTTTTAAATAAGTTTTTAGTTTAGCTGTATTTATACTTTAATAAAATTAGTTTTTACCCAATTTTTGGACAATATATTTTAAAGATTTTTGTAAATAAAAAAATTTTAGTTATTAAGAACGAATTTTAAGAACAACAATATACACCGCGATTTTATTAATATTTTGTCTTAAACTATTTTTAGACAAAAGGAAATTTTAAAAAATTAAAAAAAAAATTATTTTATAAAGATCAAAAACATAATACTCTTTAGAACAAATTAGATAATGTTTAATAAATACAACACTTTTATTGCAATATTTATTATATCCATAATCCAAAACCTTAAATGCTGCGCAAATGGGAATGCCTGGTTTGCCTGGACAACCTGGATTTCCTGGTTTTAAAATAATAAATTGTTAAAATTTAAAATTTTGAAGGTATGAAAGAGGAGAGAAAGGCGAACCTGGAGACGGACTTCCTGGTGTACCTGGAAATAGAGGACTGCCTGGGATACCTGGAATGCCTGGTGTGTAAATTTATTACTTTATTGTAACGTTGTTGACTAGGATTGTCGGTTCACCTTATTCTTCGGTTAACCTAAACCGAATTTTCTGTTGGGTTTGAAACCGACAACCCTGTTGTTGACTATTCCCGGTTATAAAATTCCAAAAAATTACTTATAACCAAAATTTTTTAGCAACGAATTTTAAAAAACTAAAAAATTAAAAGTTCATTCTTTAATTTTAATGTGAATTGTAGTTTCTATAGTTAATTTTTTAATTTAATTTTTAATTATTTAAAATCCTAATTTATTAGGTTTGAAAGGCGATGCTGGATCCGGTGGTTAGTTAATAACTTTATTATTGATCATATAAATAATAATAGTACAAAAACCAATACTTTGGGGAGTAAGGTATAAATTAGAGATTGGTCCATACCGTACTAACTACAGTATTTTCGGTATTTATCGGTATTACGGTACGTAATACCGACCGATAAAATTATGAAGTTGATCGGTATTTATCGGTATCGATGCCGATCTCTAGTATAAGTTCTGATTGTTTTGGATGATACATCATGATACCATTACCAGGTTTTGAAAATCACTTCATTTAATGTAATATATTCATGGGATGAAAATCCCATTTGAGAACAAGTGAGAGACAAATAAAATTAATAGAAAATTTTGACAAGAATCTACTATAAATAATATTTTTAGCTGGATCCTGCTCAACAAGATGTCAGGAAAGTAAGAATTATTTTTTAAGTTTAAAAGCTATCTAAAGCTTGATTTTTCAAAAAATTTAAAAAATAGATGAAATTCTTCGTCAAATTGCTAAAGTGGTACAAGAAGCATTGGAATCTTTGAATAGAAGGATCCAAATGATAGGGAATTAATTTTAATTTCATAATAATTAAATTTCGTTAAATATATTAAAATATATTATAAGAAATTATCTTTTTTAATTTTAAAATAATTTCCAGTTATTATTCGGCATAATTAATTTTTAGGTATTATCTTTTCGATAATTAAAAACTAAATAATTTTATCGGTCGGTATTACGGTACGTTTAAAAATTTTTTTAATCATGCTTAGTTTTGTAGATTTATATATCCAGAAACTTAGATTCTCTTCGGAATTTTGAGAATAATACTATTATAATCAGGCTTAGTTTTGTAGATTTATATATCCAGAAACTTAGATTCTCTTCGGAATTTTGAGAATAATACTATTATAATCAGGCTTAGTTTTGTAGATTTATATATCCAGAAACTTAGATTCTCTTCGGAATTTTGAGAATAATACTATTATAATCAGGCTTAGTTTTGTAGATTTATATATCCAGAAACTTAGATTCTCTTCGGAATTTTGAGAATAATACTATTTTAATCAGGCTTAGTTTTGTAGATTTATATATCCAGAAACTTAGATTCTCTTCGGAATTTTGAGAATAATACTATTATAATCAGGCTTAGTTTTGTAGATTTATATATCCAGAAACTTAGATTCTCTTCGGAATTTTGAGAATAATACTATTTTAATCAGGCTTAGTTTTGTAGATTTATATATCCAGAAACTTAGATTCTCTTCGGAATTTTGAGAATAATACTATTTTAATCAGGCTTAGTTTTGTAGATTTATATATCCAGAAACTTAGATTCTCTTCGGAATTTTGAGAATAATACTATTATAATCAGGCTTAGTTTTGTAGATTTATATATCCAGAAACTTAGATTCTCTTCGGAATTTTGAGAATAATACTATTATAATCAGGCTTAGTTTTGTAGATTTATATATCCAGAAACTTAGATTCTCTTCGGAATTTTGAGAATAATACTATTATAATCAGGCTTAGTTTTGTAGATTTATATATCCAGAAACTTAGATTCTCTTCGGAATTTTGAGAATAATACTATTTTAATCAGGCTTAGTTTTGTAGATTTATATATCCAGAAACTTAGATTCTCTTCGGAATTTTGAGAATAATACTATTATAATCAGGCTTAGTTTTGTAGATTTATATATCCAGAAACTTAGATTCTCTTCGGAATTTTGAGAATAATACTATTATAATCAGGCTTAGTTTTGTAGATTTATATATCCAGAAACTTAGATTCTCTTCGGAATTTTGAGAATAATACTATTTTAATCAGGCTTAGTTTTGTAGATTTATATATCCAGAAACTTAGATTCTCTTCGGAATTTTGAGAATAATACTATTTTAATCAGGCTTAGTTTTGTAGATTTATATATCCAGAAACTTAGATTCTCTTCGGAATTTTGAGAATAATACTATTTTAATCAGGCTTAGTTTTGTAGATTTATATATCCAGAAACTTAGATTCTCTTCGGAATTTTGAGAATAATACTATTTTAATCAGGCTTAGTTTTGTAGATTTATATATCCAGAAACTTAGATTCTCTTCGGAATTTTGAGAATAATACTATTTTAATCAGGCTTAGTTTTGTAGATTTATATATCCAGAAACTTAGATTCTCTTCGGAATTTTGAGAATAATACTATTTTAATCAGGCTTAGTTTTGTAGATTTATATATCCAGAAACTTAGATTCTCTTCGGAATTTTGAGAATAATACTATTTTAATCAGGCTTAGTTTTGTAGATTTATATATCCAGAAACTTAGATTCTCTTCGGAATTTTGAGAATAATACTATTTTAATCAGGCTTAGTTTTGTAGATTTATATATCCAGAAACTTAGATTCTCTTCGGAATTTTGAGAATAATACTATTATAATCAGGCTTAGTTTTGTAGATTTATATATCCAGAAACTTAGATTCTCTTCGGAATTTTGAGAATAATACTATTTTAATCAGGCTTAGTTTTGTAGATTTATATATCCAGAAACTTAGATTCTCTTCGGAATTTTGAGAATAATACTATTTTAATCAGGCTTAGTTTTGTAGATTTATATATCCAGAAACTTAGATTCTCTTCGGAATTTTGAGAATAATACTATTTTAATCAGGCTTAGTTTTGTAGATTTATATATCCAGAAACTTAGATTCTCTTCGGAATTTTGAGAATAATACTATTTTAATCAGGCTTAGTTTGTAGATTTATATGTCCAGAAACTTAGATTCTCTTCGGAATTTTGAGAATAATACTATTTTAATCAGGCTTAGTTTTGTAGATTTATATATCCAGAAACTTAGATTCTCTTCGGAATTTTGAGAATAATACTATTTTAATCAGGCTTAGTTTTGTAGATTTATATATCCAGAAACTTAGATTCTCTTCGGAATTTTGAGAATAATACTATTTTAATCAGCTTAGTTTTGTAGATTTATATATCCAGAAACTTAGATTCTCTTCGGAATTTTGAGAATAATACTATTTTAATCAGGCTTAGTTTTGTAGATTTATATATCCAGAAACTTAGATTCTCTTCGGAATTTTGAGAATAATACTATTTTAATCAGGCTTAGTTTTGTAGATTTATATATCCAGAAACTTAGATTCTCTTCGGAATTTTGAGAATAATACTATTATAATCAGGCTTAGTTTTGTAGATTGATATATCCAGAAACTTAGATTCTCTTCGGAATTTTGAGAATAATACTTTTTAATCAGGCTTAGTTTTGTAGATTTATATATACAGATACTTAGATTCTCTTCGGAATTTTGAGAATAATACTATTTTAATCAGGCTTAGTTTTGTAGATTTATATATCCAGAAACTTAGATTCTCTTCGGAATTTTGAGAATAATACTATTTTAATCAGGCTTAGTTTTGTAGATTTATATATCCAGAAACTTAGATTCTCTTCGGAATTTTGAGAATAATACTATTTTAATCAGGCTTAGTTTTGTAGATTTATATATCCAGAAACTTAGATTCTCTTCGGAATTTTGAGAATAATACTATTTTAATCAGGCTTAGTTTTGTAGATTTATATATCCAGAAACTTAGATTCTCTTCGGAATTTTGAGAATAATACTATTTTAATCAGGCTTAGTTTTGTAGATTTATATATCCAGAAACTTAGATTCTCTTCGGAATTTTGAGAATAATACTATTTTTAATCAGGCTTAGTTTTGTAGATTTATATATCCAGAAACTTAGATTCTCTTCGGAATTTTGAGAATAATACTATTTTAATCAGGCTTAGTTTTGTAGATTTATATATCCAGAAACTTAGATTCTCTTCGGAATTTTGAGAATAATACTATTTTAATCAGGCTTAGTTTTGTAGATTTATATATCCAGAAACTTAGATTCTCTTCGGAATTTTGAGAATAATACTATTTTAATCAGGCTTAGTTTTGTAGATTTATATATCCAGAAACTTAGATTCTCTTCGGAATTTTGAGAATAATACTATTTTAATCAGGCTTAGTTTTGTAGATTTATATATCCAGAAACTTAGATTCTCTTCGGAATTTTGAGAATAATACTATTTAATCAGGCTTAGTTTTGTAGATTTATATATCCAGAAACTTAGATTCTCTTCGGAATTTTGAGAATAATACTATTTTAATCAGGCTTAGTTTTGTAGATTTATATATCCAGAAACTTAGATTCTCTTCGGAATTTTGAGAATAATACTATTTTAATCAGGCTTAGTTTTGTAGATTTATATATCCAGAAACTTAGATTCTCTTCGGAATTTTGAGAATAATACTATTTTAATCAGGCTTAGTTTTGTAGATTTATATATCCAGAAACTTAGATTCTCTTCGGAATTTTGAGAATAATACTATTTAATCAGGCTTAGTTTTGTAGATTTATATATCCAGAAACTTAGATTCTCTTCGGAATTTTGAGAATAATACTATTTTAATCAGGCTTAGTTTTGTAGATTTATATATCCAGAAACTTAGATTCTCTTCGGAATTTTGAGAATAATACTATTTTAATCAGGCTTAGTTTTGTAGATTTATATATCCAGAAACTTAGATTCTCTTCGGAATTTGAGAATAATACTATTTTAATCAGGCTTAGTTTTGTAGATTTATATATCCAGAAACTTAGATTCTCTTCGGAATTTTGAGAATAATACTATTTTAATCAGGCTTAGTTTTGTAGATTTATATATCCAGAAACTTAGATTCTCTTCGGAATTTTGAGAATAATACTATTTTAATCAGGCTTAGTTTTGTAGATTTATATATCCAGAAACTTAGATTCTCTTCGGAATTTTGAGAATAATACTATTTTAATCAGGCTTAGTTTTGTAGATTTATATATCCAGAAACTTAGATTCTCTTCGGAATTTTGAGAATAATACTATTTTAATCAGGCTTAGTTTTGTAGATTTATATATCCAGAAACTTAGATTCTCTTCGGAATTTTGAGAATAATACTATTTTAATCAGGCTTAGTTTTGTAGATTTATATATCCAGAAACTTAGATTCTCTTCGGAATTTTGAGAATAATACTATTTTAATCAGGCTTAGTTTTGTATATTTATATATCCAGAAACTTAGATTCTCTTCGGAATTTTGAGAATAATACTATTTTAATCAGGCTTAGTTTTGTAGATTTATATATCCAGAAACTTAGATTCTCTTCGGAATTTTGAGAATAATACTATTTTAATCAGGCTTAGTTTTGTAGATTTATATATCCAGAAACTTAGATTCTCTTCGGAATTTTGAGAATAATACTATTTTAATCAGGCTTAGTTTTGTAGATTTATATATCCAGAAACTTAGATTCTCTTCGGAATTTTGAGAATAATACTATTTTAATCAGGCTTAGTTTTGTAGATTTATATATCCAGAAACTTAGATTCTCTTCGGAATTTTGAGAATAATACTATTTTAATCAGGCTTAGTTTTGTAGATTTATATATCCAGAAACTTAGATTCTCTTCGGAATTTTGAGAATAATACTATTTTAATCAGGCTTAGTTTGTAGATTTATATATCCAGAAACTTAGATTCTCTTCGGAATTTTGAGAATAATACTATTTTAATCAGGCTTAGTTTTGTAGATTTATATATCCAGAAACTTAGATTCTCTTCGGAATTTTGAGAATAATACTATTTTAATCAGGCTTAGTTTTGTAGATTTATATATCCAGAAACTTAGATTCTCTTCGGAATTTTGAGAATAATACTATTTTAATCAGGCTTAGTTTTGTAGATTTATATATCCAGAAACTTAGATTCTCTTCGGAATTTTGAGAATAATACTATTTTAATCAGGCTTAGTTTTGTAGATTTATATATCCAGAAACTTAGATTCTCTTCGGAATTTTGAGAATAATACTATTTTAATCAGGCTTAGTTTTGTAGATTTATATATCCAGAAACTTAGATTCTCTTCGGAATTTTGAGAATAATACTATTTTAATCAGGCTTAGTTTTGTAGATTTATATATCCAGAAACTTAGATTCTCTTCGGAATTTTGAGAATAATACTATTTTAATCAGGCTTAGTTTTGTAGATTTATATATCCAGAAACTTAGATTCTCTTCGGAATTTTGAGAATAATACTATTTTAATCAGGCTTAGTTTTGTAGATTTATATATCCAGAAACTTAGATTCTCTTCGGAATTTTGAGAATAATACTATTTTAATCAGGCTTAGTTTTGTAGATTTATATATCCAGAAACTTAGATTCTCTTCGGAATTTTGAGAATAATACTATTTTAATCAGGCTTAGTTTTGTAGATTTATATATCCAGAAACTTAGATTCTCTTCGGAATTTTGAGAATAATACTATTTTAATCAGGCTTAGTTTTGTAGATTTATATATCCAGAAACTTAGATTCTCTTCGGAATTTTGAGAATAATACTATTTTAATCAGGCTTAGTTTTGTAGATTTATATATCCAGAAACTTAGATTCTCTTCGGAATTTTGAGAATAATACTATTTTAATCAGGCTTAGTTTTGTAGATTTATATATCCAGAAACTTAGATTCTCTTCGGAATTTGAGAATAATACTATTTTAATCAGGCTTAGTTTTGTAGATTTATATATCCAGAAACTTAGATTCTCTTCGGAATTTTGAGAATAATACTATTTTAATCAGGCTTAGTTTTGTAGATTTATATATCCAGAAACTTAGATTCTCTTCGGAATTTTGAGAATAATACTATTTTAATCAGGCTTAGTTTTGTAGATTTATATATCCAGAAACTTAGATTCTCTTCGGAATTTTGAGAATAATACTATTTTAATCAGGCTTAGTTTTGTAGATTTATATATCCAGAAACTTAGATTCTCTTCGGAATTTGAGAATAATACTCTTTTAATCAGGCTTAGTTTTGTAGATTTATATATCCAGAAACTTAGATTCTCTTCGGAATTTTGAGAATAATACTATTTTAATCAGGCTTAGTTTTGTAGATTTATATATCCAGAAACTTAGATTCTCTTCGGAATTTTGAGAATAATACTATTTTAATCAGGCTTAGTTTTGTAGATTTATATATCCAGAAACTTAGATTCTCTTCGGAATTTTGAGAATAATACTATTTTAATCAGGCTTAGTTTTGTAGATTTATATATCCAGAAACTTAGATTCTCTTCGGATTTTGAGAATAATACTATTTTAATCAGGCTTAGTTTTGTAGATTTATATATCCAGAAACTTAGATTCTCTTCGGAATTTTGAGAATAATACTATTTTAATCAGGCTTAGTTTTGTAGATTTATATATCCAGAAACTTAGATTCTCTTCGGAATTTTTGAGAATAATACTATTTTAATCAGGCTTATTTTGTAGATTTATATATCCAGAAACTTAGATTCTCTTCGGAATTTTGAGAATAATACTATTTTAATCAGGCTTAGTTTTGTAGATTTATATATCCAGAAACTTAGATTCTCTTCGGAATTTTGAGAATAATACTATTTTAATCAGGCTTAGTTTTGTAGATTTATAATCCAGAAACTTAGATTCTCTTCGGAATTTTGAGAATAATACTATTTTAATCAGGCTTAGTTTTGTAGATTTATATATCCAGAAACTTAGATTCTCTTCGGAATTTTGAGAATAATACTATTTTAATCAGGCTTAGTTTTGTAGATTTATATATCCAGAAACTTAGATTCTCTTCGGAATTTTGAGAATAATACTAAATTTTAATCAGGCTTAGTTTGTAGATTTATATATCCAGAAACTTAGATTCTCTTCGGAATTTTGAGAATAATACTATTTTAATCAGGCTTAGTTTTGTAGATTTATATATCCAGAAACTTAGATTCTCTTCGGATTTTGAGAATAATACTATTTTAATCAGGCTTAGTTTTGTAGATTTATATATCCAGAAACTTAGATTCTCTTCGGAATTTTGAGAATAATACTATTTTAATCAGGCTTAGTTTTGTAGATTTATATATCCAGAAACTTAGATTCTCTTCGGAATTTTGAGAATAATACTATTTTAATCAGGCTTAGTTTTGTAGATTTTATATATCCAGAAACTTAGATTCTCTTCGGAATTTTGAGAATAATACTATTTTAATCAGGCTTAGTTTTGTAGATTTATATATCCAGAAACTTAGATTCTCTCGGATTTTGGAGAATAATACTATTTAGGCTTTTCGGAATTTTGAGAATAATACTATTTTAATCAGGCTTAGTTTTGTAGATTTATATATCCAGAAACTTAGATTCTCTTCGGAATTTTGAGAATAATACTATTTTAATCAGGCTTAGTTTTGTAGATTTATATATCCAGAAACTTAGATTCTCTTCGGAATTTTGAGAATAATACTATTTTAATCAGGCTTAGTTTTGTATATTTATATATCCAGAAACTTAGATTCTCTTCGGAATTTTGAGAATAATACTATTTTAATCAGGCTTAGTTTTGTAGATTTATATATCCAGAAACTTAGATTCTCTTCGGAATTTTGAGAATAATACTATTTTAATCAGGCTTAGTTTTGTAGATTTATATATCCAGAAACTTAGATTCTCTTCGGAATTTTGAGAATAATACTATTTTAATCAGGCTTAGTTTTGTAGATTTATATATCCAGAAACTTAGATTCTCTTCGGAATTTTGAGAATAATACTATTTTAATCAGGCTTAGTTTTGTAGATTTATATATCCAGAAACTTAGATTCTCTTCGGAATTTTGAGAATAAACTATTTTAATCAGGCTTAGTTTTGTAGATTTATATATCCAGAAACTTAGATTCTCTTCGATTTTGAGAATAATACTATTTTAATCAGGCTTAGTTTTGTAGATTTATATATCCAGAAACTTAGATTCTCTTCGGAATTTTGAGAATAATACTTTTTAATCAGGCTTAGTTTTGTAGATTTATATATCCAGAAACTTAGATTCTCTTCGGAATTTTGAGAATAATATTTTTTAATCAGGCTTAGTTTTGTAGATTTATATATCCAGAAACTTAGATTCTCTTCGAATTTTGAGAATAATACTATTTTAATCAGGCTTAGTTTTGTAGATTTATATATCCAGAAACTTAGATTCTCTTCGGAATTTTGAGAATAATACTATTTTTAATCAGGCTTAGTTTTGTAGATTTATATATCCAGAAACTTAGATTCTCTTCGGAATTTTGAGAATAATACTATTTTAATCAGGCTTAGTTTTGTAGATTTATATATCCAGAAACTTAGATTCTCTTCGGAATTTTGAGAATAATACTATTTTAATCAGGCTTAGTTTTGTAGATTTATATATCCAGAAACTTAGATTCTCTTCGGAATTTTGAGAATAATACTATTTTAATCAGGCTTAGTTTTTTGTAGATTTATGTATCCAGAAACTTACTTTCTCCTCGGAGTTGTGAGAACAATACTATTTTAATCAGGCTTAGTTTTGTAGATTTATATATCCAGAAACTTAGATTCTCTTCGGAATTTTGAGAATAATACTATTTTAATCAGGCTTAGTTTGTAGATTTATATATCCAGAAACTTAGATTCTCTCGGAATTTTGAGAATAATACTATTTTAATCAGGCTTAGTTTGTAGATTTATATATCCAGAAACTTAGATTCTCTTCGGAATTTTGAGAATAATACTATTTTAATCAGGCTTAGTTTTTTAGATTTATATATCCAGAAACTTAGATTCTCTTCGGAATTTTGAGATAATACTATTTTAATCAGGCTTAGTTTTGTAGATTTATATATCCAGAAACTTAGATTCTCTTCGGAATTTTGAGAATAATACTATTTTAATCAGGCTTAGTTTTGTAGATTATATATCCAGAAACTTAGATTCTCTTCGGAATTTTGAGAATAATAACTATTTTAATCAGGCTTAGTTTTGTAGATTTATATATCCAGAAACTTAGATTCTCTTCGGAATTTTGAGAATAATACTATTTTAATCAGGCTTAGTTTTGTAGATTTATATATCCAGAAACTTAGATTCTCTTCGGAATTTTGAGAATAATACTATTTTAATCAGGCTTAGTTTTGTAGATTTATATCCAGAAACTTAGATTCTCTTCGGAATTTTGAGAATAATACTATTTAATCAGGCTTAGTTTTGTAGATTTATATATCCAGAACTTAGATTCTCTTCGGAATTTTGAGAATAATACTATTTTTAATCAGGCTTAGTTTTGTAGATTTATATATCCAGAAACTAGATTCTCTTCGGAATTTTGAGAATAATACTATTTTAATCAGGCTTAGTTTTGTAGATTTATATATCCAGAAACTTAGATTCTCTTCGGAATTTTGAGAATAATACTATTTTAATCAGGCTTAGTTTTGTAGATTTATATATCCAGAAACTTAGATTCTCTTCGGAATTTTGAGAATAATACTATTTTAATCAGGCTTAGTTTTGTAGATTTATATATCCAGAAACTTAGATTCTCTTCGGAATTTTGAGAATAATACTATTTTAATCAGGCTTAGTTTTGTAGATTTATATATCCAGAAACTTAGATTCTCTTCGGAATTTTGAGAATAATACTATTTTAATCAGGCTTAGTTTTGTAGATTTATATATCCAGAAACTTAGATTCTCTTCGGAATTTTGAGAATAATACTATTTTAATCAGGCTTAGTTTTGTAGATTTATATATCCAGAAACTTAGATTCTCTTCGGAATTTTGAGAATAATACTATTTTAATCAGGCTTAGTTTTGTAGATTTATATATCCAGAAACTTAGATTCTCTTCGGAATTTTGAGAATAATACTATTTTAATCAGGCTTAGTTTTGTAGATTTATATATCCAGAAACTTAGATTCTCTTCGGAATTTTGAGAATAATACTATTTTAATCAGGCTTAGTTTTGTAGATTTATATATCCAGAAACTTAGATTCTCTTCGGAATTTGAGAATAATACTATTTTAATCAGGCTTAGTTTTGTAGATTTATATATCCAGAAACTTAGATTCTCTTCGGAATTTTGAGAATAATACTATTTTAATCAGGCTTAGTTTTGTAGATTTATATATCCAGAAACTTAGATTCTCTTCGGAATTTTGAGAATAATACTATTTTAATCAGGCTTAGTTTTGTATATTTATATATCCAGAAACTTAGATTCTCTTCGGAATTTTGAGAATAATACTATTTTAATCAGGCTTAGTTTTGTATATTTATATATCCAGAAACTTAGATTCTCTTCGGAATTTTGAGAATAATACTATTTTAATCAGGCTTAGTTTTGTATATTTATATATCCAGAAACTTAGATTCTCTTCGGAATTTTGAGAATAATACTATTTTAATCAGGCTTAGTTTTGTAGATTTATATATCCAGAAACTTAGATTCTCTTCGGAATTTTGAGAATAATACTATTTTAATCAGGCTTAGTTTTGTATATTTATATATCCAGAAACTTAGATTCTCTTCGGAATTTTGAGAATAATACTATTTTAATCAGGCTTAGTTTTGTAGATTTATATATCCAGAAACTTAGATTCTCTTCGGAATTTTGAGAATAATACTATTTTAATCAGGCTTAGTTTTGTAGATTTATATATCCAGAAACTTAGATTCTCTTCGGAATTTTGAGAATAATACTATTTTAATCAGGCTTAGTTTTGTAGATTTATATATCCAGAAACTTAGATTCTCTTCGGAATTTTGAGAATAATACTATTTTAATCAGGCTTAGTTTTGTATATTTATATATCCAGAAACTTAGATTCTCTTCGGAATTTTGAGAATAATACTATTTTAATCAGGCTTAGTTTTGTAGATTTATATATCCAGAAACTTAGATTCTCTTCGGAATTTTGAGAATAATACTATTTTAATCAGGCTTAGTTTTGTAGATTTATATATCCAGAAACTTAGATTCTCTTCGGAATTTTGAGAATAATACTATTTTAATCAGGCTTAGTTTTTGTAGATTTATATATCCAGAAACTTAGATTCTCTTCGGAATTTTGAGAATAATACTATTTTAATCAGGCTTAGTTTTGTAGATTTATATATCCAGAAACTTAGATTCTCTTCGGAATTTTGAGAATAATACTATTTTAATCAGGCTTAGTTTTGTAGATTTATATATCCAGAAACTTAGATTCTCTTCGGAATTTTGAGAATAATACTATTTTAATCAGGCTTAGTTTTGTAGATTTATATATCCAGAAACTTAGATTCTCTTCGGAATTTTGAGAATAATACTATTTTAATCAGGCTTAGTTTTGTAGATTTATATATCCAGAAACTTAGATTCTCTTCGGAATTTTGAGAATAATACTATTTTAATCAGGCTTAGTTTTGTAGATTTATATATCCAGAAACTTAGATTCTCTTCGGAATTTTGAGAATAATACTATTTTAATCAGGCTTAGTTTTGTAGATTTATATATCCAGAAACTTAGATTTCTCTTCGGAATTTTGAGAATAATACTATTTTAATCAGGCTTAGTTTTGTAGATTTATATATCCAGAAACTTAGATTCTCTTCGGAATTTTGAGAATAATACTATTTTAATCAGGCTTAGTTTGTAGATTTATATATCCAGAAACTTAGATTCTCTTCGGAATTTTGAGAATAATACTATTTTAATCAGGCTTAGTTTTGTAGATTTATATATCCAGAAACTTAGATTCTCTTCGGAATTTTGAGAATAATACTATTTTAATCAGGCTTAGTTTTGTAGATTTATATATCCAGAAACTTAGATTCTCTTCGGAATTTTGAGAATAATACTATTTTAATCAGGCTTAGTTTTGTAGATTTATATATCCAGAAACTTAGATTCTCTTCGGAATTTTGAGAATAATACTATTTTAATCAGGCTTAGTTTTTGTAGATTTATATATCCAGAAACTTAGATTCTCTTCGGAATTTTGAGAATAATACTATTTTAATCAGGCTTAGTTTTGTAGATTTATATATCCAGAAACTTAGATTCTCTTCGGAATTTTGAGAATAATACTATTTTAATCAGGCTTAGTTTTGTAGATTTATATATCCAGAAACTTAGATTCTCTTCGGAATTTTGAGAATAATACTATTTTAATCAGGCTTAGTTTTGTAGATTTTATATCCAGAAACTTAGATTCTCTTCGGAATTTTGAGAATAATACTATTTTAATCAGGCTTAGTTTTGTAGATTTATATATCCAGAAACTTAGATTCTCTTCGGAATTTTGAGAATAATACTATTTTAATCAGGCTTAGTTTTGTATATTTATATATCCAGAAACTTAGATTCTCTTCGGAATTTTGAGAATAATACTATTTTAATCAGGCTTAGTTTTGTAGATTTATATATCCAGAAACTTAGATTCTCTTCGGAATTTTGAGAATAATACTATTTTAATCAGGCTTAGTTTTGTAGATTTATATATCCAGAAACTTAGATTCTCTTCGGAATTTGAGAATAATACTATTTTAATCAGGCTTAGTTTTGTAGATTTATATATCCAGAAACTTAGATTCTCTTCGGAATTTTGAGAATAATACTATTTTAATCAGGCTTAGTTTTGTAGATTTATATATCCAGAAACTTAGATTCTCTTCGGAATTTTGAGAATAATACTATTTTAATCAGGCTTAGTTTTGTAGATTTATATATCCAGAAACTTAGATCTCTTCGGAATTTTGAGAATAATACTATTTTAATCAGGCTTAGTTTTGTAGATTTATATATCCAGAAACTTAGATTCTCTTCGGAATTTTGAGAATAATACTATTTTAATCAGGCTTAGTTTTGTAGATTTATATATCCAGAAACTTAGATTCTCTTCGGAATTTTGAGAATAATACTATTTTAATCAGGCTTAGTTTTGTAGATTTATATATCCAGAAACTTAGATTCTCTTCGGAATTTTGAGAATAATACTATTTTAATCAGGTTAGTTTTGTAGATTTATATATCCAGAAACTTAGATTCTCTTCGGAATTTTGAGAATAATACTATTTTAATTCAGGCTTAGTTTTGTATATTTATATATCCAGGAAACTTAGATTCTCTTCGAGAATTTTTGAGAATAATACTTATTTTATTCAGGCTTTTTTAAGTTTTGTAGATTTATATATCCAGAAACTTAGATTCTCTTCGGAATTTTGAGGAATAATTTACTATTTAATTCTGAGGCTTAGTTTTTTTTGTTTGGTTGTAGATTTATATATCCAGAAAACTTAGATTCTCTTCGGAATTTTGAGGAATAATACTATTTTAATCAGGCTCTTAGTTTGTATAATTTATATATCCAGAAACTTTAGAATTCTCTTCGGAATTTTGAGGAGAATAATACTATTTAATCAGGCTTAGTTTTGTATATTTATATATCCAGAAACTTAGATCTCTCTCCTTCGGAATTTTGAGAATAATACTATTTTAATCAGGCTTAGTTTGTAGATTTATATAATCAGACAGAAACTTAGATTCTCTTCGGAATTTTGAGAACTAATACTATTTTAACAGGCTTAGTTTTGTAGAATTTATATATCCAGATAACTTAGATTTCTCTTCAGGAATTTGAGAATAATACTATTTTTAATCAGGCTTAGGTTTTGTAGATTTAATATATCCAGAAACTTAGATTCTCTTCGGAATTTTGAGAAGGTAATACGA
The DNA here is from genome assembly GCA_036172945.1 of Meloidogyne incognita. Classification (NCBI taxonomy): domain Eukaryota; kingdom Metazoa; phylum Nematoda; class Chromadorea; order Rhabditida; family Meloidogynidae; genus Meloidogyne; species Meloidogyne incognita. The sequence goes on along the minus strand of JARQAC010000040.1, from coordinate 417,707 downwards.
TTTTAATTCAGGACTTATTTTGTAGATTTATATATCCAGAAACTTAGATTTCTCTTCGGAATTTGAGAATAATACTTTTTAATCAGGCTTAGTTTTGAGATTTATATACCAGAAACTTAGATTCTCTTCGGAATTTTGAGAATATATATTTAATCAGGCTAGTATGTTAGATTGAATACCAGAACTAGATTCTTCGGGTAATTTTGAGAATAATACTATTTTAATCAGGCTTAGTTTTATATTTTATATATCCAGGGAAACTTAGATTCTCTTCGGAATTTTGGAGAATCATTACTATTTAATCAGCTTAGTTTTGTGATTATATATCCAGAAACTTAGATTTTCTTCGGAATAATTTTGAGAATAATACTATTTAATCAGGCTTAGTTTTGTTAATTTATATATCCAGAAACTTCAGATCTCTTCGGAATTTGAGAATCATTTATATTTAATCGGCTTAGTATGTAGATTTAATATCCAGCAACTTAGATCTCTTTCGGATATTTTGAGGAATATACTATTTTTTAATCAGGCTTAGTTTTGTAGATTTAGTACTCCAGAAACTTAGATTCTCTTCGGAATTTTGAGAATAATACTATTTTAATCAGGCTTAGTTTTGTAGATTTATATATCCAGAAACTTAGATTCTCTTCGGAATTTTGAGAATAATACTATTTTAATCAGGCTTAGTTTTGTAGATTTATATATCCAGAAACTTAGATTCTCTTCGGAATTTTGAGAATAATACTATTTTAATCAGGCTTAGTTTTGTAGATTTATATATCCAGAAACTTAGATTCTCTTCGGAATTTTGAGAATAATACTATTTTAATCAGGCTTAGTTTTGTAGATTTATATATCCAGAAACTTAGATTCTCTTCGGAATTTTGAGAATAATACTATTTTAATCAGGCTTAGTTTTGTAGATTTATATATCCAGAAACTTAGATTCTCTTCGGAATTTTGAGAATAATACTATTTTAATCAGGCTTAGTTTTGTAGATTTATATATCCAGAAACTTAGATTCTCTTCGGAATTTTGAGAATAATACTATTTTAATCAGGCTTAGTTTTGTAGATTTATATATCCAGAAACTTAGATTCTCTTCGGAATTTTGAGAATAATACTATTTTAATCAGGCTTAGTTTTGTAGATTTATATATCCAGAAACTTAGATTCTCTTCGGAATTTTGAGAATAATACTATTTTAATCAGGCTTAGTTTTGTAGATTTATATATCCAGAAACTTAGATTCTCTTCGGAATTTTGAGAATAATACTATTTTAATCAGGCTTAGTTTTGTAGATTTATATATCCAGAAACTTAGATTCTCTTCGGAATTTTGAGAATAATACTATTTTAATCAGGCTTAGTTTTGTAGATTTATATATCCAGAAACTTAGATTCTCTTCGGAATTTTGAGAATAATACTATTTTAATCAGGCTTAGTTTTGTAGATTTATATATCCAGAAACTTAGATTCTCTTCGGAATTTTGAGAATAATACTATTTTAATCAGGCTTAGTTTTGTAGATTTATATATCCAGAAACTTAGATTCTCTTCGGAATTTTGAGAATAATACTATTTTAATCAGGCTTAGTTTTGTAGATTTATATATCCAGAAACTTAGATTCTCTTCGGAATTTTGAGAATAATACTATTTTAATCAGGCTTAGTTTTGTAGATTTATACATCCAGAAACTTAGATTCTCTTCGGAATTTTGAGAATAATACTATTTTAATCAGGCTTAGTTTTGTAGATTTATATATCCAGAAACTTAGATTCTCTTCGGAATTTTGAGAATAATACTATTTTAATCAGGCTTAGTTTTGTAGATTTATATATCCAGAAACTTAGATTCTCTTCGGAATTTTGAGAATAATACTATTTTAATCAGGCTTAGTTTTGTAGATTTATATATCCAGAAACTTAGATTCTCTTCGGAATTTTGAGAATAATACTATTTTAATCAGGCTTAGTTTTGTAGATTTATATATCCAGAAACTTAGATTCTCTTCGGAATTTTGAGAATAATACTATTTTAATCAGGCTTAGTTTTGTAGATTTATATATCCAGAAACTTAGATTCTCTTCGGAATTTTGAGAATAATACTATTTTAATCAGGCTTAGTTTTGTAGATTTATATATCCAGAAACTTAGATTCTCTTCGGAATTTTGAGAATAATACATTTTAAATCAGGCTTAGTTTTGTAGGAGTTATATATCCCAGAAACTTAGATTCTCTTCGGAATTTTGAAGAATAATTACTATTTTAATCGGCTTAGTTTTGTATATTTATATCTCCATAAACTAGATTCTCTTCGGAATTTTGAGAATAATACTTATTTTAATCAGCTTAGTTTTGTTAGATTTATATATCCAGAAACTTAGATTCTCTTCGGAATTTTGAGAATAATACTATTTTATCAGGCTTAGTTTTGTAGATTTATATATCCAGAAACTTAGATTCTCTTCGCTTTCGAATTTTGAGAATAATACTATTTTAATCAGGCTTAGTTTTGTAGATTTATATATCCAGAAACTTAGATCTCTTCGGAATTTTGAGAATAATACTATTTTAATCAGGCTTAGTTTTGTAGATTTATATATCCAGAAACTTAGATTCTCTTCGGAATTTTGAGAATAATACTATTTTAATCAGGCTTAGTTTTGTAGATTTATATATCCAGAAACTTAGATTCTCTTCGGAATTTTGAGAATAATACTATTTTAATCAGGCTTAGTTTTTGTAGATTTATATATCCAGAAACTTAGATTCTCTTCGGAATTTTGAGAATAATACTATTTTAATCAGGCTTAGTTTTGTAGATTTATATATCCAGAAACTTAGATTCTCTTCGGAATTTTTGAGAATAATACTATTTTAATCAGGCTTAGTTTTGTAGATTTATATATCCAGAAACTTAGATTCTCTTCGGAATTTGAGATAATACTATTTTAATCAGGCTTAGTTTTGTAGATTTATATATCCAGAAACTTAGATTCTCTTCGGAATTTTGAGAATAATACTATTTTAATCAGGGGGGGGGCTTTTTTTTAGTTTTGTAGATTTATATATCCAGAAACTTAGATTCTCTTCGGAATTTTGAGAATAATACTATTTTAATCAGGCTTAGTTTTGTAGATTTATATATCCAGAAACTTAGATTCTCTTCTGAATTTTGAGAATAATACTATTTTAATCGGGCTTAGTTTTGTAGATTTATATATCCAGGAACTTAGATTCTCTTCGGAATTTTGAGAATAATACTATTTAATCAGGCTAGTTTTGTAGATTTATATATCCAGAAACTTAGATTCTCTTCGGAATTTTGAGAATAACACTATCCTAATCAGGCTTAGTTTTGTAGATTTATATATCCAGAAACTTAGATTCTCTTCGGAATTTTGAGCACAATAATATTTTAATCAGGCTTAGTTTTGTAGATTTACCTATCCATAAACTTAGCTTCTCTTCGGAATTTTGAGAATAATACTATTTTAATCAGGCTTAGTTTGTAGATTTATATATCCAGAAACTTAGATTCTCTTCGGAATTTTGAGAATAATACTATTTTAATCAGGCTTAGTTTTGTAGATTTATATATCCAGAAACTTAGATTCTCTTCGGAATTTTGAGAATAATACTATTTTAATCAGGCTTAGTTTTGTAGATTATATATCCAGAAACTTAGATTCTCTTCGGAATTTTGAGAATAATACTATTTTAATCAGGCTTAGTTTTGTAGATTTATATATCCAGAAACTTAGATTCTCTTCGGAATTTTGAGAATAATACTATTTTAATCAGGCTTAGTTTTGTAGATTTATATATCCAGAAACTTAGATTCTCTTCGGAATTTTGAGAATAATACTATTTTAATCAGGCTTAGTTTTGTAGATTTATATATCCAGAAACTTAGATTCTCTTCGGAATTTGAGAATAATACTATTTTAATCAGGCTTAGTTTTGTATATTTATATATCCAGAAACTTAGATTCTCTTCGGAATTTTGAGAATAATACTATTTTAATCAGGCTTAGTGTTGTATATTTATCTATCCAGAAACTTAGATTCTCTTCGGAATTTTGAGAATAATACTATTTTAATCAGGCTTAGTTTGTAGATTTATATATCCAGAAACTTAGATTCTCTTCGGAATTTTGAGAATAATACTATTTTAATCAGGCTTAGTTTTGTAGATTTATATATCCAGAAACTTAGATTCTCTCGGAATTTTGAGAATAATACTATTTTAATCAGGCCTTAGTTTTGTAGATTTATATATCCAGAAACTTAGATTCTCTTCGGAATTTTGAGAATAATACTATTTTAATCAGGCTTAGTTTGTAGATTTATATATCCAGAAAACTTAGATTCTCTTCGGAATTTTGAGAATAATACTATTTTAATCAGGCTTAGTTTTGTAGATTTATATATCCAGAAACTTAGATTCTCTTCGGAATTTTGAGAATAATACTATTTTAATCAAGGCTTAGTTTTGTAGATTTATATATCCAGAAACTTAGATTCTCTTCGGAATTTTGAGAATAATACTATTTTAATCAGGCTTAGTTTTGTAGATTATATATCCAGAAACTTAGATTCTCTTCGGAATTTGAGAATAATACTATTTTAATCAGGCTTAGTTTTGTAGATTTATATATCCAGAAACTTAGATTCTCTTCGGAATTTTGAGAATAATACTATTTTAATCAGGCTTAGTTTTGTAGATTTATATATCCAGAAACTTAGATTCTCTTCGGAATTTGAGAATAATACTATTTTAATCAGGCTTAGTTTGTAGATTTATATATCCAGAAACTTAGATTCTCTTCGGAATTTTGAGAATAATACTATTTTAATCAGGCTTAGTTTGTAGATTTATATATCCAGAAACTTAGATTCTCTTCGAATTTTGAGAATAATACTATTTTAATCAGGCTTAGTTTTGTAGATTTATATATCCAGAAACTTAGATTCTCTTCGGAATTTTGAGAATAATACTATTTAATCAGGCTTAGTTTTGTAGATTTATATATCCAGAAACTTAGATTCTCTTCGGAATTTTGAGAATAATACTATTTTAATCAGGCTTAGTTTTGTATATTTATATATCCAGAAACTTAGATTCTCTTCGGAATTTTGAGAATAATACTATTTTAATCAGGCTTAGTTTTGTAGATTTATATATCCAGAAACTTAGATTCTCTTCGGAATTTTGAGAATAATACTATTTTAATCAGGCTTAGTTTTGTATATTTATATATCCAGAAACTTAGATTCTCTTCGGAATACTTTGAGAATAATACTATTTTAATCAGGCTTAGTTTTGTATATTTATATATCCAGAAACTTAGATTCTCTTCGGAATTTTGAGAATAATACTATTTTAATCAGGCTTAGTTTTGTAGATTTATATATCCAGAAACTTAGATTCTCTTCGGAATTTTGAGAATAATACTATTTTAATCAGGCTTAGTTTTGTAGATTTATATATCCAGAAACTTAGATTCTCTTCGGAATTTTGAGAATAATACTATTTAATCAGGCTTAGTTTTGTATATTTATATATCCAGAAACTTAGATTCTCTTCGGAATTTTGAGAATAATACTATTTTAATCAGGCTTAGTTTTGTAGATTTATATATCCAGAAACTTAGATTCTCTTCGGAATTTTGAGAATAATACTATTTTAATCAGGCTTAGTTTTGTAGATTTATATATCCAGAAACTTAGATTCTCTTCGGAATTTTGAGAATAATACTATTTTAATCAGGCTTAGTTTTGTAGATTTATATATCCAGAAACTTAGATTCTCTTCGGAATTTTGAGAATAATACTATTTTAATCAGGCTTAGTTTTGTAGATTTATATATCCAGAAACTTAGATTCTCTTCGGAATTTGAGAATAATACTATTTTAATCAGGCTTAGTTTTGTAGATTTATATATCCAGAAACTTAGATTCTCTTCGGAATTTTGAGAATAATACTATTTTAATCAGGCTTAGTTTTGTAGATTTATATATCCAGAAACTTAGATTCTCTTCGGAATTTTGAGAATAATACTATTTTAATCAGGCTTAGTTTTGTAGATTTATATATCCAGAAACTTAGATTCTCTTCGGAATTTTGAGAATAATACTATTTTAATCAGGCTTAGTTTTGTAGATTTATATATCCAGAAACTTAGATTCTCTTCGGAATTTTGAGAATAATACTATTTTAATCAGGCTTAGTTTTGTAGATTTATATATCCAGAACTTAGATTCTCTTCGGAATTTTGAGAATAATACTATTTTAATCAGGCTTAGTTTTTGTAGATTTATATATCCAGAAACTTAGATTCTCTTCGGAATTTTGAGAATAATACTATTTTAATCAGGCTTAGTTTTGTAGATTTATATATCCAGAAACTTAGATTCTCTTCGGAATTTTGAGAATAATACTATTTTAATCAGGCTTAGTTTTGTAGATTTATATATCCAGAAACTTAGATTCTCTTCGGAATTTTGAGAATAATACTATTTTAATCAGGCTTAGTTTTGTAGATTTATATATCCAGAAACTTAGATTCTCTTCGGAATTTTGAGAATAATACTATTTTAATCAGGCTTAGTTTTGTAGATTTATATATCCAGAAACTTAGATTCTCTTCGGAATTTTGAGAATAATACTATTTTAATCAGGCTTAGTTTTGTAGATTTATATATCCAGAAACTTAGATTCTCTTCGGAATTTTGAGAATAATACTATTTTAATCAGGCTTAGTTTTGTAGATTTATATATCCAGAAACTTAGATTCTCTTCGGAATTTTGAGAATAATACTATTTTAATCAGGCTTAGTTTTGTAGATTTATATATCCAGAAACTTAGATTCTCTTCGGAATTTTGAGAATAATACTATTTTAATCAGGCTTAGTTTTGTAGATTTATATATCCAGAAACTTAGATTCTCTTCGGAATTTTGAGAATAATACTATTTTAATCAGGCTTAGTTTTGTAGATTTATATATCCAGAAACTTAGATTCTCTTCGGAATTTTGAGAATAATACTATTTTAATCAGGCTTAGTTTTGTATATTTATATATCCAGAAACTTAGATTCTCTTCGGATTTTGAGAATAATACTATTTTAATCAGGCTTAGTTTTGTAGATTTATATATCCAGAAACTTAGATTCTCTTCGGAATTTTGAGAATAATACTATTTTAATCAGGCTTAGTTTTGTAGATTATATATCCAGAACTTAGATTCTCTTCGGAATTTTGAGAATAATACTATTTTAATCAGGCTTAGTTTTGTAGATTTATATATCCAGAAACTTAGATTCTCTTCGGAATTTTGAGAATAATACTATTTTAATCAGGCTTAGTTTTGTAGATTTATATATCCAGAAACTTAGATTCTCTCGGAATTTTGAGAATAATACTATTTTAATCAGGCTTAGTTTTGTATATTTATATATCCAGAAACTTAGATTCTCTTCGGAATTTTGAGAATAATACTATTTTAATCAGGCTTAGTTGTAGATTTATATATCCAGAAACTTAGATTCTCTTCGGAATTTTGAGAATAATACTATTTTAATCAGGCTTAGTTTTGTAGATTTATATATCCAGAAACTTAGATTCTCTTCGGAATTTTGAGAATAATACTATTTTAATCAGGCTTAGTTTTGTAGATTTATATATCCAGAAACTTAGATTCTCTTCGGAATTTTGAGAATAATACTATTTTAATCAGGCTTAGTTTTGTAGATTTATATATCCAGAAACTTAGATTCTCTTCGGAATTTTGAGAATAATACTATTTTAATCAGGCTTAGTTTTGTAGATTTATATATCCAGAAACTTAGATTCTCTTCGGAATTTTGAGAATAATACTATTTTAATCAGGCTTAGTTTTGTAGATTTATATATCCAGAAACTTAGATTCTCTTCGGAATTTTGAGAATAATACTATTTTAATCAGGCTTAGTTTTGTAGATTTATATATCCAGAAACTTAGATTCTCTTCGGAATTTTGAGAATAATACTATTTTAATCAGGCTTAGTTTTGTAGATTTATATATCCAGAACTTAGATTCTCTTCGGAATTTTGAGAATAATACTATTTTAATCAGGCTTAGTTTTGTAGATTTATATATCCAGAAACTTAGATTCTCTTCGGAATTTTGAGAATAATACTATTTTAATCAGGCTTAGTTATGTAGATTTATATATCCAGAAACTTAGATTCTCTTCGGAATTTTGAGAATAATACTATTTTAATCAGGCTTAGTTTTGTAGATTTATATATCCAGAAACTTAGATTCTCTTCGGAATTTTGAGAATAATACTATTTTAATCAGGCTTAGTTATGTAGATTTATATATCCAGAAACTTAGATTCTCTTCGGAATTTTGAGAATAATACTATTTTAATCAGGCTTAGTTTTGTAGATTTATATATCCAGAAACTTAGATTCTCTTCGGAATTTTGAGAATAATACTATTTTAATCAGGCTTAGTTATGTAGATTTATATATCCAGAAACTTAGATTCTCTTCGGAATTTTGAGAATAATACTATTTTAATCAGGCTTAGTTTTGTAGATTTATATATCCAGAAACTTAGATTCTCTTCGGAATTTTGAGAATAATACTATTTTAATCAGGCTTAGTTTTGTATATTTATATATCCAGAAACTTAGATTCTCTTCGGAATTTTGAGAATAATACTATTTTAATCAGGCTTAGTTTTGTAGATTTATATATCCAGAAACTTAGATTCTCTTCGGAATTTTGAGAATAATACTATTTTAATCAGGCTTAGTTTTGTAGATTTATATATCCAGAAACTTAGATTCTCTTCGGAATTTTGAGAATAATACTATTTTAATCAGGCTTAGTTTTGTATATTTATATATCCAGAAACTTAGATTCTCTTCGGAATTTTGAGAATAATACTATTTTAATCAGGCTTAGTTTTGTATATTTATATATCCAGAAACTTAGATTCTCTTCGGAATTTTGAGAATAATACTATTTTAATCAGGCTTAGTTTTGTAGATTTATATATCCAGAAACTTAGATTCTCTTCGGAATTTTGAGAATAATACTATTTTAATCAGGCTTAGTTTTGTAGATTTATATATCCAGAAACTTAGATTCTCTTCGGAATTTTGAGAATAATACTATTTTAATCAGGCTTAGTTTTGTAGATTTATATATCCAGAAACTTAGATTCTCTTCGGAATTTTGAGAATAATACTATTTTAATCAGGCTTAGTTTTGTAGATTTATATATCCAGAAACTTAGATTCTCTTCGGAATTTTGAGAATAATACTATTTTAATCAGGCTTAGTTTTGTAGATTTATATATCCAGAAACTTAGATTCTCTTCGGAATTTTGAGAATAATACTATTTTAATCAGGCTTAGTTATGTAGATTTATATATCCAGAAACTTAGATTCTCTTCGGAATTTTGAGAATAATACTATTTTAATCAGGCTTAGTTTTGTATATTTATATATCCAGAAACTTAGATTCTCTTCGGAATTTTGAGAATAATACTATTTTAATCAGGCTTAGTTTTGTAGATTTATATATCCAGAAACTTAGATTCTCTTCGGAATTTTGAGAATAATACTATTTTAATCAGGCTTAGTTTTGTAGATTTATATATCCAGAAACTTAGATTCTCTTCGGAATTTTGAGAATAATACTATTTTAATCAGGCTTAGTTTTGTATATTTATATATCCAGAAACTTAGATTCTCTTCGGAATTTTGAGAATAATACTATTTTAATCAGGCTTAGTTTTGTAGATTTATATATCCAGAAACTTAGATTCTCTTCGGAATTTTGAGAATAATACTATTTTAATCAGGCTTAGTTTTGTATATTTATATATCCAGAAACTTAGATTCTCTTCGGAATTTTGAGAATAATACTATTTTAATCAGGCTTAGTTATGTAGATTTATATATCCAGAAACTTAGATTCTCTTCGGAATTTTGAGAATAATACTATTTTAATCAGGCTTAGTTTTGTATATTTATATATCCAGAAACTTAGATTCTCTTCGGAATTTTGAGAATAATACTATTTTAATCAGGCTTAGTTTTGTAGATTTATATATCCAGAAACTTAGATTCTCTTCGGAATTTTGAGAATAATACTATTTTAATCAGGCTTGGTTTTGTAGATTTATATATCCAGAAACTTAGATTCTCTTCGGAATTCTGAGAATAATACTATTTTAATCAGGCTTAGTTTTGTATATTTATATATCCAGAAACTTAGATTCTCTTCGGAATTTTGAGAATAATACTATTTTAATCAGGCTTAGTTTTGTATATTTATATATCCAGAAACTTAGATTCTCTTCGGAATTTTGAGAATAATACTATTTTAATCAGGCTTAGTTTTGTAGATTTATATATCCAGAAACTTAGATTCTCTTCGGAATTTTGAGAATAATACTATTTTAATCAGGCTTAGTTTTGTATATTTATATATCCAGAAACTTAGATTCTCTTCGGAATTTTGAGAATAATACTATTTTAATCAGGCTTAGTTTTGTAGATTTATATATCCAGAAACTTAGATTCTCTTCGGAATTTTGAGAATAATACTATTTTAATCAGGCTTAGTTTTGTATATTTATATATCCAGAAACTTAGATTCTCTTCGTAATTTTGAGAATAATACTATTTTAATCAGGCTTAGTTTTGTAGATTTATATATCCAGAAACTTAGATTCTCTTCGGAATTCTGAGAATAATACTATTATAATCAGGCTTAGTTTTGTATATTTATATATCCAGAAACTTAGATTCTCTTCGGAATTTTGAGAATAATACTATTTTAATCAGGCTTAGTTATGTAGATTTATATATCCAGAAACTTAGATTCTCTTCGGAATTTTGAGAATAATACTATTTTAATCAGGCTTAGTTTTGTATATTTATATATCCAGAAACTTGGATTCTCTTCGGAATTTTGAGAATAATACTATTTTAATCAGGCTTAGTTTTGTAGATTTATATATCCAGAAACTTAGATTCTCTTCGGAATTTTGAGAATAATACTATTTTAATCAGGCTTAGTTATGTAGATTTATATATCCAGAAACTTAGATTCTCTTCGGAATTTTGAGAATAATACTATTTTAATCAGGCTTAGTTTTGTATATTTATATATCCAGAAACTTGGATTCTCTTCGGAATTTTGAGAATAATACTATTTTAATCAGGCTTAGTTTTGTAGATTTATATATCCAGAAACTTAGATTCTCTTCGGAATTTTGAGAATAATACTATTTTAATCAGGCTTAGTTTTGTAGATTTATATATCCAGAAACTTAGATTCTCTTCGGAATTTTGAGAATAATACTATTTTAATCAGGCTTAGTTATGTAGATTTATATATCCAGAAACTTAGATTCTCTTCGGAATTTTGAGAATAATACTATTTTAATCAGGCTTAGTTTTGTATATTTATATATCCAGAAACTTAGATTCTCTTCGGAATTTTGAGAATAATACTATTTTAATCAGGCTTAGTTATGTAGATTTATATATCCAGAAACTTAGATTCTCTTCGGAATTTTGAGAATAATACTATTTTAATCAGGCTTAGTTTTGTATATTTATATATCCAGAAACTTAGATTCTCTTCGGAATTTTGAGAATAATACTATTTTAATCAGGCTTAGTTTTGTAGATTTATATATCCAGAAACTTAGATTCTCTTCGGAATTTTGAGAATAATACTATTTTAATCAGGCTTAGTTATGTAGATTTATATATCCAGAAACTTAGATTCTCTTCGGAATTTTGAGAATAATACTATTTTAATCAGGCTTAGTTTTGTATATTTATATATCCAGAAACTTGGATTCTCTTCGGAATTTTGAGAATAATACTATTTTAATCAGGCTTAGTTTTGTAGATTTATATATCCAGAAACTTAGATTCTCTTCGGAATTTTGAGAATAATACTATTTTAATCAGGCTTAGTTTTGTAGATTTATATATCCAGAAACTTAGATTCTCTTCGGAATTTTGAGAATAATACTATTTTAATCAGGCTTAGTTATGTAGATTTATATATCCAGAAACTTAGATTCTCTTCGGAATTTTGAGAATAATACTATTTTAATCAGGCTTAGTTTTGTATATTTATATATCCAGAAACTTAGATTCTCTTCGGAATTTTGAGAATAATACTATTTTAATCAGGCTTAGTTATGTAGATTTATATATCCAGAAACTTAGATTCTCTTCGGAATTTTGAGAATAATACTATTTTAATCAGGCTTAGTTTTGTATATTTATATATCCAGAAACTTAGATTCTCTTCGGAATTTTGAGAATAATACTATTTTAATCAGGCTTAGTTTTGTATATTTATATATCCAGAAACTTAGATTCTCTTCGGAATTTTGAGAATAATACTATTTTAATCAGGCTTAGTTTTGTAGATTTATATATCCAGAAACTTAGATTCTCTTCGGAATTTTGAGAATAATACTATTTTAATCAGGCTTAGTTATGTAGATTTATATATCCAGAAACTTAGATTCTCTTCGGAATTTTGAGAATAATACTATTTTAATCAGGCTTAGTTTTGTATATTTATATATCCAGAAACTTGGATTCTCTTCGGAATTTTGAGAATAATACTATTTTAATCAGGCTTAGTTTTGTAGATTTATATATCCAGAAACTTAGATTCTCTTCGGAATTTTGAGAATAATACTATTTTAATCAGGCTTAGTTTTGTAGATTTATATATCCAGAAACTTAGATTCTCTTCGGAATTTTGAGAATAATACTATTTTAATCAGGCTTAGTTATGTAGATTTATATATCCAGAAACTTAGATTCTCTTCGGAATTTTGAGAATAATACTATTTTAATCAGGCTTAGTTTTGTATATTTATATATCCAGAAACTTGGATTCTCTTCGGAATTTTGAGAATAATACTATTTTAATCAGGCTTAGTTTTGTAGATTTATATATCCAGAAACTTAGATTCTCTTCGGAATTTTGAGAATAATACTATTTTAATCAGGCTTAGTTTTGTAGATTTATATATCCAGAAACTTAGATTCTCTTCGGAATTTTGAGAATAATACTATTTTAATCAGGCTTAGTTATGTAGATTTATATATCCAGAAACTTAGATTCTCTTCGGAATTTTGAGAATAATACTATTTTAATCAGGCTTAGTTTTGTATATTTATATATCCAGAAACTTAGATTCTCTTCGGAATTTTGAGAATAATACTATTTTAATCAGGCTTAGTTATGTAGATTTATATATCCAGAAACTTAGATTCTCTTCGGAATTTTGAGAATAATACTATTTTAATCAGGCTTAGTTATGTAGATTTATATATCCAGAAACTTAGATTCTCTTCGGAATTTTGAGAATAATACTATTTTAATCAGGCTTAGTTATGTAGATTTATATATCCAGAAACTTAGATTCTCTTCGGAATTTTGAGAATAATACTATTTTAATCAGGCTTAGTTATGTAGATTTATATATCCAGAAACTTAGATTCTCTTCGGAATTTTGAGAATAATACTATTTTAATCAGGCTTAGTTATGTAGATTTATATATCCAGAAACTTAGATTCTCTTCGGAATTTTGAGAATAATACTATTTTAATCAGGCTTAGTTATGTAGATTTATATATCCAGAAACTTAGATTCTCTTCGGAATTTTGAGAATAATACTATTTTAATCAGGCTTAGTTATGTAGATTTATATATCCAGAAACTTAGATTCTCTTCGGAATTTTGAGAATAATACTATTTTAATCAGGCTTAGTTATGTAGATTTATATATCCAGAAACTTAGATTCTCTTCGGAATTTTGAGAATAATACTATTTTAATCAGGCTTAGTTATGTAGATTTATATATCCAGAAACTTAGATTCTCTTCGGAATTTTGAGAATAATACTATTTTAATCAGGCTTAGTTTTGTATATTTATATATCCAGAAACTTAGATTCTCTTCGGAATTTTGAGAATAATACTATTTTAATCAGGCTTAGTTATGTAGATTTATATATCCAGAAACTTAGATTCTCTTCGGAATTTTGAGAATAATACTATTTTAATCAGGCTTAGTTTTGTATATTTATATATCCAGAAACTTAGATTCTCTTCGGAATTTTGAGAATAATACTATTTTAATCAGGCTTAGTTTTGTATATTTATATATCCAGAAACTTAGATTCTCTTCGGAATTTTGAGAATAATACTATTTTAATCAGGCTTAGTTTTGTAGATTTATATATCCAGAAACTTAGATTCTCTTCGGAATTTTGAGAATAATACTATTTTAATCAGGCTTAGTTATGTAGATTTATATATCCAGAAACTTAGATTCTCTTCGGAATTTTGAGAATAATACTATTTTAATCAGGCTTAGTTTTGTATATTTATATATCCAGAAACTTGGATTCTCTTCGGAATTTTGAGAATAATACTATTTTAATCAGGCTTAGTTTTGTATATTTATATATCCAGAAACTTAGATTCTCTTCGGAATTTTGAGAATAATACTATTTTAATCAGGCTTAGTTTTGTAGATTTATATATCCAGAAACTTAGATTCTCTTCGGAATTTTGAGAATAATACTATTTTAATCAGGCTTAGTTATGTAGATTTATATATCCAGAAACTTAGATTCTCTTCGGAATTTTGAGAATAATACTATTTTAATCAGGCTTAGTTTTGTATATTTATATATCCAGAAACTTGGATTCTCTTCGGAATTTTGAGAATAATACTATTTTAATCAGGCTTAGTTTTGTAGATTTATATATCCAGAAACTTAGATTCTCTTCGGAATTTTGAGAATAATACTATTTTAATCAGGCTTAGTTTTGTAGATTTATATATCCAGAAACTTAGATTCTCTTCGGAATTTTGAGAATAATACTATTTTAATCAGGCTTAGTTATGTAGATTTATATATCCAGAAACTTAGATTCTCTTCGGAATTTTGAGAATAATACTATTTTAATCAGGCTTAGTTTTGTATATTTATATATCCAGAAACTTAGATTCTCTTCGGAATTTTGAGAATAATACTATTTTAATCAGGCTTAGTTATGTAGATTTATATATCCAGAAACTTAGATTCTCTTCGGAATTTTGAGAATAATACTATTTTAATCAGGCTTAGTTATGTAGATTTATATATCCAGAAACTTAGATTCTCTTCGGAATTTTGAGAATAATACTATTTTAATCAGGCTTAGTTTTGTATATTTATATATCCAGAAACTTAGATTCTCTTCGGAATTTTGAGAATAATACTATTTTAATCAGGCTTAGTTTTGTAGATTTATATATCCAGAAACTTAGATTCTCTTCGGAATTTTGAGAATAATACTATTTTAATCAGGCTTAGTTATGTAGATTTATATATCCAGAAACTTAGATTCTCTTCGGAATTTTGAGAATAATACTATTTTAATCAGGCTTAGTTTTGTATATTTATATATCCAGAAACTTGGATTCTCTTCGGAATTTTGAGAATAATACTATTTTAATCAGGCTTAGTTTTGTAGATTTATATATCCAGAAACTTAGATTCTCTTCGGAATTTTGAGAATAATACTATTTTAATCAGGCTTAGTTTTGTAGATTTATATATCCAGAAACTTAGATTCTCTTCGGAATTTTGAGAATAATACTATTTTAATCAGGCTTAGTTATGTAGATTTATATATCCAGAAACTTAGATTCTCTTCGGAATTTTGAGAATAATACTATTTTAATCAGGCTTAGTTTTGTATATTTATATATCCAGAAACTTGGATTCTCTTCGGAATTTTGAGAATAATACTATTTTAATCAGGCTTAGTTTTGTAGATTTATATATCCAGAAACTTAGATTCTCTTCGGAATTTTGAGAATAATACTATTTTAATCAGGCTTAGTTATGTAGATTTATATATCCAGAAACTTAGATTCTCTTCGGAATTTTGAGAATAATACTATTTTAATCAGGCTTAGTTTTGTATATTTATATATCCAGAAACTTGGATTCTCTTCGGAATTTTGAGAATAATACTATTTTAATCAGGCTTAGTTTTGTAGATTTATATATCCAGAAACTTAGATTCTCTTCGGAATTTTGAGAATAATACTATTTTAATCAGGCTTAGTTTTGTAGATTTATATATCCAGAAACTTAGATTCTCTTCGGAATTTTGAGAATAATACTATTTTAATCAGGCTTAGTTATGTAGATTTATATATCCAGAAACTTAGATTCTCTTCGGAATTTTGAGAATAATACTATTTTAATCAGGCTTAGTTTTGTATATTTATATATCCAGAAACTTAGATTCTCTTCGGAATTTTGAGAATAATACTATTTTAATCAGGCTTAGTTATGTAGATTTATATATCCAGAAACTTAGATTCTCTTCGGAATTTTGAGAATAATACTATTTTAATCAGGCTTAGTTTTGTATATTTATATATCCAGAAACTTAGATTCTCTTCGGAATTTTGAGAATAATACTATTTTAATCAGGCTTAGTTTTGTAGATTTATATATCCAGAAACTTAGATTCTCTTCGGAATTTTGAGAATAATACTATTTTAATCAGGCTTAGTTTTGTAGATTTATATATCCAGAAACTTAGATTCTCTTCGGAATTTTGAGAATAATACTATTTTAATCAGGCTTAGTTTTGTAGATTTATATATCCAGAAACTTAGATTCTCTTCGGAATTTTGAGAATAATACTATTTTAATCAGGCTTAGTTTTGTAGATTTATATATCCAGAAACTTAGATTCTCTTCGGAATTTTGAGAATAATACTATTTTAATCAGGCTTAGTTTTGTAGATTTATATATCCAGAAACTTAGATTCTCTTCGGAATTTTGAGAATAATACTATTTTAATCAGGCTTAGTTTTGTAGATTTATATATCCAGAAACTTAGATTCTCTTCGGAATTTTGAGAATAATACTATTTTAATCAGGCTTAGTTATGTAGATTTATATATCCAGAAACTTAGATTCTCTTCGGAATTTTGAGAATAATACTATTTTAATCAGGCTTAGTTTTGTATATTTATATATCCAGAAACTTGGATTCTCTTCGGAATTTTGAGAATAATACTATTTTAATCAGGCTTAGTTTTGTAGATTTATATATCCAGAAACTTAGATTCTCTTCGGAATTTTGAGAATAATACTATTTTAATCAGGCTTGGTTTTGTAGATTTATATATCCAGAAACTTAGATTCTCTTCGGAATTTTGAGAATAATACTATTTTAATCAGGCTTGGTTTTGTAGATTTATATATCCAGAAACTTAGATTCTCTTCGGAATTCTGAGAATAATACTATTTTAATCAGGCTTAGTTTTGTATATTTATATATCCAGAAACTTAGATTCTCTTCGGAATTTTGAGAATAATACTATTTTAATCAGGCTTAGTTTTGTAGATTTATATATCCAGAAACTTAGATTCTCTTCGGAATTCTGAGAATAATACTATTATAATCAGGCTTAGTTTTGTATATTTATATATCCAGAAACTTAGATTCTCTTCGGAATTTTGAGAATAATACTATTTTAATCAGGCTTGGTTTTGTAGATTTATATATCCAGAAACTTAGATTCTCTTCGGAATTCTGAGAATAATACTATTATAATCAGGCTTAGTTTTGTAGATTTATATATCCAGAAACTTAGATTCTCTTCGGAATTTTGAGAATAATACTATTTTAATCAGGCTTGGTTTTGTAGATTTATATATCCAGAAACTTAGATTCTCTTCGGAATTTTGAGAATAATACTATTTTAATCAGGCTTGGTTTTGTAGATTTATATATCCAGAAACTTAGATTCTCTTCGGAATTCTGAGAATAATACTATTTTAATCAGGCTTAGTTTTGTATATTTATATATCCAGAAACTTAGATTCTCTTCGGAATTTTGAGAATAATACTATTTTAATCAGGCTTAGTTTTGTAGATTTATATATCCAGAAACTTAGATTCTCTTCGGAATTCTGAGAATAATACTATTATAATCAGGCTTAGTTTTGTATATTTATATATCCAGAAACTTAGATTCTCTTCGGAATTCTGAGAATAATACTATTTTAATCAGGCTTAGTTTTGTATATTTATATATCCAGAAACTTAGATTCTCTTCGGAATTTTGAGAATAATACTATTTTAATCAGGCTTAGTTTTGTAGATTTATATATCCAGAAACTTAGATTCTCTTCGGAATTCTGAGAATAATACTATTATAATCAGGCTTAGTTTTGTATATTTATATATCCAGAAACTTAGATTCTCTTCGGAATTTTGAGAATAATACTATTTTAATCAGGCTTAGTTTTGTATATTTATATATCCAGAAACTTAGATTCTCTTCGGAATTTTGAGAATAATACTATTTTAATCAGGCTTAGTTATGTAGATTTATATATCCAGAAACTTAGATTCTCTTCGGAATTTTGAGAATAATACTATTTTAATCAGGCTTAGTTTTGTAGATTTATATATCCAGAAACTTAGATTCTCTTCGGAATTTTGAGAATAATACTATTTTAATCAGGCTTAGTTTTGTAGATTTATATATCCAGAAACTTAGATTCTCTTCGGAATTTTGAGAATAATACTATTTTAATCAGGCTTAGTTTTGTAGATTTATATATCCAGAAACTTAGATTATATATCCAGAAACATTTCGAGCCTTATAGTCTGGTCTACAGGCATCTCCGGTGGCTCTTGTTAAGGGCATCGTCCCATGAGTTCTTATGCGTCTCATCAAAGTCTAATGAATTCCACAAACTAAAATTGTAAACAAACTTCTAATTCTCTATTTAAAGGGAATTGATTAAAAAAAAAAAAACTCAATTCCTCTAAAAAAAAAAATCTATTTAAAAGGAATTTTCACTTTACTTTATACATCCTTGCCTGGCTATTAATCAATTTAAATATGAAATATAAAAAATCCATTATGATAGTCAATCATGGCATTCAATAATATATACATGTAAGCGATGCTTGGCCATAAAGACCTGTCTGTAAAGAGCTTTCTATCCTATGAGAGTGGAGAGAGTAAAATCCCCTCTCCCTTTCATTATGTCATTTATTTTTACTTAGAAAATTTAAATTCTCTATCTCCATTTTTATTTAAAAATTTATTTATAATTTTATTTTTATTTGTATAATTAAACTATTAAATATCGTAATCACGTATTAAATATCGTAATCACGTATATTAAATATCGTAATCACGTAATCACTTGAATATCGTAATCACGTAATCTGCATACATTTATATAAAATTTGAAATGAATATTTTGTATTGGATACTATTCCAATACTTAATGTTGGAAATACTTCAGTTGTCCGGTAATAAATATATTTATATATTAAACATAATCATTTCAAGGTGTAAATGCTGGATGTTGTCAAGGTAAACATTCAGAATATGCATCGGATGCTGAAGGCGTGTTTTTAAAAATTATTTGATATTTTAAACTAGAGGTCGGTGCGTGACGGGATCTCGCGCGGGACTTTGCGGGATCCTGTCCCGCAATCCCACATTTTTTGTATTACGGAATTCTGCCGGATGCGGGATTTATCCCGGGGGATCCCGTCCAGCAAATATTTTAAAGAAAATCCCGCAGGCGGGATCTCGCAAACACGATTTTACCGACCTCTACTATTTTAAACACATAAATTTAAATAAAATTTTTCAGTCGAAATGCCAAGCCATGTTCCATCGTCAGCTACTTGTCCTCATGAAAAGGTATTTAACAGAACGATGAATCTTACTCATCCACAACAAATTCAAATCAAATATGAACTTGTTGCAGAACATAACATCGGGCGTGGAGGAACTGCAGTTGTAAAATTTTATATTTTTATGTTATTGAGACTGATGGCCTGTTTTTCACTACTAAAAATTCAGTGTCAAATCTTTAAATTATATTGCTCGATTCTTTAAATTATATTTTTAATACTAATGGTTAGAATGTCGATTTGATGGAATAAATTAAATTAAATGGTCTTGAGGGTTCCGTGACTTTTGCGCCGAGACTCACTAAGCTATTCACTATTCGGATATTTCCGCTTACTCCTTTTTCAACTTAACTTTTATAACCCAAACCTAGTTCATCAACTACCGTACCCCTATTGTACTTCCTGAACTTCCTTCAGTTCCTGAATACAATTTTTAAACCCAAGGGGTACAGTTCCGATTGTAGTTATTATTTAATTTTTTTATAAATGGCGGCGCAAAAATCGCGGCGCAAATGTTCTCAGCGCAAAAGTTGTGATACCGTCTTGAGTAGTCGTTAGTTATAAAGAGACTTTCTATATTTTGTTAAATACCATCTATATCATAAAAACAATAAATGAGTTTAAGGTCCACCATGCATATTGGCCAGCGGCGCAACGATGCATAGCTTTGAAAAATTCTCAATTGGTCAGTGGAAATAGAGAAGTTGCAATTCTAGAGCATTTTAACGGATTAACAGAACATGAAAGGAATCATATAATTAAGATGTTTGCTTAGTGAGTTAATTTAATTTCATTTAAACTGAAGGCTAGCTTCTGGTAAATGTCCAGCTCGTGTCCCGCATGTCCGCAAAAGGCATTCTGCAAAAATGCCTTGTTTCTGCCTTTTCCTCTCCTTCTTAATTTTCCTCGCGTAGTCAAATGATGGGTTGACAGTTTGGCGCAAATAATAAAGAAAGTAATAGAAATTATAAATAAAATTTATATATTATTATCCAAGTTTTATTACAGTTTTCAAAATTTAAATTTAATAATTTAAAAAGATTAAATAAATTACTAAGTTAACAAATTAAGTTTAACAATTGGATATTAGAAAAACATTTTAGTTTTTTTTAAATCTGAAAAAGTTTGCTTTTTATCTTAATAATTAAATAAAAATTTAAAGAATATTCATAAATCTTAAATATACTTCAATTCTGTATTTTAAAAGGGTAAAAGCCTCCAAAGAGCCACAACAGAAAGTTGAAATGAAAATTTTAATTTAAACAATTTCATTAAATTTTCTTTAAAAGCTCATCATAAGCTTCTACCGTTTAAAAAATTTTTTTTGAAAATTTTTTTAATTTTTATTACTTTAGAAAATGCTTCATTTTTTTATTCATCGAACTTAAATTTTGAAAACTGTAATAAAACTTGGATAATAATATAAATTTTATTTATAATTTCTATTACTTTCTTTATTATTTGCGCCAAACTGTCAACCCATCATTTGACTACGCGAGGAAAATTAAGAAGGAGAGGAAAAGGCAGAAAAAAGGTTTTTTTGCAGAATGCCTTTTGCGGACATGCGGGACACGAGCTGGACATTTACCCTAGCTTCTTATGAGTTTTCTTACTAAACATAATTTTTATTCGGATACATTAATATTTAGTAAAAGAGATCATGAGAGAATGTATATTGCAATGGAACTTGGTGGTGAATGTTTAGAGGATTATCATAGGCGACATAATCCAGATCTTTTTAATCTTCTTAAAGGCGCTGCTCGAGCACTTGCACAGTTTCATAATCGTAAGAAAAGCTTGTTTAATTTATTTCCTAAGATAGAGGGTTTTGCTTTTCGGAAACAAATAATATACTAAATTCATTTATATTTGCAGTTTAGTCAATTTTTTGCATATCTAGTCCGAATTTTAAGAAATTTCGTATATGTTGCTTTCCTATTTTCTTTTTTTCGGATTTAAGTGCCTAATTTGATAGTTTTTAGTGCCTTTATCACTGCTTACAGGGTGACACAGGGTTTACATTTACAGGGTTTACAGGGTGACCCTTTATCACTGTTTACAGAGTGACCCAAAAAGTTTAGGACAAAATTAATTTTGCCATAACTTTTTTTCTCAACTCGTCTCAAATACAGCCACCGTACTCACCGGATTTGTATCCGATGAAATACACTTTTTGATATTATGTAGGTAAGGGTCATTGCTTAATAACCCATAAGTTTGAACTCGCTCTGACTATCACGCGCCCAGGAATGGGAAGAAAATCTCACCCGATGTGCTACGAACTTTTTTGCCCAAAATTTTTCCGCGCGCCTTCGGCTCTGTATCCAAGCAAATGTTGGGTACTTCAAAAATTCTTTTTTATTCATGTTCCTTATTTATTTCTCTTTAATATAAGCTTTATTTGATCTCATTATCTTTAGTTTGAATAAAGTTATTGCATGAATAGTTTGTCCTAAACTTTTTAGGTCACCCTGTATTTTATAGGGTAGTTCTCTATTTTTTTAAATAAGTTTATAAAAACAAAAAAAATTAAAGATGATGCCATTCATCTGGATATTAAACAAAGTAATTTTGTTGTCTCTCTTGATCAAAACAGTGAAAATGAGATTGCATGTAAATTGATAGATTTTGGAACCTCTGTGCTTTTACCCAACGCAGGAGGGGCTAGATTGAATATTTTGGCACAAATGCACAAGGCCCCTGAGATTCGTAATGATCGTGATGATCGTCAAGATAACGTTTATATTTGAATAGTTTTAAAATCCAGACTTTATGCCCAAAAATTTAAAAGGGAACAAAATTAATATTCATTTTACTAGTGATAATCTAGATAATCCAGACTACTAGAGATAAGTAAACGAAACGTCGATGATTTACATTAAATTATTTCCTCGGGACTTGGCATTTCACATTTTCTCGAATTTGTTTAATGTATTTTATTTGTTGGAATTATTTAACCTACCTTTAATTTTAGATAACACCCAAAGTTGATGTTTGGGCTTTTGGTATTATGAGCTGTCAGCAATTACATGGGCGTGTCGGTCGTGTTATTAGACAACAGTTCCCGGCGCCGCGTTTCATAGGAGTTATTAATTATACGAATTTTGATAGATTTTTGGATGACACCTGTCGAAATCAAAATAACAATAGCAATTTAGACCGCATTATAAAGGCAAGTATTTTTATGTAAAATTGATATTCTCAACAAGCATCCTATTTTTTAACCTATTTTCGTCATCGCTTTTTTCATTTTTCAAGATAATTATAAAATAATTTTTATTAAATTAATTTGGTTGAATTTTATTACTCTTAAATATTTTATGGGCCTAACCAGTTAAATAAATGGCAAATTTATAAAAAGATTTTAAAGGGCTGTTTACAACTCGTACCAAATAACCGTCCAAATATGACTGCCATTGTTCGCTTTATGGGTGGGAATTGCGATCATTTTGCTTATGAAACCATACAAGAAGGAATATTGTGTGAGTAAAAGATAAGTGATGAAAAGTTGATGATTGGATCAAGAAATTGTTTTAGAAATTTCGGCCCTTGTGTAGAATATTAAGTTTTTTTTGAAGAATTTTTCGGACATCTTTTAGATCTTTTAAAATTTTTTCTGAGTAAAGGAGCTAAAAGATATTTTAAACTTAGAAGTATGTATTAGAGTTCAGCGGGATCGGGCGGGATTACCCCGGGTTCTGCACAAGCGTCCTAATTTCTTAAAGCAATTCAAAAACATCCAAGATATTTTTTAAAATTTTTTTAAAGAACTATCCTATAAATTTTTTATATAAATTTTTATATAAAATCATTTCGGGTGCTTTTTTGTTTGTTCAGGTTTTCTTCATTTTAGTCAAAAAGCATTTATTTTTTAAAGCATGGAATATTTTATTTATTCAAAACTTCAAAATTATTTAACAAAATTTTTTTCCGTTATTTTTTTGTTTTTTGTTAAATATTTTTGTTACCTTATATATCATTTTTATTTAACATACTTTTATTTAACATTTTGATAAATTCTATTTTCTATTCAATATTGCAATATTATTCGTAAAAGTTTTGTTACAATTATATAGCAAGAATGTCTTGGGTCGAAAAAAAGGTCGGGTCGGGTTTCGGATCGGGTTTTGAAAATTTTTCTCTGGAAAGGTCTCGGGTTGGGCCAGTTAAAAATTTGAAGATGAATCTAGATTTTTCTAAGTGGCTGGGGGATATCAGTTATTTGAGGTTGTGCCCCGTCCCCGAAGGTCGGGGAATTTGAAAGATTTTTTGAAAATTCCTCGTCCCCCCCCCACCCCCGTGAAAAGAATTTTCCCCCGTCCGCCCCCCCCCCCGTAAAAAAAGAAAAAATTTCCCCCGTCCCCGCCCCCCCCCCCTCCCCTCGTGTCACTGTCTCCCCTAAAATTTCCCCGTGCCCCTCCCCCTCCCCCCCCCCCCTCCCGTCGGTGAACAACCCTAGTTGTCACTTAAATTGTTTTGATATACCTATCTAACAATAAGTTAATAAAGACAACTAAAACATCAAAAAAATTTTTAGAAAAATTTCAAAAAACCCCCCCATCAACATCGTTCTTATTGATGCTTCCCTTCAAGCAATGCTCGAACACACGGCCATATACAGCATTGTTGTTCTCGTTGTAAAACAGAAGACGATGACGGTTCTTCTTGTTTGTTGAGCATTTCCAACCTTGCCTGGAATTTTTTTTATTTTTAATTAAAAAAATATTTCTTACAGTAAATAAAGCATTATTGATACGTTTATTGATATCGGCTTGTTCTTGATTTTCAATATGATGCAATACCAAATCATTACTAAAATAAGAAAAAAATTTTGATACTTTTTGGTTATGGGCACAAATGTCCGCAAACTTATGCGGACAATCCGCAAAAAATTTGCGGATTGTCCACAAATTTTTTTGCATATATCCGCAGTGGCTGTACTTTAGTATAGGCCCACCGAGATCGGAACTTGTGGTATATACCATTAGATTCGTCTCGCCGAGCTGAGTTCAAATATGCAAGAATTTTCTGCGGGAGACGAAAACTCGCAGAGATACAGGCCCTCGAAAATTGAAAAACCATAGGGGGGACCAAGCACTTTTTTGGGGTGAAAAATTCGAAAAAGCAAATTATACCTCATTCGAAAGAGCTCCTCGAGCTGAGTCGAATGACACCAAAATCAACGAAATCCGACTTGATTGGACAAAGTTATGATCTTTTCTTTTAGCTCCTTACCTATGCATCTGTGGAGATTTTTGTTGCTACGGAGGCCCCAAATACGTCCAGAGCAAGGGAGATAGGAATAGGTTTATGTTACGAGCCCAGACCCAGCGCCCGTAGACTCCCCGCGAGGCGCGTGCCGCAAAACCCCGCGCGAAGCGCGGGGTTTTGCACAAGCGCCTCGCCGATGCTCCATAGGTTTAGGTTTTTTGTTTTTTGTGTCATAACTTTGTCTTATCTTGTTCAATCACGGTGATTTTGGTGTCATTCGACTCAGCTCGAGGAGCTCTTTCGAATGAGGTATAATTTGCATATTCGAATTTTTCACCCCAAAAAAGTGCTTGGTCCCCCCTATGGTTTTTCAATTTTCGAGGGCCTGTATCTCTGCGAGTTTTCGTCTCCCGCAGAAAATTCTTGCATATTTGAACTCAGCTCGGCGAGACGAATCGAATGGTATATACCACAAGTTCCGATCTCGGTGGGCATATACTAAAGCGACCCCTCCGCAATTTTTTCGAATGTCCGTAGATTTTAACAAGTCCGCAAAAATTTTTTGCGGACATACGTGCTCATAACAGAAAAGAATCAATTTTTTATAGAAAAATTTTTTACGAGTCAATTATGTAGCGAAGCTTAATCCGATGTCGATATGTTTTATTGGCACAATTGTTTGGATAAAGAAATAAACAAAAAGTAATTTGTTTGTTCATGTCGCTGATCTTAAATTGTAAATAATTATATACTTTACCCCCATTGGTGCAGAAAAAAATCTGGCGTCATTTTTGGGAGTGACATATAAAGAAGATTGAAGGGGAGGAACATGAAAGATTGTAAATATCTCGAAAAATCCCAAAAACAAGAGAATCTTACGTCGATAATCGGATGAGATATCTAGAATACTTTTGATCTATCTCTCGTCTCTCAGTCCCTCCTTCTCTTGTGATGAGGGTTGCAACATCAACCCCGATGACTTTGATACCGTCATTTTTTGTCATTTGAGTGTGAGCAGATGCCCCGATTTTTTCAAATTCAAAACTCCAAACCCCTTTAGTCTGATAAGGGAAATAAGACCAGTGCTTTTATTATTTCAAAAATGTGTTTCTACTAAGCAAGTTTCAAAAAATTTTTACCACAACGCTTTGTTGGACATTTTTTGGAGTTTGCCCCAAATTAGGTTGTTGAGTTGGAAAATTCTGTTGTTGCTGATCTTTTTGTTGAAGATCTTCAGGAATATTAATCAATTCAAACTCAATACGCCAAGGATAGTTTCCAGGCTCCTAAATTTTTCGTGTTTTGTTGTATTTTTGTATTTTTAAAATATAAGTGTGTTTGTATATTAGCTAAAATGTCCCGGAAAAAGTATTTATAGAGGAAATATAATATATTCCGGAAAATAGTATACTCCCTGAAGATAATATATTTCCGGAACATATGTATATATTCCGGATAAAAATACATTTCCGGAAAAACTATATTCAGGAAAATACATATAATTTATATTCCAGAATAAATAATATTCCGGAAAACACAATATTTAGGTTATCCACTTTTCCGGAAATATAAATGTATTTTTTCTTGTGTTTTTATATTTCTGATTTTGTGTTGTATTTTTGTATTTTTTAGCAATAAATTTGTGTTTTATATTTGGGATATTTTTGTATTTCTATAGCTGTATTTCTGTATTTTTTTTATATTTGTGATATTTTTTTAAATTCTGATTTTAAATATTAATTCTCACCATCTGTGCTAGCATAAGTCGCGCAAATGAAGAAAATATTTTTGGTGTAGAAGAACGGCACAGACTTGTAAAGGAGAAGACTGCCAATTCATTATCAACTTTTGCGACAAATGAAGCAAAAAATCTTTCAAATATACGAACATCAGAATCAAGTGGGCAGTTGAAGCCAGCTATATTTTTAAATTTATCATATTAATTAAATAAAACCTCACTATAAGACACACCTTTGGGGGAACAATATTTTACCTTATAATGAGGGGTATCTTAAATAGAAGGTAGGGCTTATTAGACACCATCCAGTGCACGCCCTTATACATTGGACAATAGAGGTGTTGGTGGACAGCAGGGATGTCATGGGCTGAGAAAAATGTCGGGTCGGGTTTCGGATCGGGTTTCGAAATTTTTTGGACCAGGTTTCGGGTCGAAAAGTCCGGGTTTCGAATATCGGGTCGGGTTAGTTAAACTTTGAACATGAAGCCAGATTTTTTTGGAGCTGTTGGGAGATATCAGATATTTAGTGGGTTCTTCCTTTTTCATCGCCACAGGCGAAAATTTTCAGAATTTTGGAGGATCCTTAAGCTAAATTTTTGAGAGCTAAATTTTTCTTTAAGCGAAAATTTTGAGAAAACTCGGGTCAGGTTTTAAAAAATTTCTCGGGTCGGGTATCGGGTCGAAAAAAGGCCGGGTTTCGGGTAACCCGTGACATCCCTGGTGGACAGTTAAATTTAAAAAAAATGTCTCTTAGATAGAGGTGTATCTTGTTTTGACCGAATTTCGGTCCCACTTAAACCTACAATATTCCAATTTTGTTATTAATCTCAAATCCTTTGGACAGACAAAAAGTTGCATTTTAATCATATGATTTAAAGTTTGTGGTTGTTGTGAAGCATTTAAAGTATCAATGTTGTTAGTGTTGTTTAGAGAGAGTGGATGGCTTTATTTTAATAAATTAACTGATTTAAATTATAATTTCGAGAAAACATTTGTTTCCATAAACATAAAACATTTACTTACGGAAAACACATGTTTTATAAGTTTGTATATTTCAGAAAAACACAAACATTTAAACAAACATTCACAAAAACATATTGTTTTAAGTTGGAAGCATAAATGTTTTTAGAAAACACGACGTTTTAAATCAGAAAAACATCATAAAAACAATTAATTAAAAAAACATTATTTCGGAAAACACAAACATTTAGATGTATCAGAAAAATACACCTAATTAGAAAAACACAAACACTCATAAAAACATGTTGTTTTAAGTTGGAAAAACAAATGTTTTAGAAAACATATAAATCTGAGAAACATTTCAGAAAAACACAAAGTTCAAAAATCATATTTTTAGAAAAATAAATAACACATATTTCCCTCCAAAAAGCAAAAACACATTTCAAAACTTGTTAGGAAAAACCCTGCAACAAGATATTTTAATTCGGATTTTTGTAATTTATAATTCCGAGATTTTGTTTTCTAATATTTCAATATTTGTATTTTTGATTTTTATAATTATGATTTAAAAATTAAAAAAAAAAGCTACCTCGGGAATGTAACCGTTAGTGTTCCTTGCTGGGGTGAACAGTGATATTCTTTTACTTGAAGGTTTAGTTTGCCACCAAATTCTCCACGTCGTTGTTGTGTTTCAGCTGCAGCATATTCAAAGAAAGGTTGTAAGCGAGACAGCAAATATTGACTTTGAAGGAATTGTTCTAATGGAGGGGTGGGATGTTGTTCTGAAGAGGCTGAAAAAGGGAAATGATTTCTGATTTTTAATTCTGATTTTTAATTCTGATTTTTTGTTCTGATTTTTTTAAATTTTATTTACTTTCAATTCTTTGACCCATTGCCCGTTCAAGCGATCGACTGTCCAACAGGATAGGAGCACGACGTCGTTGTCTACGCAATTCTAGCTCTTCTTGTTGCTGTTGAGATTTTACTTGATTATCCTCACCAATATCAGTTCTTTTATATTCAATGCTTTTTATGGGGCTATGTCCAATAGATGAATGTTCAGTAAATCTGAAATGTATTTTTTTAAACACATGTTTCAGAAAAACATGTTTCGTAAATACGAAATGTATTTTCCGGAAATTGTTTCAATGTTTTCCGGAAAAATTAAACCAAACAACTGATAAAATACAAACATGTATTTTCCGGAAAATTTTCAGAAAACAAACATATTAACACAACAAACATTTCCGGAAAATACATTGAATAGAAAAATATAAACCTTTCCGGAAAACTACATGATTAAGGAATAATAAAACATGTTTCTTTAAATATGAATGTATTTTCCGGAAAATAAATTGTTCTGATGTTTTCCAGAAATGTTTTCCGGAAAATTAAGACAAACATTTAATTAAACACAGATACAAACACATAAACATTTCCGGAAAATACATGCGGGAAGACATGAGTTAACAAATAATTAATAAATGTATTTTCCGGAAACTTCAGAAAATAAACTATTATTGACACGATTCAGGAAAAGGACTAATTAATAGAAAATATAATTTCCGGAAAATTGCATATCTTGAGATAAAAATGTATTTTCCGGAAAATAATTTAATCAAATAAACATTTCCTGAAACCAAATACATTTAAGTACTCATAGCCCCCTATGTTTCATTTTAATTTTTTAAAGCCTACCCTCCTGCGCTAGCCGCATTCATCATAGCAGTAGAAGCCAAACTTATAGTTGAAGTATTTTTCTTTTGTAATTGGGAAGGTATTTCTGTTGTATCTGTTGTTGTTGAATTAATATTTTGTTCAGTAATTGTTTCAGAATCTTCTGTTTCTATCTCGTCATCTTCTTCTAAGGTAACTACTTCTGCTGTAGAAGAGATTGGTTGATTCTTTGAAAAAATATTATTTTAATGGAAAAAGAATAATTTTTGAAACAGGTTTTGGATAAACTCTTCTCTACTGGATTTATCTGCAAGATATTTGCGGACAAAATATCTGCGGACAGAATATAATTACGCATAAAAAATTCGCAACAAAAAATTTGCATCAGAGAAGTTGCGAACAAAATATATTTGCGGACAAAATATATTTGCGGACAAAAATTTTGCGGACAAAAAATTTTGCGGAAAAAAAAATTGCGGACATAAAATTTGCGGACAAAATATATTTGCGGACAAAAATTGCGGACAACCCCGAGCAATTTACGTATTATAGCCTTAATTTAGTGTCATATTGTAGTACACAAAAAATCTAGTTACCGCGTAATGAAAGAACTCCTTTACCTTATTTCCTCCTCCAATTTTCATTCGTTTTAACCTTTTTTCATTTTTATTTAGTAAATTTTTTCCTTTGCTAATTAATTTTTTATCATCTTTTCTTTGTATTTTTCTAATATTATTTTTTTTCCTTTTTAATTCTTCCACTATTTTACTTACCCTCAATTTTTTTGATTGATTATTAGGCGGTATTAGGCTGCTAGAAAATGATGAAGAATGACGCCTTTTCCCTCCTCCCCCACTTTCTTCGTTTAAAAAATATTCTTTTCCATCATCCTCATTAATTATAACATTTTTATTTTGTCCAACAATTTCAACTTCTTCAGCTATTGGAGGTTGGGAGATTTGTTGGGGACGACGAATTTGTAAAGAGAAATATTCACGCGCTGACATTGCTGAATTCTGAAAAATAATTTGAATATTAAGGATAATTTATTATTAAAAGGACCTCACTTATATGTAAGCCCTTGGGGTTGAAAAATCGTACACTAAAATGAGAAGTACCGTAAGGCGGAGGTATCAGGCTTCAAATTGGATGGGTTTTCAAAATTGGGTTTCGGATAGAAAAATCCGAGTTTCGGGTCCGAGTTTAGATTTGAAGGATTCCAATTCTGCCAGCAAATTTCAATTAAAAAAATTAAAATTTGTCGCCGACATAATTTCGGGTCGAGTCAGTCAAAAAATTGAATTCCAGCCCGATCATATGCATGGGAAAAATTTTCATAGAAAATACTTGAGTTGTGGTCGGGGTTTTAAAATTTTTTTGGATCGTGATTCGAGTTTTACCACGAGAAAAGTCCAGGTTTCATGCCTTAATGTATTTAAAAATAAGGAAATAGGAAACGAAGTAAAAAATATTTTTAAAAGAAAATGGGATAAAATGTCTCACCTAAATACTAAAAAATTTATGGTTTATTTTTACTCGTGATTTTCTCTATTTTTATTTTTGTTTCATTTTCCCACATAAATTAAATAACAAAACCAACTAAAAAATCAGAGAATTAAAAAAAAATTTTTTTATTAAAAAAACCCCCTCTCACCTGTATATTATACAATTGTTGTTGTTGTTGTTTTCCTCCTCCCCCTCCAATTTTTCCTCCCCCAAAATTTCCATTATTTTGGGGAGGAACAGAGAGAGGACGTTTTGTTAAATTTCCTAAAGAGGATGGAGGTGGTGGTAATGCTGCTGTATCTGAATGGGGGGAGTTTGGGATTGTGTTGCCGTTGTTGTTTGAGGTTGTTGATATTAAAAAATTGTTAGTAGAACCTTGTAAATATGATTGGGATTGTTGTTGGTGTTGTTTAAATTGGGAAGATATTTGGTTGGAAAACTGAAAAAAAAACATTTAATTTTTACTTGTCTGCAAGAATTTGCGGACAATTTTTCAGAAATTTTTTTTTGTCCGCAAATTTTTTGCGGACATTAAGAATTTATTTTGTAGAAAATTGCGGACGAAAGTAATTTGCGGGAAAAAAGTTCGGAGTCCGCAAAAAATTTTTGCGGACAATCTTGTGCGGACAATAATACAGCTTATGCAAAATGGAACAAACGGACAATGGTTCATGTTTTAAATTTTGCCCCAAAATTTTTATTTTTTGCCCCCATATATTCAGACTAAAAATAGTTTTATTCAGCACCTGTTGTTGTGTTGTCAATTTGTTAATATTGCTGTTAGCATTCCCATCATTTCCAAAAATTGAACGATAAGGATTGTTCATTGTGTGAAACAATGCCAAAATAATGTTTAAAAAATATAAAAAAATTTTAATTAAAAAAGTAAAAAGGATAATAAATCCTTTAAATATGAAATGTTAAAAATTAGAAAAAAATATTTTTATTGACAAATTAAAAAGGTGAGAGAAAAAGAGAAAAAATATCAGAAGAATATCAGAAGAATTATTTTAAAAAATAATCACAAACAGTATAGAAAATTTTAAAAAAGATAGGAAGAAAAAGATTTTAAAAAATACCTATAAACATTTTAAATTGTACAAAAAAATAAGAAAATTAAATTTTTTTGTTAAATTAGAATAAAAGATAATGTCAATAAAAATTATTATATAATTTACCCTCTGCCGCCAACCTAAAAAATTAAATAAAATGTGTTATAATATAAACAGAAACCAGAAATACTGATAAAAATTTAGAAATAAATTTTTATATTTAAAATCAGAATTATTATGTTTTTAATTGATTCTGGTTTATATTTAATTCGTGTTTTAATTTAATTCTGTTATTTAAATAAATTCTGATTTTTTAGTAAATTCTGTTTTTTATTTAATTCTGGAGTTTATATACCTAATTTAGTATGTTTTTCTTTAATTCTGATTTATATTTATTATAAATCAGAATTAAATATATATTTTTTATAATTCTTGTTTTAATTTAATTCTGGTTTTTATTTTATTGTTCTAATGTTTGTTTTTTCTGTTTTTAGTTAATTCTGGTATTCAGTCCATGTTTATATTCAATTCTGGTTTGTTAATTGCTTCTTTATAGCTAATCCATGTTTTTAATTTATTCTGATTTCTATTTATTTCACGTTTTTATTTAATTCTGGTTCTAGTTTATAATTTATTGATTTAATAAGAACCCTACTTATTCTTCAGATGACCCTGGCGCAGCAGAAACTTGCTCAACTTCTTCATCACTACCACTTTGTAACTGAAAAGAACGCCAAAAATCAGAAAGGGTTACTCCTCCATAATTAATGTCTAAAAAATTTTTTTATTTTGTTCAAAATTCACTAGCACCAGCAGAACAATCTCGAACGGCTACTTGATTATCTTGTAAAAGAAGAAATTCCATAGAAATTTGTGAGCCATAGGAGAGACGAATGCAATACTCATCAACTGGTGTGAGATGAAACTTAAATAACATTTTGTATTCTTATTAAGTCAGAATTTAAAATCAGAATTTTAAAAAATACAAATATTATTCCCTAATAAAATACAAAATTCTGATTTAGTAAAAACAAATTTCTGACTTGTTAAAATACAAATGTGTTTTTTAGAATCAGAATTTTCTATTTTAGGAGATAAGTAAATCAGAATTGTTTTTATAAAATCAGAATTTTGTATATGTATTATCGGGGAAGTTTGTATCAGAAATAGTAATAGTTGGTATTTTTCAAATCAGAATTTAGTGTTTTCAACAAATCAGAAATTTTCTATTTTAAAATACAAGTTTGATTTTCTTACAAACCAGAAATAATATTTAAAAATACATAATGCTCAACTTTTGTATTTTTCATAAATTAGAATATTGTTTTAAAAGAAAATAGGTCATAAAAAAACTAGTATTTTATGGCAAATAAAATTCTGATTTTTACTAGAATTAATATTTAAAAATCAGAATTTTAATTTGAAAAAATAAAACTCACCATCATTTCAGCAGGAAAATTAGCTTCAATTCCCAGGATTTGGGAATTAATTTTAGTCGAACGTATTTGAGTTTTGACAAATTGATGAATTATGCTTAGAGAACGATGTGAATTAACGAGATAGTTGACTAGCCAAACTTTAAATTGGAAAATAAAATTTTCTGATTTTATTCTGATTTTTTTTCTGGTTTCTGAAAGTTGTTCTGATTTTTTTAATTTCTGATTTTTTGATTTATTATTCTGATAATTCTGAATTTATTTCTGGCCTTTTTTCAAATTTTTCCGATTTTTTGTTCTGATTTTTTCCCAATTTATTTTCTGATTTTTCGATTATTATTCTGATATTTCTGAATTTTTTCTGAAATTTGTTCTGATAGTTTGTTCTGATTTTTGAAATTAACTTTAAATTAATTTTATAAAGAAACTCGCCCAAATCACGTTCCTTTTTAAAGCGTTCAATTAAAAGTTGACTGACGAGAACGTGCGGATTCCAACGTCTGAATAAATTTTTAATTTCTTTAAAAATTTGTTCTAAAAAGTATAGAAGGACCGTTGGGGAACATGCCCATTTTGTTTATTTGTTGAAGGTGCTTGTCCAAAACACAAGGCATAATTGCCTGTTTTAGTTCTCCAATTCCAACGCCAAGAAAGAATAAATAACAAATCACGGTGTTCCCCGCCATAGGCTAATACAAGTTTGTGGTAAGTGAAGGCGCGGACCTGTAAAAGGAAAAAAAATCAGCAACCTTTTGAGGAAATGAAAGGAATGGTAGAGAGTAGAGAACGGACCGAGACGAGAGTATTCGATCGAAAATCTCGGTTATCACAAATTTTTCGAGATCGAGATAACAAATTCGAGTTCAGTCTCTGGTAGAGATCACCTATAAGAAGAGAGCAAAAGCTTTTACCTCTCTGTTACTGAAGCAAGGATGAACCGATTACCCCTTCAGTGCTCTTAAGTGGGTGTGTGTTTACGTTAATGGGGATTCACATAAGTTTTGACTAGAGCCCGGAACGAGACGAGATCTCATTAAAAAATCTCAGTTATAGAGGTCTAGATTTTTCGACATAACGATCTTGAGCCTCCCCCCCCCAGTCCGGACTCTAATTTTGACTTATTTCAGCCATTCCTGTTTTGAAATATTTAAAAATCAATTTTTAGTCAAAGCAAAGTACAATTAAAAAAAAAGAATTTTTTTAAACCCACACTGCAATGATTTTTGTAAAAAGAATTGTAAGCATCCTCAAAGCGTTTAACAGGTGTGTAAATATGGCAATAGGTAAGTAAACGGTCTTCAATGTTGTGTGTAATAACACAGCTTTGGGAGGGCATATCTCTTGGACGTTGACTTCCAATGGTTAAGACCCAAGTGTGGGGCTGAAAATAAAAATTTTTTTTGGAAATTTTCAGATTTTTTTTTCTGAAATTTTTTTGAAAATTTTTTGGAAAATTTTTTTAATTTTTGAAAAATTTTTTGCAAATTTTTTGAAATTTTTTTTTGAAATTTTTAAAAAATTTCTTAAAAATTTTTAGGAAATTTTCAGGAATTTTCTGAAAAAATTTTTTGAAATCATAAAATTTTTTTAAAATCACTTTTTGTTTATCAGCTTCCACCTCCTCCTCTGTACGATCAAAATCTTGAACCAAGGGAGGATTAATGAAGGTGCATTCCAATTGGCTAAGTACATAATATATAAATTTAAGTTTATTAAAAAAATTTTTTTTGAATAGTTAGACCCCCCTTTATAAAATATACCCAATATTCGATAACCTCTATCTATGATACGTCTGTCAAAATTTCGGTTGCCACTGAATAAGGGAGCGATATGAATTTTTTTCTAGAGGGTTTATTTATAGTGAGGTTTTCAGTAAGCCTCTCTTATCAGAAATATTTTTCAAAAAAAATTTTCCAAAATATAATTTTTTTACCTACTCCCGTCAGGCAAATTCAACCGAATATTACACTCCTTCAAATTTTCAAAAAAATCACCAGCATCCACATTAAATTTATTTGTAACAGAAGACATACTTAAAAATAAGCAAAAAATTAAAATAATGAAGCAAAACTGACTCCATTAATTTTAACAAATATCCGCCTACATAAGGTTCAGTGCTAACAGACTCATAGCGAATACCTAAATGGAAGAAAAATTCTTAATTAGAAATTCTGATTTTTACAAATTCTGGTTTTTAATAACATTCTGATTTTTAATAGAATTCTGGTTTTAAGTAAATTCTGATTTTTAATGAAATTCTGAATTTTAATAAAATTCTGATTTTAAAATCTTATTTTTAAAAAATTCTGATTTTTACAAATTCTGATATTTAAAATAATTCTGATTTTTAAAATAATTCTGATTTTTAATAAATTCTGATTTTTTATTGAATTCTGATTTATGTTAAATTCTGATTTTATAAAAATTCTGATTTTTATTAAATTCTGATATTTAATTCACCTCTAGCATCCAACTCCTCACAAATACGTAAAAACAACAAGCGATCATCTATTGCAGCAACTGCTGCTTGTAAATGGCGGTGAGTGCCTAACCAGGAAGTTGAAGGCGGTGAAGCTTCTTCGTTGTTAATTTTCTGAAAATTAAGAAAATCCAGAATAGTAGTTTCCCCCCCCCCCCCCCCCCCCATAATGTCTCAGTAACTTTACGCGAATATTATCTTCTATGTAAAGTTAAGCACAAAAAAATAATATTGATGTAAACTTAAGGATTAGAAAATAGAATTAATGTAAAGTTAAGCAATAGAATAAACAATTGATGTAATGTTAAGGGATGGAAGATGTAGATTTTGGGGGTAAAATTGCAAAGTTAAGCACTAAAAGATATTACTGATGTAAAGTTAGGGATTAGAAGGTAAAATTACCTTAAAGTTAAGAGTTTGAAGATAAAATGTGTGAAGAGTTAAGGATAGAAGATAATATTCGCGTAAAGTTACTGAGACATTATGGGGGGGGGGGGGGGGTAACTACTCAGAATGCATTTATTAGTTTCTGATTTTTTCGGAAAATAAAATTAAAATTCTGATTTTCAACAGAATTCTGATCTTTAAAAGAAATTTTGTTGTTAATGAAATTAGTGATTTTCCCAAAAATTCTGAGTTAAATTCTGATTTTTTTTTAAATTCTGAATTCTGATTTTCTTAAAAATTCTGATTTGAATAAAAATCAGAATTTGAATAAAAATACTGATTTGTAAATTCTGATTTCCTAAAAATTCTGATTTTTAATAAAATTCTGGTTTTACTTGTTCCCCGGTCACTCCTTCTTCTTCATTTTTCTCCACTTCCTCTTCAATATCCTTTTCTTCTTCCTTAATAATTCTTGCACTTTTTGCTTCTTTCCCAGTTGTTTCATTCCTCAAATCATCAACACTTTCAATTGCTTCACGTTTATTATTATTGTTGTTGCTAGGAGCTGGAAAGGTGTTAGGGGTGGAGGAGGAGGCCATCAAAGACCCACCAGAAAAAAAAATTTTTTTAAATAAAAAAAAAGAAAAAAAGGAATTAAAAATAACATTTAAAAAATGTTTAAAAATTTAACAAAATAAAAAAAAATAATTTTTTTACCCAACAATGTTTAAAAAAATAATAATAAAATCAACTGAAAAGAGGTCACACACACACAACTTTTCTAACACTAAATCAGAAAATCTATCAAAAAAAATGATAGAAGAGATCTAATCGGTAAAGGATAGAGAGAGCAAATTACAGTTAGACCTCTTTATAAGAGACATACCCTTTAAAGCACAATTGTATCTTATAATGAGGTGTAGCTTAGATAGAGAGATGTATTTAGGGATCTAATAAGTAGCTCTTCCTTCCCAGAAAACGTGTCTTAAATCGAAATGTATCTTAAATAAGGGTGATTTACGGGCGTATCTTAGAACGATGTGTGGTGTGTGGTCATCCTCTGGTGTGTGGTCATCCACGATGTGTGGTCATCCTCTGGCCTGGTGTTGTATATTATATTGAAATGTTTCTCTTAAAATAACGTCTATCTTAAATTAAGAGTATTACTTAGGAAGCTTAGCGGAGTACCATATTTAAAAGACGGGTACAGCCCAAAACGGCGCGCGGCCATAACGGCGCAAAGCCATAACTTGCTTGAAAATTTCTGACCCTTATCAATTTTGATACCATTCTCCTTAGCTCGATGAGAGGAATCTTTTAATACTAAATTTGGTAAGATTGGGAAATCTTGAAGCAAGTTATGGCTTTGCGCCGTTATGGCCGCGCGCCCTTTTGGGCGTGTCCCTTAAAAGACATATATCGAGGGGTATACCTAATATTGGATGTATCTTATACAGAATGTAACTTATAATGAGGTCTGACTGTAATATTAATTTTTTGAAATTCTACCTATATTTATAGAAAAAATTTAACTATAATTTTTAAATAAAAATATTTAAAAATTTTATTTTTCATTTATTTTCTCCTCACGTTTATTACGATAACGTTGAAAAAATTCAGAAAGTCTTTGATTATGAATATTTTTGTTGTTATTACTTTTTGATGATGATGAAAAGGCAGAGATTGATGAGGCAGCATATAAACGAGGTAAAGGTGCTGATCGGATTATCTGTATTAGAGAGAGAGAAAAAGTAAAAAAAAATTTTTAGTGTTATGGAACACCAAATTAGGGAGCCATAAGAGTGACTAAATAAGGGCGCTAAATCTTTTGGCGCGGTATGGTTTGGCGTGACCAATCACAATTTAGTCTAGAATCAACAATTTTTAACCCTCCAAAAATCAGCTAGCTACGCTTAACTGCGTAGCTGCGCACAACTGAGTTCGCCATTTAGGGTGCTCCAGGAAACAATATTCGAGAATAATTTCAACTAAATTTTTTCAAAAATTTTTGGACCTGTTCAGCATCAAGATCAAGCATAGTTAAACGACCATCAGTTGATGAAAATAAATGGAATTGGATTTTAACTCCAGTTTGGTCATCAGGCATAAAAGCAATTATCTAATAGAGAAATATTAAAATTGAGAGAAAAAAATTTTTTAGTGAACACACACACTTCTATGTATAACAACCTCTCACCTGTAACCTATAATGAGAAATGTGTATATTAAATAGAGGGTATCACCAAAGCGGGAGCAGGCCACTCTACCGCGAGCCCATTATACCGCCGAGCTATAACTTCGTTCAAAATTGTCGAATCCGGGAGGCCCTTGTATGGTTCGATGCGTCTCAACGAGCTGAATCGAACCATACCAGGGCCTCCCGGATTCGAAAATTTTGAACGAAGTTATAGCTCGGCGGTATATGGGTCGCGGTAAAGTGGGGTGTACCCCCACCAAAGCAAATCCACACTCCCATTCTCTCCCAATGACAAACCCTGTGCTGAGTATGGCTCCGGGCGCTAACTCCTGAGCCCGGCTCCGGAGCTAAGGTTTTGAAAACCCTGGAGCCAAAGCCAACAAATGCCCAATATTCAGCACTAGAATTTAAAATATTTCATAATTTACCAAATAAAATTGGTCTTCTCTAATAAATTGGAAAATGCTTCTATCTTTTGGAAGTGTAGTTAATTTATTTGCTAGGGATAAAGCTTGGTTGTCGTTGAGTTTGTTGACCTTAATGAAAGAAAAATTTTTTCAAAAAATTTTAAAAATTCTGAAACTTAAAAAAATTTCAGAATTCAGAAATTTTTTTCAAAAATTCCAGAAAAAAAATTTTTTTCTGGAATTTTTCAGAAATTTAATCATTTTTTCGAATTACTTGTAGCCCAACAATAGCTCTCTGTAAACGCTCCATTAAAATTAAAATTCGTAAACGATCTAATAAATTGACTATAATTTTAATTGAAGGACTGGCTGCATTTAGTTGTTTTTCTAATTCGTTAATTTCGTCACGACGACCTAAAAAGAGAAAAAATTTTTAATTTGAAGGAGAAAAAAAATTTTCCGCTTTAAAAAATTTTTTTCTGGCCCCTCAAAAAATTTTTTTAAATAATTAAAATAATCATCAAAATATTTTAGAAGTTCACCTAATGTCTCAACACGACAATTAACTGTACCAAAGAATGTATTGACAGAAATAATTAAAGCTTCAGCGGTAATGCACTCTTCTGTTAAGATTAATGGGCAAGTGAGTGACAATAAACAGTGACCAGACTGAAATTAAAAAATCAGAATTAAAAAATAATAAAATCAGAATTTAAGAACATGGAAAAATCAAAATCTTAAAATATAAAAATCAGAATATTGAAAATCAGAATTTTAGAAACAGGAAAATCAGAATCTTAAAAAATACAAGAATCAGAATATTAAAAATCAGAATCTTAAAAAATACAAAAATCAGAATATTAGAAATCAGAATCTTAAAAAATACAAAAATCAGAATCTTAAAAAAAAACAAAAATCAGAATATTAAAAATCAGAATCTTAAAAAATACAAAAATCAGAATATTAAAAAATACAAAAATCAGAATATTAAAAATCAGAATCTTAAAAAATACAAAAATCAGAATATTAAAAATCAGAATTTTATGAACACAAAAATCAGAATCTTAAAAAATACAAAAATCAGAATCTTAAAAAATACAAAAATCAGAATATTAAAAATCAGAATCTTAAAAAATACAAAAATCAGAATATTAAAAATCAGAATCTTAAAAAATACAAAAATCAGAATATTAAAAATCAGAATTTTAGGAACACAAAAATCAGAATCTTAAAAAATACAAAAATCAGAATCTTAAAAAATACAAAAATCAGAATATTAAAAATCAGAATCTTAAAAAATACAAAAATCAGAATATTAAAAATCAGAATCTTAAAAAAATACAAAAATCAGAATATTAAAAATCAGAATCTTAAAAAATACAAAAATCAGAATATTAAAAATCAGAATCTTAAAAAATACAAAAATCAGAATATTAAAAATCAGAATTTTAGAAACACAAAAATCAGAATCTTAAAAAATACAAAAATCAGAATATTAAAAATCAGAATCTTTAAGAATAGGATTTAAAAATATAAAAACCAGAATTATAAAAATCAGAATCTTAAAAATACAAAGACCAGAATTATAAAAATCAGAATTTTAGACATACGAAAAACAGAATATAAAACAAAAAATTTAAAACTTACCCGAGTAATCTTTGCTGGTTTAGGTTGCGAACGCTCCAATAAATTTTGAGCTTGCAACAACCGTTCACGACACCGAAAAAGAATTGTTTCATTAAGTAGACGTTGAAGGGAAAAACTAAGAAAAATATAAGAAATATTTTTTAATGGAAAAATACGATCGGATACCATTATAAGATGGGGGGGGGGGGGGGGGGGTTCCCCTTCATTGGGACAGGAAAAATTGTGTCTTATATTTGGGCGTATATTAAATTGACCCAACCCAGTAGACAACGTCAGAATCTTTTAAAAAACCCACAAAAATCAGAAAAAAAATATTGGGTGGCGAGAATCGCTCATATTTTCCCTCGTTTATTTATTCTACCTTTGATCCAATTTTGGCAGTTCTGAACCAGAAGGGTGGTGTTTGACACGTAAAGTGCTGTGAGGATCTGTTTTGTCTCCATATATAGTAAACCGATAATGATGAATTTGTCTTTAAATTTAAAAAAAAATATTAAAGAATTTCTGGTTTTATGGATGCTTCCCTCACATAATTGGGTTGATACTTGCTTTGGGATTCTCTTAATATCCTTGTTGTTCAGAACTAATGGTTAGTGTAGGGTCGGGTATTACTAACTATATTAAATTCTAGCTTTAAAAAGAGCGTGTTACGGAGAAAAAAGAAAACATTAAAACCCCCAAAAAGAATCAACTAAACGTGGTGGGCAATCACCTGGTCACATTATATCACTTACATCTCCCCAAGCCTTCAAAAACCCACCGATATCTCTTCAAATCCCATAATATCCCCAAAAAATCCCTCCACCTTAATGGTCGACATTTTCCGTAACAGGTAACATTTCCCGTACCCTGGGCGGCGATACCCAAAATGGTGCACCCAACCAGCCCCTTTTAAAAGACTAAATAAATTCCTAACTTGGACGCATGTACTTCCTAACCTAGCCCCAAAACGAATTTCTAAAAAATTATTTTTTATAAATTCACTTTCTGCTTCTAAATTGTTTTTGTTGTTGCTGACTTTGTTGTTGACCACCACTACCACCACTTCCTCCTCCCCCTCCTCCTCCCCCTTCCAACCAATAAGCTATTACTAATTTACATTCTTTTGTGTTATACTCTTCAACACGAATATAAAGTGAAGAGATTTTAGCTATTAAAGTAGCTTGACAATAAATAACGTCCAATTGAAGTGAACGACAAAAAACGTGTAAAATGTTATAGGCATCAAATAAAGGCTTTAAAAGGAAAAAAAATTTTTTCTGAGGAAAAATTTTTTACTCAAAAAACTTCCAAAAAAATTTTTTCTCACCTTCTCTCCATTGTCTAATCTTTCTTGAACCATTTGATGAAGAAAATTTACCTGAAGTGGAAAAATTAAATAAAGAAAACCTAGTTATAAGATACCCTATTAGCGTTGAAAATTGGTATTTCATAATGAGGGATAGCTTAAATAAAGAGATAGGGCTGTGTACCAGGGTGCATAAATTGATTGCGAGTTGCGGATTCTTGTTTTTCAATTGCGTGCAGCACTGCTGTGTACATGACCGGATATAAAAACCAGGGAGCTAGCCTAACCGAAATTCCCCAAACTCGAGAATTCGTGACGTTTTTTGAGTTAGAACACAATCGGCTATAAACCGATATCCCTCCCTCCTCTTTGGTTTTCGGTTAATCCTGATTTAAAAAAAAGCGAGTTTTCGGTTTTGAGTTTTAGAAATTATTTTTTGTCTCCCCAGTCCTGCTCTTGATACTGGCGGATAGCTTAAACTTTCTCTAATCATTGACTAACAAAATACATAGAAGGTATACTCTCCATTATATCCATTAATAAGATAAGAGTGTTCAAAGAGGGCCATCTCAAAAATATTCTAAAAAAATTTTTGTTCTCAAATTCACCTGTAGAGGATGAACTAAACGTTGTCCTTGCCCAACCTCAGCATTTGTTACAAGTATTTTAATATTTAAAAGACACCATTTTGTTTGTAAATCGTCGCCGAGACGTGTTAAAACAATTTCAAATTCATTAGGGACAATTAGGGTAACCTTTAAATTTAATAGGTAAATGTAAAATCAGAAATAATGAAAATCAGAATTTAAAAAATTTAGAAACAAAAGATCAGAATTAAAAAATACAGAAATAAGGGAGAAATAAAAAAATCAGAATTTAACAACAGAAGGAAAATCAGAACACAAAAAAATGAGAAAAACCAGAATCTAAAACCAGAATAAAAAATCAGAATAAGACAATCAGAATTTAAAATCAGAATTTTTAAAGATCAGAAAAAATCAGAATAAAGGATCAGATCAGAAAATAAGAAGCTCAAAACCCAGAATAGAAAATCAGAACACAAAAAACAGAAAAATAAAAATAGAAATAATCAAAATTTAAACAGAATCATTAAAGCAAAAGATCAGAAAGAAAATCAGAAACTCAAAAATAAGAATAAGAAAGTCAGAATTTAAAATAAGAATTCTTAAAGACCAGAAAAAATCAGAAGCTCAAGAATCAAAACATTAAAGTCAGAAATTAAGAATAAAGAATCAGAACAAAAAATCGGAACATGCAAAATCAGAAACTCAAAAATCAGAATAAGAAAGTCAGAATTTAAAATAAGAATTCTTAAAGACCAGAAAAAATCAGAAGCTCAAGAATCAGAACATTAAAATCAGAAATTAAGAATAAAGAATCAGAACAAAAAATCGGAACATGCAAAATCAGAAACTCAAAAATCAAAACAAAAAACATTAAAAATCAGAACAAGATCAGAAGCTCAAAAATCAGAACAACCAGAAAATAAAAATTTCCTACCATTCCATTTTTAATATTAATTTGCTCTATACGCGGAGACAATTGCCTTGCACTCTGCGCCAAATGAAATTCCAAAACTCTGTTAAGTTCCCTCAGAGTTAATCGTTGCTCACGGCCAGCCAACGGAGGAGTTGAAACGAAGCGATCCTTTAAAGAAAATAAAAATTTTTTAAATTTTTCTAGTAAATTCTGCCTTTATATTTTGAGGAAGTCGTGGATAAGTGCCCAATGTAAGAACATCAACAGCTTGAGGAACATGAAAAACTGACAACCTAAGAAATTAAAAAATAAAATTCTGATTTTGTGTTAATTTAAATTCTGATTTTTAAATTCTGATCTTTAAATTCTGATTTTGAATTTTCTGATCTTTTATTCTGATATTTAATTCTGAATTGTTACTCTAGTTTTTCTTTCTGATTTTTTAAATTCCGGTTTTTATCCTAATTTTAAAATTCTACAAAAAGAATCAGAACAAAAATATCAGAAAAAATCAGAATTAAAAATTAGAACAGAAAAACAGAATTTAAAA
The DNA here is from genome assembly GCA_036172945.1 of Meloidogyne incognita. Lineage (NCBI taxonomy): Eukaryota > Metazoa > Nematoda > Chromadorea > Rhabditida > Meloidogynidae > Meloidogyne > Meloidogyne incognita. The sequence goes on along the minus strand of JARQAC010000040.1, from coordinate 373,856 downwards.
GTAAAAAAACCAGAATTAAAACACTTATCATTTCAATTCTGATTTTAATTTTTCTGATTTTCTATTCTGATCTTTAAATTTACAATTCCTTACCTAGCATTAGGCAACTCATTTCTCGCAATTTCCACAAGCTTGTCTGCAGTCTCAACATACCTAGCTGCTTGCTCATCCAATAAAAAGCGTCTAAAAAAATTTTTTTCTGCGAATTATTAAAAATAAACCAACATAGAAGAAAGGGGTTCAAATTTTCTATTAGTTTTAAGCCACCGAACAATAGCCAGTAAACGGACAAAAACAAGCCGAGTTGAATGAGCAAACTGAACAACACTAATTGTTCTATCTTGCGCTTTCTTCTGTAAATTAAGCGTGTATAAAACTTGTAATTCATGTGCTGTTTGATGAATAGCGAAATCAAGTAGTAAAGCCAAAGAAACGGTTGGTGGACCACACTGGGGTGGGACGGGAGGTAAGAGAGCCTTAAAAACAAATATAATATGTTGGTCATAAAATACAAATGTTGTATTTTAAAAATAGAAACATTTGTGTTTTTGACAAACACTTGGAACAACTAAAGTGTTTTAATAAACTTGTTTACCATAATAATACAAACAAGGTTGTATTTTAAATAAAATACAAACACATTAATTTATAAAAACATGTTTCTTGAAAAACATTTTAATAAAAAAATGTGTTTGAGTTTCATTCATTAAAACAAGTTTGTTCAAAAATGTTTTTCATAAAATAAACATGTTTGTCAAAAACACAAGTGTTTCTTGCCAAAAACGTATAAAAACACAAGTTCGTATTTCATCAAAACATGTGTTTAAAAAAGCTATCGAAAAATAAACTTGTTCAACAAGTTTGCGTTTTACTTGGAATTTACTAAAACAACTTTCATAAAAACATGTTTTTCTAACCATGTTTTGTTTATATTAAACAAAACACATGTTTGTATATCGACAAACAAGTTTATTTTAAAAATCAGAACTTGTATTTATAAAAAACACAAATGATTTTCTTAAATAAACAAAACCTTTAAATTCTGCGAACTAGAAGCAATAGATGAAATTGTTTTAGCAACCGAGTCAACAACATTAACAGAATTTGATGAATTTATAGAATTTGATTGACCAACATTTTGCGATGGATTGTTAAGCTAAAAACAATTTGTTTTTTTAAACAAAACATTGTTTAATAACACACCTTCATTTGTTCCATCATTAATTGATGTTGGTGTTGTTGTTGAGCTGGGGAATGTGAAGGAATTTGTGTAGCAAAAGACATCAAATAATTTTTAAAAATCCTAACAAATCAAAAAAAAAATTTTTGCATTAAAAATTAAATATACGAGACGAATATAAATCGATTATCATTCAAAAAATCAATATAAAAATTTTTAATCAAGTGAAAATGAGGGTAAAAAAGAAGAGAATAAAGAAAACTCTTTAAAAAATAAAGCCACAAAAAATTAAAAAGCTTTCGTTATCCCTGCATTGAAGAACCAGGAGTTGGATCAGCATAAGCATCCAATGTAGAAGAAGAAAGTAATCGAGAACGTTGGACGTCATGGACTGTTTGTCTCCGAGAATCTGAAAGAGAGAAATGTTTTAGAGATTGTTTTGATTTAATAAAAACACATGTTTTGACGAACATTATTTAATAAAACACATGTGTTTTGGTAAAAACACAAATGCTTGTAAACAAAACAAACATGTTTGTAATTAATAAAACAGGAATGTTTTTGTGTTTTAATAAAAATACAAAACTTGTTTGTAAGAAAATAAACAAGTTTTAATGAAACAAACATGTTTGTGTTTTAAAACAAAATACAAACATGACTTGTTTGTATTTAATAAAATAATGTTTGTTTGAATAACAAAGTTTGTGATTTAATACAAACACAACAAAACATGCTTGTATTTTCAAAAACATGTTTTATTTGATAAGGTTACTTGTTTTGTACAACATTAAAAATAAAAAAATCAAACATTGAATAAGATGTGTTTGTGCCTGTTCAGTTTGTATATAACTCCCAGCATAAAACAACCCAATAACTATCGCTAACAATGCAGCAGAAAAAGCAGCTACTCGAATATCTTGATGCCTATCTTCTGTTCTAGGGTCATCCTTGCAGTGGAGTACATCATGCCATAAATTCATTGTGTCGTTCATCTAGTAATAAAAATTAAATTGTTAAATGGTTAGGAAAATAAAAACACAAAAAAAAACAAATTAAAAAGAAACAAGTTTTGTTTTGTGTTTTCAAAACAAACAAAATCATTGCTAAACATGTTTTTGTTCCTATATTTAATAAAACACACATTTACTTGTTTTAGAAAAAAGAACTTGTTTGTGTTTTATTAAAAACAAGTTGTGTTTGAAGAAAAATACAAACATATAAAACACGATGATTGTGTTTCATGTTTCTCCTTTATTTTAAACTTGTTTTAAAAACACAAAAATAAAACACAAACAAGTCAAAAACATTTGTTTGTAATTCTACTTGTTTGTGTTTTGTTTGTCTATTATATAAATTTGTTCTGTTTAAAAATAAAAACAAATTTTAAAAACACAAAAACACATACCATAGCCTCAACATCAACACAAAAATCAATGTTCGGCGCAGTATAAACTTTCCAATAAAAATCAAAAAGAGAATCAAATTGTTTTGAACAATGTTGGCAAACAAATGGAGGGTCTTCTTCTTCTTTAAATGTTTGTAAATTTGTGTTTTTGTTCTTGTTTTGAATGTTTTTAATAATAAATGTTGCGTTGGAAATACAATCCCTCCAAACATTTAATAATTTAGAAAATGTTGACTTAAAAATTAAATTAATTTTAATTAAAGAGGGTAGAATTCCAAACTGTTTTATTATCCAGGTCGAAGGTAGCCGTTCCATTTGTTAAATCGCCATGAATTATTAGACAGGCTAAAAAATTAATTTTTATTAAAATATTTTTTCTAGACAAGTAGAATTTTCGATTTTAATGGTTTCAGAGGCTCTGGACCGATCAGAAAAAGTATCAAAGTCAACAAAAAAATTTTTGGAACCCCAAGTAGAGCTATGAATGAGGAAAAATGACTTGCCAATTGTAGCAGGGATGTGACAGATCACCCGATACCCGGACCCTTTTTCTGCCCGAACCCGATAAGAAAAAATTCAACCCATATATATCTGAGAACTAAAGGACGAGTCAATGACGCTTTAAAATCTGGGGGAAAGGAAAATAAAAAGGAGAACCAAGGCCGATTTTTGGGGTAAAATCAATGAAAAATTAAAAATAAATGTAAATTTAATTTTTAAATGAGGCCATTGTGGCTTGGCCGTCTATTTTAAAATTAGAAAAAAAACAATCCTGAATTAAAGGTAAGCAACTTGATCTGTCCCGTGACCCTCCCCCAACTCCTGTTGACTAAAATAAAAATCAGTGACTTCATACCCAAACACTTAGGTTGACTCAGAGCCCAAAAAAGCCCTTCTCTTAAACTTCTTTAAAATCAAGAAAAAATACTTTACATTGACACCTCGACTTTTCCCAAATTTGTTTTCCAAGTGCGCCAGACATTAAATGAGCATAACTGACGACATAATTTTCTGAAAGAAAATTTTTTTCAAAAATTTTAAAAACCAAAAAAACCGTAAATAACAGTTGTGCAAGTTCGATTATTGGCAGACAAGACATTCTTTAAAGAGAAAAAAATTTTTTAAGCGTCCCGACTACGCTTCGACTATAAAGAGGAAGGGGAATTCCATTTTTTCTATAATAAATCAAACAACTTTTTAACGGAAAATCGGAAATTTTTGGGAGTAACTCTTGCGAAAAAATACAAAAAGTTGGAAAATCCATGGACAGGGGTCAACAAAATCATTCGTGAAGATTTTCGAAATTTCGGAGGTTTTCAGGATGTTTTTTTGTGAAAAACGAAGTCCCTTTATTTTCCGTTTCCGTGCCCAAATTCGCAGGGAACACAAAATCGGAAAGCTTTAAGTCCCGATTTTGCGTGAAAACAAGGTCGGAGCTCTCAAAAATTTTTCTTAATTAAAAAAATCTAAAAATAAACCAAATGTTGACTTTTATATTCTTCTTCTCTCAATTGAGCATATTGAATATAACAACTGGTACAGACTTGTGGGGGTGCCTGAAAAACAAAATTAATAGAGAAAAATCAATTGCAATCAATTTCAGTTAAAAACACTTTTTACAAAAAATGTGGACATTTGGTCCCAAAAATATAAAATTTCTCGTATTATAGCTAGAATGACTTTTTGACTAATTTACCACCCCAATACTTTCCCAAAAAAATACAAAAAAATTAACCGAATTTTCCACCGCACATCTCGCCATTTGTGCCTGTTTATCTGCCAGCCTCTGAAAAATAGATAAAGAAAGGTAGAAAAAATTGAGGAAAAGCTCTTTCGACATTTGTGAGGCATGAAGAAATATTGGGATGGACCTACCGGGATATTTCAATGTACTAACAGCTAAACCAACTGATTTCGGGTTCTACGACTTTTGGGTCTTAGAAAGTCTATATTTCCCTATCGAAGTTTTTTTATGCTTTAGAAACGACGCAAATACTGACGAGGTTATTTTTCTCACAGAAATTCCACATGTCCCCCTACAATTTTTTGAGACATGGTAGTCAAACCTCAAAAATAGCGAAAGGTCAAAACTTTAGGTTTTGGTTTTTTGACCTCAAAATTTTAAGGTCAACCCAGAAGTCCTACCTTAGTTTTTAGGAACCAGAAAAGTACTAGGGACCAGTAATACCCAAAAAATAATTAAAAACCTTCAAATCCTCTCTACAGGCAAAATTGAGGTCCCAATCCTTATTTATGCCAAAAGCAAAATTGGATGAATAAATAACACAAAATGAGAATATTTGCAAAAGTAAAGTTGTAAATAAAGAAAAATTGAAAGAAATGTACATTTAATCTGAAAATTTTTGGAAAATCTAAAATTAAAATTTAAAAATTTTTAAGGTTAAATTGAGTCTCTGAACGGCTTAAACGATTAATTATTGAATTAAAAGCATAGAAAAATTTTTAAAAAATCAGCAAAGGTCAGAAAAATAATCGAATTAGAAAACAAAAGTTAATCAGAGAGGAACTGAACGGTTTAAAGAGGATAATGAGACCGAATCAGAAAACTCAGAAAAAAGTAGAAACCAGAAAAATATTGAAAATTCCAATGATCAATCACACAAATGAAGGAAAACTAAAAAAGTCAACTTGAGTCAGAACCCGTCCAAATTTCAATTTTAAAGCTTAATTATGTCTGAGCATCTTAACACCAATTTATTTCACAAATCTACTCATAAACAATCAAAAATATCACAGAAACCCCCCCCCCCCCCCCAATAATAAATCAACCCAAATTTAAGGGGGAATTCCGGATTCCCCCCATTCCAAAAATTTCAGTAGTATATACACCAGTTTTATAACATTTTTTAGTTGTCATTCATTCTCATTTAATAGCAAACCCAAAATAAAAATAAATAAGATGAGGAGTAAAATAAGCACATAGATGGAGACCCACGCCATTAAATTTTGAGAAAGTCCCATTTAGACGGTGATTACTTTTATTTTTCAAAGGAACGATTGAGTCTCTCATTTTTTAAAAAAAATTATGACCCTCTTCAGCAGAGCTGCACGAAAGATTTTTGGACCCTATCCCAAAAGAAGGGTCGAATCTTTTCCTTACTTTTTACTACTTTATAAAAATGGTCAATTTTCCTTAAAGTTTATGTATGTTGATGTTTGCCTTAAGGAAGAATGTAGAAGGACAGACAATGCAGAAAAACACGGAAGGACAGACAAAGCACACACGTACACGGACGGACTAGGACAGACAAATCACGGACTGATACTGACAGACAAAACAGGACAGATCCGAGTCCGTCCTGTTTGTCATGTTTTGTCTGCCCGTGCTTTGTCTTTTCTGTCATTCTATGTCCTTCTCCATTCTTTTTTATGGCAAACATCAAAATACATCAACTTTAAGAAAAATTGACCATTTTATGAAGAAATAAAAATGAAAAAAGCAATTCGACCCTTCTTTTGGGGGTTTTTTGTATTGTTTTGGCGCGCCGAAATTTGCGGATTTTAATTTGCGGACCCGAAATTTGCGGACACGAATTTTGCGGACCCGAACTATGCGGACCCGAATTTTGCGGATCTGAAATTTGCGGACCAAAAATTTGCGAACCGACAATAGAGTCTACTGAACCTCAGAAATTTCAAAAATTTTAGCCTGCGGCGTTAATTAGGATAAATTCAGGCATCATGACCTTATGAAATGGCCATATAAATGATTTTTTAAAGGGATTTTCTCGATTATTTAAATTATGAAATAATTTTAAGATAAAAAATTGATAAAAATTTGAAAAATCAAGAAAAGATCTTGAATCCGGCATGTAATCATGGTAAACTCCGCCGGAATCTTCGAAAAATAAAATTTTTAATTTTTCCTTTTTACTCAAGTGTCGGTCCTAAAATCTTGGTTCCGCAAAGATCAGGTCCGCAAACTTCGTGTCCGCAACCTTCGGGTCCGCAACTTTCGTTCCGCAAATTTCGGGTCCGCAAAGTTCGGGTCCGCAAAATTCGGGTCCGCAAAGTTCGCGCCACGATTGTTTTACTTTTTTATTTTATTTTTAAGAAAGTTCCAAGCCACACCTGGAGGCCTTGATTTCCATCAACACAGCAATTGGGTGTAGATGCAACCAACGAGTAGTGAAGAAATTGGTACTATATGTTTTTACAATTCTTTTTGTTTTTAGAGTATACTTTTACCTCGCTCTTACTGTATATTGTAGTCTGTCTATTGCTCTATCCAATGATACCAAGAACATTAAAAATTATCAACCCGTACTTGAGTTATAGGGCCGGGACTTAGTTGAACTGCTACGATAAAACGTGATTTAAAATATTTAAAAATAAATGAATGATTTTAACTTGTTTAAAAATTAAAAAAACTTTTTTCTTCTAAAATTTAATTAATAAAACAAATAACAAGCAAATATTTTAGGTCACATGCCCCATACTTTCAAATGGATTCTCCTTTCTAACTTGTTGTTCTGTATTCCAATCACGAAATGTATGAAATTGTCTGATTTGTTGGCTAAAAAAATTTTTTTGAATAAATTGAAATTTTAAAAATTTCTAAAAATTTTAAAAATTTTTTCAAAAAAATTTTTCGAAAAAATTTTCAAAAAAAATTTTTTTCACGTACTTAAAAGTCCACATAGACGATTCACTCGTACGGCTATACTGCTCAACATAACCACGAAATCTCTCGTTTCTATAGAACATCAAGTCGAATAAAACATCTTTTTTAAAAAAAGAATTATTTTATTTTTTTATTAGAATTAACCTTTTGCAGGGAAACAGAGAATTCTGTAGTTAAAGAAAAAATAATTTATTTAATAAAAAAAGTTTGAAATATTCAAGCTTATTTAATAATTCAAGTTTATTTATGAGTAGGGATCGGATTTTTAGGTCATAACCTATTTTTTCTGCGAAATAGTCCTGATGAATTGAGCTCAAATCCGTTGTTATTTCTTGAAAATCTTTTGTTTACGGGGAGTTATTATGACCTATTTGAACCTATTTTGACGTTTTGAGACCTAAAATAGGTTGCAACCTATTTTGGAAATTTTTGTGATTTTTTCACTTTTTTGTCACCTATTTTGGGCATTTTTCTTAAAATTTCGATTTTTTAACAAAAATTTTCTAAATTTTTTGAAAAAAATCGTTACCTATTTTAAGGTTTTTACGACCTAAAAATTCGATCCCTATTTATGAGAATAAAAAATATACTTGAATTTAAGTTTAATCATGGAAATAAACTTGAACTTAGGTTTAAATTTTAATCAAACTCAAATTCAAGTTTACACTTGAATAAGTTTATTTAAAATTTCTATTAATTCAAGTTTGTTTTTAGAAAACAATTCAAGTCTAAGAACTCAAGTTTTTATTGAAAATTAAAGTTTATTTTTGCATTTTACTAAAAAATAAACCTGAATTATTAAATAAACTTGATTTCAAGTTCGTACTTAAATTTAACTTTCATTCAAGTTTATTTTTTATTCTTTGTAATAAACTGAATTAATGCATATTCAAGTTTAGACTTGAATCAGTTTCATTCAAGTTAAGCTTAAGTTCAAGTTTATTTAAGTTTAAACTTGGATTCAAGCTTAAACTTGCCTCCAAGTTTAAATTCAAGTTTAAACTTAAATTAAGTTTAAATTCAAGTTTAAACTTAAATTCAATACTTGAATTAAATAAACTTGAATTTTAACAAGTTTATCTCCAAAGCGTAAAACACATGTTTTATTAAAAGAAAACACATGTCTTTTACTTTTATTAAAAACACGAAAACCCACGCAGTAGGTATAAAAAATCCAAGTATTCCAAGTACTTTTTTGCCAGCATCCCACATCATTTTTGTTTCTGTACTCTTCGGATCCTGTGCAAGTGTTTCACGACGCTTAAAGAATCGCATGTAACGCAGAAGGGTAGTTGTCCGCATTTTTTAAAAATTTCTAAAATAATTTTTTTAACCTTACTTATATATACCCCCCCCCCTATTTAAATATTCCTATCATTTAAGTATTCGATTATTTTTAAATTTGGTTAGGCCCTAGGAGGAGAAAAGTGGCAACACCACTTAGTCTACCTCCCAATACATTATCCGATCCCTAAAGGTTCCGAGCAGAGACCCCCACGAAAACAAAAAATTTTTTAAAGAAAAACGAAACAAACGAAATAGCAAAACGTTTCGTGAAGGTCTGGTTCCGAGGGTGTATAAATATAAGTGAGGTTTTGAGTAAAATTTAAAGAAAAAAAATGTTAAAATAATAAATTTTGGAATTTTTAAAAAACATTTTTGAGGAAAAAATTTTTTTTAATTTTTTATTTTTTAAGAATTTTGCGAATTTTCAAAATGAAAAACAATTTTAAAATTCTAAAAATAATTTAATAAAATATAATCTTAAAATTTTGGGGATTTAGCCTCCATTATAAGCGACCGGGTCAATTGTTCAACAGATGGAACAGTAGAAGTTCCCAAAGCTTTAGCCAAAAGAACGTCTGACGAGTATTCACCTCCATGGGATTGAACCTTTAAAGAAACAAATTTTTTTCCAAAAATTCCAGAAAAATTTTCAAAAAATCCAAAACACACCTCCGCCCATTTTTCCCCATTTGCTTTTTCATAAATAAGATTATTAGCAAATAATTTATTATAAATCATTGCAGCACTAGCACGAGCAAGAAGATAGGAATAATATTCTGAAATTTATCAGAATTTTTTAAATAAAAAGAAAGAAAATCAATTACTTGCTCCATAAGAAACAAGATGAGACATTCTGAAAGAAAAAAAGTTTATTTGAAAATCAGAATAAAAATCAGATCAGAAAAATTAAAATTAAAATTAAAAATTATAATTCCTAAAGTAAGAGATAAACCAGAAAGTTTAAAACATAAAATTAAGCTTTTACAAACCTAGAAAATCAGATTTAAATATAAAACTTGTTGTTAGTACTAAAACCAGAAAGAAAATACAAAATAAAATCAGAATCGCAAACTTGAAAAATCAGAATTTCAAAAATTGACAAAAAATCAGAATTTATAAATTAAACCTTAATTATAAAACCAGAAACTTTTAAAATTTAAGAACAAAAAATCAGAATTACAAACTTAAAAGTCAGAAGTTGAGAAAAATCAGAATTTAGAAATTAAAAGCTCAGAATCGCAAACCTAAGAAATGTCAGAATTTATCATTTAAAAAATCAGAATTTATAAAAAAAAAGATCAGAATTACACTCTTGAAAAGAAAGAACTTGAGAAAAATCAGAATTTTAAAATAGAATTACAAACTTTAAAAAATCAGAATTTAAACTCTACCTCTGATGAAATGCATAATCAGTCTCAATATGAAACTGTGGAAGTGCTTGCTTATGCAATTTAATAAAGAGATCCGTTGTAGTAAATTTATTTTGAGAAATAGCTTCAGCATGTTCTCCATGCAATTCAAGGTCAAAAAGAGAATAAATTGCCTTTGAAAAAAAAATTTTTTTTTTGGAAATTTTCAAAAATTTTTTTGAAAAATTTTTCAAAAAATTTTTAAAAATTTTGGAAATTTATTAAAATTTCATTTTACTAATTTACTACCTGTTGTGTATATTTTACAGCAGGAAACAATTTTCGCCTTTTAATAAGAGCTAAAACTAAGTCCTCATCCAACATACGACCAGTCTGCTTACTACGACAAATTTTTTGAAAAATCTGGAAAAAAAATTTTTAAGTTAAACCAATTAAAAAATTTATTTCATAATAATACACTCCCAATCAGTTTCCTTTTCTGGTTTCCAAAAAAATTCTTGCAACCCGAGAGCCGAAGCCCAGATTTTTTGATATGAAATCCAACCCGATAAATTTTTTAAAAGCCGGTTCAAAGATTTTTCATAAAAGAAAATTCCAATAAAATCAAAAATTTGGAGAGGTTTAACATAGAAATTAATAGAGGGAGAAAATACCCCGAAAAATAAAAAAAAAACCTTCGGATCATTAAAAAAGCATTCCATCAAATGTGACGGAACTTCAGCAAAATCGGTAGAACAACGAGTCCCTGAAAATTCAAAAAAAAATTTTCGTAATTTTTTTAAAAAATAAACCGGCAACATGTTGAAAAACAGTCCTTCCCAATATTGAATGCATTGCATGTCCCATCTCGTGAAAAAAATTTTCTACTTGATGGGGACGCATTTCTATCTAAAAAAATATTTTTATTTTATCTTTTTTGATTTAAAAAAATTTAAAAAAAAAATTTAATTTTTTTATACCTCACAAATTGTACCATTTGAATCTAGATCCAAACTATAAGCATAATTAAAACCCAAAGACACAACAACTATAGGTGTTTGGAATTCGCCGTTTTGAAGCTTAAAAAAATTTTATTTAAAAAGGACTGGCAGCAGATTATGGAAAATGACTCGAAACGCCAACCCCCCCCCCCATTTCCTCCCCAAAAAACTATAGAAATGCCAAACAGGGGAAATGAGGAAATGACGCAAAAAGGCGTCGAAATAACAAACATAAGAAATACTCGAGCCCCCCCCCCCTCCGTCCCCAGTGATAAATAGGCTTTTTGGCATTAACGGACTATAACCTATACAATTATAAAGGTTTATAATTTTTTTGGAGCCCAAAAGGATTTATGTTAACATTATGTTTAGTACTTGGGATTTAAAACTCCAAAAATTAAACCAAAATTTTCCAAAAAAAACCTTTCATTCCAAACCTTTTTAGAACACCTCACAGTAAAATGACAGTCGCCTTGAAGTTTGGAATCCCGCTGGTCTATATCAATATAAATAAGGCCGAGAAATATTTTGTCATTAAATTCATCTTTTCTATAAACCTCCTAAATTAAAAAAATAAAAATTTTTAAAAAGTATTTTTTCACTCATTATTTCCCCGTAAAGTCCGCAAATGTTTGTCCGCAAATATTTTTTCGGACTTTTTTCCTTTTCAAAGGATTAATAATTATCAGGCAGATACACAAAAAAAATTTAAAATTTTTTTGGAAATTCTCAAAGAATTTGGAAATTTTGAAATTTTTTTAAAAAAATTAAAAAATTTCTGAAATTTTTTTCGAAAAATCCGCTGACTTATTGGGGAAATAATGAGCCAAAAATATCAAAAAAATTAAAAAAAAAACCAATTTTAACACATTTCCCTCCCAGCATTCACCACTTTTAGGTACTGACTTGACAAAAGTAATTCCATAAAGTAAATTAACAATTTCCTCAAATCCTTCAAGCATTTTTCCAAAATAAAAGTATTCATAGAGTGGAGGAAAGTCTTCAATTGTTTGCATTTTTTGAATATTCCAATACTAAAAGTTTTTTTGTTGTTGGTGACCGGTTAATTTTGGGTTGGGATCGTTTTGGCGCGGGACCGTCTTGGCGCAAGGTCATAAAAATTAGCAAAAATTTTGAATTAATAGCCATCGTATGTTTATTTAAGTTTTCCAATAATTTCAGATTTTTTAGCTAGAATTTCAGAAAATAAATTTTTAAGCTAGATTCGAAAAAATTACGAAAGTGTCAGTTTCGATTCACGCGCCAAAATAGCCCCGCGCCAAAACAACCCCAAACCATAGGTTTTTGTTAGAGATCGGAATTTCGTTCCGTACCGCCAACAAACAATAAATTAAATTTGAAAATAAACAACTACAGTTGTAGTATAAAAAAATAGACAAAATAAATGGGCGAAAATGCAAAAAAAATCTTTTAATCACCAAAATTTAGCAGTTTACCCCATTTTACCCCCTCCCCTTAAATAGATCTTCTGACTACATTTCTAAACCAAACAGTAAAAATTTTGTCATATGTAACAGAGATGGGACGGCTTACCCAAAATCCTGGCCAAAAAACTGACCCGATTTTTTTTATAGAAATAAAAAATTTCAAGAAATTCGATTTCCTATCCCCCCACCCCTAAAGGTTTCCAGCTCCCAAAAAAGAGAAGTATTTTTTTATATGAGATTTGATCTGAATAAAATTTAAGAAAAAATTTTCAAAACCTTCACAGCAAATTCAATGTCAGCCAAACCAACAGTCCTAAAATCAGTCACATTTTTAGAATTGGAATTGGCAAGGTCACGAATTTGTTCTACTTCATCTTCAATTTGACTAGAAAATCCCTTAAAAATTAAAAAAAAATCGAAAAATTTTTCAATATTTTTCAAAAAAAAACCTCAATCACACTCATAAGAAATTTATGAGCATTTTCATAATCGCCCAATATTGAATTTATTTGTGCTCGGTGTGCAAAAGTTGGAAATCCAGTCATTTGCGCCATTTGATGTCTTGAAGAGATTAAGCGTTTTAACAATAATTCCTATAAAAGAATTTTTTAAAATAAAAGTTTAAAAAAAAGAAATTGTCGGAATTTTCGAAAGTTTCAAAAAAAATTTGAAAAAAGGTAGAATTCCGTCATATGTCACGGAGACCGACACGAAAATCAACAAAATCCCGCTTGATTTGACAAAGTTATGAGCATTTGTTCTAACTCCTTACCTTTGGTCTACGTGCAGTTTTTTTGCTGCTGCGGAGGATACCTCGGCCCATTTGTGAGTCCAAAAGCTAATTTTAGTGTCGTTCGATTTCGAATGACATATCGTTTGTCCGAATCGGTTCTGGACAATATGACGGAATTTTTCCGCAAAAAATTTTTCGAAGGGGTACAAAAAAATAAACGAAAAATTTCGCAAGAAAATTAAATTTTTTTCCAAAAACTTTTCCAAAAATCTTTTTGTTAAAATAAAAACCTGTTCTCCATTATGCTGATAAAATTTGTTAAAAGTAAATTTCCTAAGTTTTGCATCATCATGTTGAAAAAGTGGCCCATCTAGTATTTCGAGATCCTTAAGTTCTTGCGGAAAGTCTTTCTTGTCATCTTGAGTCAATTCAACTGGCTTATCATATCCAGCAACAAATTTGGTTCCAGCATCATAAATTTCATTAGACAATTGGACAAAGCGTTGACGCTACAAAAATTTTAATGAAATTTTATTTGAGAAAATGTTTTGAAAAAAATTTTGAAAATTTTTTCAAAATTAGTCCACGGTCGTAAGGGCGTAAGATGGGCTTCTGGGACTAAAGCCCTCCCTCCCCCTCTCGAAATGAGGAAAGAGGGAAAAAACAGGGGGAAGGATAATCGAGAAAAAAGAATTTTTTCGATTGCGACCTGAGCCCAGCATTGCCCGATCCTAGCAATTTCGAAAAAAATTCCCTAAACTGAAATACTATTCGATTTTTTTCTATCCGTGACTTCTCTTTATTTTGCAAAAAACAACAAATATTCAGTGAAACAAAATGCCAACGAATAAAAAACTTCCTAACCGTCTTTAACCCCCCGAAAAAATTTGGAAAAGAAAATTGGGGGATAACCCTGAATTTTTTTCTCTTAGACTTTATGAATAAAAATAGAAAAAAATCCCCAAGAATTCAAAATTAAAAAAATTCCAAACCTCAGAATCAGATAAAAGCACTCCAGAAAGCTCAAAATCTTGTAAAAGCATTTTTGCAGTCCTCAAACTAACTGGGTCCAAACGTGCAGATTCTGTTTCAAGAGAGCGTTTCAATGCAAAATATAATTCCTAAAATAAGTTTTTTGAGAAAAAACTTTTAAAATTTAAATTTGAAAAATGTTCTGTTCATTTCGAAAAAATGAATAAAATCCGCAAAATTTGTCCGCAAAAATTTAAAAAAAAATTTTTTTTTGTAATAAAGATTAAAAGGCTTACAGGCGTTGTATTCAACGTCTCAACTAGGCAAGTGAAGAAGCGCATGCTCTTTTCTGCAGCTTCAGTAAACTGTGGAATTAAATGCATACAACGAACACAATCTGTCTAAAATTAAAAAGAAATTTTTTTCTATTTTTTAAATTAAAGAATCAGCGATGGGCCGAGACTTTCGAAAATTATTCGCTATGATTTAAAGTCGAAAAAAGCCCACGTTTCGGATAGCATAGCCCGTTAACAGGACTGGGAAGGACATAAAAAAATCTTGAAAGATATTGATTCCCGGTAACTTTGAAAATTTTTCGAACAAAAAAAATTGTTCTCGAACTATAACTTTGATTATAGTTCGAAATCTCGTCCGAAATTATTTAAAAAAAATTTAAAATTAAATTAAAAAAAAACCAAATCTGCCGCAGTACAAATTTCATTAGAAAGGTCATCAATTAACTGAACAGTGGTACATTTCTAAAAATAAAAGAAAATTAATATTCTTGTAAATCATTAAAATATTGTAAAAAATTGCCCCCATCTTCACCTACATATTGACTTTATACTATAATTTGCCTAGGATATGGGGGTTTTAAAACTATCTATCTTTTGAAATTTAAAGAGATAACGAAAATAATAGTTATTTACAGACCCCAAAAATTTCTCTATCCTTCCATTCTTTTCTTGTTAATTCCAATTTTTTCAAACAATTATAAGACTAATTTTTATTGTTTTGGAAGGACTAAAGACTGTCAGTTACGTAGAAAAAAAGTAAATGGGGAAAAATGTGTCTGTGAACAATTGCCGATATACCCAAATACTCAAAAAACCAAAAATAAAAAAAAATTAAAAAGAAAAACCTGAGGATCAGCAGCCCTTTCTTCAATTCCATCCACAATTTCCCTTACCAATTCACCAGAACGAGCATTCACCGCCTGTGTGAGCAATTCAAAGCCTTTGGGAGTCTGAAGAAGGAAATTGCCAAAAAGTCCAACAACCGGTGATTCTTTAGTGAATACAAAAGGAGCTTTAAATCCTAGGAAGCGAGAAGATCCATGACGAGATTTAGCCAATTTTGAGGTCAAAGAAAAAATATTTTTTAGAGGAAGAGGCATTTTCTAATAAAAAAAATTAATAAATTAAATAAAAAAATATATTAAACTGTAAAAACAATGCATAAATATAAAAACAATAAAAATTTTTAAATCTTTATTTAAAATCAATATTAAAAAAAAATAAAATAATTTGTAAATTTATTTGTGTTTTCCGGAAATTTACAAATGTTTTTGTAAACACTTAAATATTTTACTTAAAGTGTTTTTTAAACATGTTTAATTAAAAATCAGAATTAAATGTGTTTTAGGTTAAATATATGTTTCCGGAGCTTAAGTGCTGTATTATTATTTTTAATATAATTGATACAAAATTGACAAAAAAAAATATTTTTTAGAGGAAGAGTATATTTTTAAAGTATAATGTTTTTTTTTGAAGGGTTTTCTATATAAAACATTATTTGATAAAAATCGCAAAAAAATAATCAAAAACCACAAATTGAAAAGAATTGGAGTCCGATGGAGATTTGCCCATGTTCATTCATTTATATTCTTTTCAATTTGTGGTTTTTGATTATTTTTTTTTGCGATTTTTATCAAATAATGTTTTATATAGAAAACCCTTCAATAAGTGTCAATTTTGTATCAATTATATTAAAAATAATAATACATCACTTAAGCTCCGGAAACATATATTTAACCTAAAACACATTTAATTCTGATTTTTAATTAAACGTGTTTAAAAAACACTTTAAGTAAAATATTTAAGTGTTACAAAAACATTTGTATATTTCCGGAAAACACAAAAATAAATAAACAATTAATTGTTTTCCGGAAGAATCAGAATTTAATGTATTTTACATTAAACAAATACAAGTTCATAAAACACAAATAAGAAAATACAAGTTTCCAGAAAAACACAAATAATTAAACAACCCAAAACATTTCCGGAAAACACAAAAAACAAATAAACAACAAATAAAACAACCAAAAACAAATTATATAATATTTGAAGGCATTATTATTCGCCTTCTTTTAAACAAATCGCGAAAAGGTGTTTTTGAATCTGTTGGAAGTCTTCCAATTCCTAATAAATTTTTAACACGGGGGTGTCTAAGCGCTAGCGTTTGGATAATTGATGTAAAAAGAATTGTACACATATAGAGGGATTGGATCTAAAAAATTTGATTTTTTGGAGGGAAAATGAGGGAAAAAAAATTTTCAGAAATTTTTGTAAATTTTGGTACTTTTCCGTTCTGCCATTTCCCCCCTACATTAATGCTCAAAATGTCATATATGGGGTAATAAAGGGTGCAAAGATTTTTCACTTTTTTTTTCACCCCAGAATTAGCCTACTCCCCCTATGATTTTTAAATTTTCGGGGATCTATATCTCGGTCCACAGGCATCTCCGGAAAAAAAAGAGTGGTACCGTTCTACTCAGCATCTTTTCTTACCACATATAACATTCTGAACATTAATGTAGGGAAAGTGGAAAAAATTTTTACCAAAAAAAAGTACCAAAAATATTTTCTGATAATTTAATTTTGGGAGAGGAAATCAAGGGAAAAAATTTTAAAAAATTATTCAGAAGTTTTTGTTAGAATTTTATTTTCTAAAATTTTTTCAGATTTTCTACGATTTTTTTTTCTGAATTTTTTTCAATTTTTTATTCCAATTTTTCAGAATTTTTAGTTTCAAAATTTGTTCTGAATTTTTTCAAAGAATTCTTCAATAAAAATTTACCGCCGGCATTTCTGTAAGCACATAAGTTATTCCAATGGACATAGCACAAGTCACTCCAGTCATGGTATAAGCAAACAATTTTTTGGGCGTAGACTGCAATGAGACAACATGAACTAATTTTCCTGTCTTAAAAAAATAATTTAAAAATAATTAAGAAAAAAACAAAAAAATAAACCAACATAAAGGTTTATGAAAGATAGAGCACAAAAAGTTAAGGGTAAAATCATGTAGGGATCAGCATGGGCAAAAGAAGGCACCCACAAGAAACCAACAAATTTTGCGGAAGTTTCGACTAGAAAAAAGAAAAAAATTAAAAGGGAAAAATACAAAAATTAAAATAAATTGTATTTTTTCCGGAAGAGAATGTTATTTTTTATTTGTAAAGGAAAATACATTTAAAATCAGAATTTAAGTGTTTTTCCGAAAATAATTAACTCACAATCAGAAGAAAACACATTTTTATTTCAGAACAGAATTTTTAAGTTGTATTTTCCGGAAAACTTTATTTTCCCAGAAAAACACATAAAATAAATCAGAATTTAAGTGTATTTTCCGGAAAATAATTAATTTTATAAAATCAGAGATACTTCCGGAAAAAACACATTTTTAATTAAAAAAAAAGTAAAAAACAAACAATCAACACTTGTTCTCAAGGCTATAGCTGTATGCATCCATAAAGGGAATGTGCAAATTTTCAAATTAAAAATTCTGTTGAGTTGTAGTTTGTTTTCCAAAGCATATTCATATTGGGTTTTATAACACTAAAAAAATAAAAATAATTTTTTTTAATTTTAATTTAATAATTCAGCTAGAAAAAGGGAAAAATACCCAAAAAATCGATCCTTGGAAAATTTTCGAAAATTTTTTTGAAAAACGTGAAATATCTGATTATACCAAATACAGGATATACCCGCCATTTGAAATACTTTCCCCTGTTAAATTAAGTAAAAACCCACACGTTATAAAATACTTTCGATTCCCATGAGTTTCCAAAGGGGAGGGGTCGCTGCATTTATTTAAATAAATTTTTTTGATTTTCGGGTGTCTTAGCCTAATCCTAATCCCATTGTCTTTTAAAACAAGGAAAGATTTCCACCCCAAAAAATTAAAAAAAAAATTAATTAAAAAACCAATTCTTCAATTTTTTGCAATTTTGCATTTCTTCTCAAATGTTCATAATTTGAAATTTTAGTAGGCATAGCCAACGTCATTCTACCAGTTTCTGAATCAATGACGGCTTTTTCTCCATAATGTGCAGCGGCTTCCTTAAAAGAAATTTTTTAGAGGACAAAAAGTCGTCTCAAAACATTTTTAATAATTTTGGGATAAAATGTCAGTTCGCGGGTTGGTTAGATTGGCGGGTCCTAGGAAGTCGACGGATATCCGCAAACCAATATTCGAAACGAAAACCTTCTGAAATACCAGGTTTTTCCAACCCGGATCTGCCAAGGACAAAAAGCCACGCTAAGATATTTTCGAGAATTTTGGGACCAAATGTCACCCCAAAAATTTCTTTGGGATATTCTTTCCCCAAAATTAATCTTAACTTAAAAAAGCAGTCAAAGTAAACCTCATAAACTTGTCTTCTAATAAGCTGATTAGCAATCATCCGTTTAGCCACTAATTTTTCGGAGAGTGCAAAGAGAGGGAAGGTAATGAGGCGAAGGGCGATAGCCGTGCCAACAACACCTCCAGTATATTCTAGACAGTTGACTGATGCTAGAGCTGAAAAGGAAAAAAATTAAGATGCTCTAAAAATGATTTTAGAGAAAAGAGACATTTGGTCCCAAAGGGAATTTTGTCCCGATATATTAAGAAAGTCAAAAAAATAGGAAGAATCGAAACACGGTTCCCATTATAAACATGTCCAGTAAATACAGAATAAAAAAAAACGCGGATCAACCCTGAAGAATCACATCCTCATTGCCGAATGACCCTGAAGACCCACAACCAATGAAAGAAACATCGAGGGATTTAGAGGGATTAAGGGAGATAAGTCCCCAGCTATACCGGTGTCTCGAAAAAAGGCAGAAAAAATCAAGACCTAAAGTTCCCTGTGAAGAATGAACGAAATTTTTTTGCGGACAATATTTGCGGACATTACCCTTTGCAATGTAAAAGCGGAAAACGAAGGATCAAAAAATGACGAAAGAAATCCGGTCCCACCCCTGCTGGGGTTTCTCAAAAAATACGCAAGTCTTGTCCGCAAAAATCGTTGCACAGGGTTACCCCAACAAATCCGCAAAAATTGTCCGCAAAACATTTTTTCACTCAAAAACGCTCTAGTATTACCCAAAATTAGAAAAAACCTTGATACGAATAAACAAAAGCTTTAGCCATAAAACTATTTTCAGCATAGGCCATTGTATACTGCAAAATTAGTTGAGCATAAGAATCGCTGCTAAGGTGCCGAATTTGGATTGATTTTTGTGGGTGTTGAAGCAACTTGAAAGTTTTGGGTATTTGAAGAGTCTTCATTGCAGAATGACGACAAAATAATAATAACATAATTTTCTGAAGAAAAATTTAAAAGAAAAAATTAAAAAAACCAAAAAAATTTAAAAATAATCGAAGAAATTGAAAAAAATGTAAAAAATAGTTAAGTAAAAGAAGAAACGTTCAAGTTAACATATTTTACCAACCCCACATTTTGCCAATCTGGGTTAAAATTTACGTTTTGTCAACACTGCTTAATGTCAAAAAATGAATTTTTAGCCTTATTGGCAGAATGTGGATTTACATAATGTCGTGCTATTTAATTGCCGCTTTTAATTTTGCCGTTCGAGTGCTAAATAATTCAGTATCATTATCGGGACGGTTGATTGCTAATTTGAGTGTAAAAATGAGAGGACACAATTAGCACAAGACAATTGGTAAATGATTTGATTAACCTAATAATAGAGGTCCCCGGTAAACCCGATCCCCGACACATCCGACCACGAAGGCTCGGGGAGCTACCCTAGTGTAAAGAATGAGAGGACACAATTAGCGCAAGATAATTAGCCGATGATTAACCCAGTAATAGACAATTGGAATTTAATCACAAGACATTTGGACTTGAAAAGATAACTCCAACTTTGCCCAATATTGGCAACAAAGAATTACTTTAAAAAAATTAAATGTTTATCACACGTCGGAGTAAAAGCTGATCATATAATAGTAGGTAGAAATTTTGGGCACATTTCAGTTCATTCCCTTCAGTCCCGAGCCCTATAACTTACCAAGGGGTCGATAATTTTTAATGTTCTTGGTACCACTGGATAGAGCCCTTCACGTGTTAAAGGGATGGTATTGGGTTTGAAAAATTAATGGGATTGGATTGAATGGGACTGAACTAAGCTGAGCTTGGAATGAACTGCTCCGAGAAATTTTGACTAAACTAATAAAATATGTGGAAAAATATTGGAAAAATGGATGAGTTGGAAGAAGGGATTAATTTTGGAAGATAAAGTAAAGAAGACATTTTTGTATACAGCCGGACCTCACTATAAGGCGGCAGCCAATCTAACCTCGATTTTAAGAATTCCCACTTTCAGCTACTCATTTTTACATTCAATTTTAACATTTGTTAGGCTACAGGGAAGGTGGAAATGCCTAGACAATACACCACTATGATACACTCAAACCCTACTAAAACGGTACCTCAAAACCCCTCAAAACCCCAATCGTCCTTAATATCTCAGCACCAAAGAGGAATTCAAAACCGAGGTCCCGACTGTATAATACATATAACCTTTAGTCATCGACATTCTCTTATCAATTCCCCTTCTCAATTAATTTCTCTTAATTCTCCTTCTTTTGCTGAACAAAATTAAACTTCCAGTTCTTTTTGTATTTATGGTTAATACGTGTAGCATTAGCTTCAGCAACCTTCTCCATTTCCCCGTCTTTTCCAATGGGGCAATACAACTCGAAAATTTGATTTTTATTGTAGTGCTCGAAGAATTTCTTTTCCGAGGCTTCTACAAGTTTTTTGGAATCACAATTGAAGTTTGCCTGGTTGTTTGTCTCGTTGATTTTGACGCAAGAGGGCAAATTTCGATTAATTCCAAAGTCGGGGGCTGTTTTAAATTTTTGAAATATTTGTAGGAACAGCGTGCTTTCTTAAGGAGGAAGATGGATATCCTTGGATATCCTGGGAGATACCTGTGAAAATCCTGGGACCCGTTGGAGACTAAGGATATTGCCCGTTGGAGACTCATATTTTTGTCTCCAAAGGAGTAAGCTAATAGAAGAAATCTTCACAAATATGAGTAGGCTACACAGAGTAAGCTCGCGATTCTTTACCCAAAAAACGGCAGGGATTCCAGATTCTCTGGATCCCTGCTAAACACCTGGAAGGAATAGAACATGAAGGAATGAAATGAATCCTTCCTAAAGATCCTTAGCCCACCCCTATCGCTTTAAAAGCATTCAACTTAATCGTCTAGTCAACTTATCAACTTACAGATTTTACATTTCAAATCCCCCATTTGATGCAATCCAGAAAGTGCCAATGACCCCATAACCATAACATTAATAACTTTGGGACACCAAAAAGTTTTATCATCGTCATCAAAAATTGGGGCGCTGTCTGGTGAAGGAGCTGGAGCTGGGAAATTTTCTTGTAGCAATTTTCGATTTTTACGGATTGAAAATCTTTTTGTAATTTTATTATTCTTCCCATCTTCATAGACTTTTTCACAACTTTCCCCATCCTCTCCTTCATTCTCAAGCATTTTCCTTTGATTTTCTTCCGTCAGTCCTTGCAAAACAGAAAATCTATTTGAAGTATCCACTTTTCCCGAATCATTGGCCTTTTCTTTTTTCGAGCCTGTTTCTCCTTTTTTCGAGATTTTTGGATTTCCGTAGAAAGGAATATTCGGGTATTTGACACCATTAACATTTTCATATGATGCCGGAGCTATTTCCCCAACATTTGATGTTGTATGTTGAATTGGGGCAACATTTGACGGCAAATTTGCTCCTTTAAAATTTTTAAATTTAGACGGACCTCAGTTGTAAGCTACTCTTGGACAGAAAATATAATAGGTTAAAGTGAGTGAATTACAAGTTAGGACCGTCTATATTATTATTAGAAATCTCGAGGAAATTTGAGGAGTACAAAACACCTCGAGCTTTTGCTCTAAGTTTAAATCTGACATGTATCAGTGAAGAATAGGCCCCAGGCGTCGGAATTGAGGCTCCCTTTAAATGCAAACCGGGTGTGCCGCATAAGAGATATGGCACTATTCTAATAGTAGGCCTCAGGCATCGAACCGGACTACATTTAAAGTCCGGGCTTGGTATACTTCTAATGAGGGTACAGCCCAAGTAGGCGCACGGCCAAGTAGGCGCAAAGCCATAACTTGCTTCAAGATTTCCTAATCTTACCAAATTTAGTATTAAACGATTCCTCTCATCGAGCTAAAGAGATTGGTACCAAAATTGTTAAGGTCCAGAAATTTTTTAAGTAGTTATGGCTTTGCGCCTACCTGGCCGCGCGCCTACTTGGGCGTGTCCCTTCTAATGACATCAGTGGATTTATCGTTCTCCGTTTCGTTCCTGATCTTTTTTCAATTATCCACCCCTTCAGTAGCAATCTTAAAATACCCTCACCTTCAATCCCTCCATCAATAAGGTAGAGAAATAAAATGAGAAATATTTTTAACTTCATTTTGAAGAACTTTAATTACAATAAATTACTTTAGCTTCAAAAATAATAAAAAAAATTTTTTTGGAAATAGAAAAATGAATGTGTTGTGAAGTTAAATGAAGTCTTTAAAATAAATTTTTAATAAAAATAAATAACAAAATGAATGTTTATTGCGCAACATTAATTTGCCTTTCACATGGACATTTGCACTCTACAAGGTGGATTTTTGTGAAATTTTATCATTATAGATTCCTTGTGATTTTGAGAAAAATTTCCCTTTGATGTTTAAAAAGTGCATATGAAAAGTGCAATGAAAAATATAAAATAATAATCGGTAATTCTTCGGTTCGTATACCCCCTCTTTTTTCTGACCATTTTTTCATTTTCCCTCCCTTTTTTCTTCCCTTTCTCCCTTATTTTTCACGAGGCAAATATCAAAAAGGATTATGAGAAAAATTTATTTACTTTTCTTCGACAGGATAAAAGAGAGAAACATGATACCACAAATTATATTTTGTATAGTTGTTCTGCCACCACATGCTTCACATGTTCGTTTACCATGAAGAAGTCCAAGCTCTTCTAGCCAAGCATCAAAATCGCTGTCGCTTAGTCGCAGTTTGTCACCCAAATCAATCATATTAAAATTTTTTAGTTGTTCCATATTGGTGAATAAATGAAGTAAATTTTAAACTTTCCAGCCCTTTTCTCATGTACATATATACCTACATACATAATCCTTTTTGATATTTGCCTCGTGAAAAATAAGGGAGAAAGGGAAGAAAAAAGGGAGGGAAAATGAAAAAATGGTCAGAAAAAAGAGGGGGTATACGAACCGAAGAATTACCTAATAATCCAATGACTCTATGTCAAAGGAATGCCGGCATCCAATTTTGGCTATACTTTAGCGTACCCCCTGCAGAAAAAACGTGTCTCAGCACTCTCATTATTTATCTTTGCTATCATAAAGTAATTATTATATGGTTTTGTGACACGGAAATTAAAAATAATGTACGTATTTATTTTCGTAGCTTCCCTAAGGCTCAACAGGAATTAGTCAAAAAATTTAAGAAAAATTAAATTGTTTTGCAATTATTGTAATTAAATGATTGAAAGTTGTTTAAAGGATTAATACGCGGAAAAAAGTTTTTGCCGCTGCGGAGGAAGCCGGGCATGATCGGTTTACTCACCGAACTAGAGCCTCTACAATCACACAAACACTATTTAAACGGACTAGAAATTTGCGATTTCGTTTAGCAAGGCCCCAATCAGTTTGGGGACTTAGAAATTCCTATCCTGGTCCGGATTAAAATAAATAAAATTTATTTTTGACAAAAAATATTAAACAAAAAAATTTTCTTCAACGAGGATCAATGATTAAATAAAAAATATCAATCAAAAAAAAAAGGTTTGTGGATACGTCAAAAAATATTTTTTGATGCTCCTAAGTAACAAAAATATTTTAGGAAAAAATTAAATTTAATTTTAAAATAACTTAAATTTAAGAGGAAAATGTTTAACAACACACCATGAATATAATCATAAATACAAGTAACAAACATAAAAAATGTTTGCAAAACACATTAGGTAAATTACAAATTGTATTAGTAAATTAAATTTCCGGAAACATGCTATATTAAAATAAACTTTCCGGAATCCAAAATACAAATTGAAAAATATCCGGAAAACAAACTTTCCGGAAAGTTTGTTAAAATATATTAAAAATAGCTTTCCGGAAAACAATAAAACTTGAAAATCCGGAAAACCCGGAAAAATTAGTAGAGAGCGAGAGAGAGACAAACAAGAGGTCAAAGCAGAAGAGGTTTTTAATCAAAAACAAAATATATTGGCCAAGTTAAACAATGAGAGAAAATTAACTCATTGGCAAGTATAAATAGACAATGTATGAAGAATGCCCAAAAATGATTGTCGAAAAGAAATAATTAAATTAAAGATGTTTAATAAGAATTATTGAGATTTACACCGAATTAAAAAAATATATAACTTTTAGGTATTTAATTATAGATGATATTTAATTTTCCGGAAGTGTAATATTAAATGTTCCGGAATAATATAAAATATTATTAAAGTTTCCGGAAATATTTAAAAATAAAATATTCAAATTTCCGGAAATGTATTTGACTAATTTTTAATTTCCGGAAATATACAATAATAGTAGTACTATTTCCGGTAAGTAACTTTTCCGAAAATTTATTTCGGAACAAGGAATTTAATTAACTTTCCGGAAATACAAAAAATAATAAATAGTAAACTTTCCGGAACTATACATATAAAATTCCGGAAAAATATATTTTATAATTTTCCGGAAAATTGTATCAACAATTAAACTTTACGGAAGCTTATTAGAATAACACACTTTCCGGAAAAAAATAAAAAATATTCCAATCTTCAAACTTAAAACAACACAAAACAAATGTTTTCAAGAGGTTTTTTCAATGTTGTTGTTGTTGCAACAACAAAGCAGCAGCCATAAACATTTGTAATTGTTGTTGTAATTGCTAAAAATATTAAGTTTAAGTTCGAGTTTTTAATAATTACTTTTACCGTTGGATCGGTTGCTCCAAAACCTGAAGCACTTGTAGGTAAGGGCAATTTGTTGCAACCATTATTATTAAATGAAGCAGGCACACCAAAATTAGGCGTTAAGTTTAAAGAAGGTTGAGGAGGATGAAATGAGGGTGGAGGGGAAGAGAGTAAATTTCCATTGGAAAACTGAAAAAATTTATTTTTTTTTATTTATTAAAATGAGAAAATTCTGAAAATAAATCGGAAACTTCTGGAAAAATCTGAAATCATAAAATATTTTAAAATCTGAAAATCCCAAAAATAAGAAAAATTCTGAAAAATCAAAAAATTCCGGGAAATCGGAATCTAAAAATCAGAAATTTGAAAAAATCAAAAATTCTGGAAAAAATATTTACCTGTTGTTGTTGATATTGCTGTAACAACCCACTCATCAACAAAGGAAGATTAGGCAATAAATGGGATGGGGCCGTAATGGGTACATTTTGTTGTTGTGTTGATTGAGAGGAAGTAGAGGGCAAAATAAAAGGTAAATGAGGAAATTGGCCTTAAAATTAAAAAAAAATTAATGAATAAAATATTCTTCTAATTTACCCAAAGGAAACGCTGAAGAAGCAGACTTTTCTCCACCCCCAAAAGGTGCTGTAGAAACTTGTTGAGTTGTAGCAAAAAATGGGGGAGGATGTTTCTGAGATTGTTGGGAGGAAGAATTTGTTGTTGTTTTTGTTGGAATGGGGCATTTGATATTATTTGAATTATGACAAGTGTGTTGATGATGTTGTAACATGTGTTGTTGTTGATGTTGGCGAGGCTTCCGACGGGGGCGATATTTGTAGTTGGGGTGTTCTTGCCTACAAAGATTTTTTTAAAGATTTTACAATTGTATTTTAAAGTTTTTAGGTTAATTTCAAGTTTATTTCGATGTTTAATTTTGCAATTGTTTTTAAGTTTATTAATCTAGAATAAGAATTTAAGGTTTATTTATTACAATTGTAAGTTCAAGTATATTTTTTGCTTTTGTAAGTTTAAGTTTATTTTTAATTTAACAATTGTAATTTCAATGTTTCTAAGTTAATGTAGCTTCTAGTTTAATTTTGGATTTGTAATTACTAGGTTTTATTTTACAATTGAGATTTTGTTCTTAATGTATTTTCATGAAATATAATTGAAGTTTATTTTTTGAGATTGTAATAACAATGTTTTTAAAATGCTTCTAAACTGAAAAATCCCAAGTTGTTTTAAAAATTAAAATTTGTCTTTATTTTGTAATTTTAATAATTTCCATTACTTTTAAATCAAGTTCATATTTTTAATTAACTTTTTACATGTGCAACTGGCGCAACCGCTTAGCTTCATCAATAAAAGGGCGTTTATCCACTTCACTTAGAAGCTTCCATTCATGTCCCAATTGCTTCGAGATTGCAGAATTGTGCATTTTTGGATTTTCTGTAGCAATGCGTTTCCTTTTCCCTCTAGACCAGACCATAAAAGCGCTAAAAATTTTAAATTGGGATTAAATTAAAGTATTTATTCACTTCATCGGCCGTTTAACGTGTTCATCGTCCATAGAGTCCATTATAAACATGTGACAATTTACTCCATCGATGCAATCAACACAACCGTTGATTCTGCTGTCTTCTAGCCTTCGGTCAAGTAAATTTAGACTAGAAAGAAAATATTACAATTCCAGGTCATTTAAGTAAAGACTATTTAAATTATTACAATTATAAGCAATAAACTTGAAGTTGATTTTAAAGTATATTAATTACAATTGTAATTTCCAGGCTTATTTAAAACTTAATATTATTCAAGTTTATTTTACTCGCAATTTTTAATTTACAACTATAATAAATAAACTTTATAGTCAATTTAAAGTTTATTTTTTACAATTGTAATAATTTAATTTTAAATAAACTTGAAATTGTAAAATTTATTTAAACAAGTTTTACTATTACAATTTCAAGTTTATCTAAATTATTACAATTGTAAAAAATAAACTTAAAATTTATTTATTAAAATTGTAATTTTCAAGTTTATTTAACCACAACTTTGAATTGGAATTGTAAAAACTTATTACATTAGATAATTTAAAGTTTATTTTTTACAAATGTAATAATTTAAACTTGAATTTGTAATTGTAAAAAATTTAATCTTATTTTTAAAAAAATTCCACAATAATTTAAAAATTAATTTAACTATTACAACTTTAAAAATAAAAAAGTTTTTCCACACCTTTGACTATTGTTGTTGTAATTGTTGTTATCCACATAGGAGGACGCGCCGGATATTTGTGGACAAACACCATTTGTGTATTTATTGTTTATTTTAGAGGCATCACTCACCGGCATTGTACTAGCTGCCGGGGAGGAGAATGAGGAAGAAAAGGAGCTGAAGCATTCAGGCTTCAAAAAAGCTGTTGTTGTAGTTTGACAACAAGTCATGCTCGATTTGCGTTCTTCTTCTTTTGTGGGGAAAATAATAGGGAAATTAAATAAATAAAAACAAATATATCTAAAATTGTGTGGTGAAATTTGTTAGCAAACAAATTTTAAAGGTTGAAAAAAATGGAAAATAAAATGGGGGTTCTCTCAAAGTTTGTTTAAAAATTATAAACAAAAATAAAATTTGTAAAGTTTAATTCTATTTTTTACAATTGTAATTTTTAAGTTTATTTTGATCATGTATATTTAGAAGTGTTTAAATTTTAATTTGTAATTATAATTGTAATACGTAAGGTTATTTAGGCATAATTACTTTTTTAACTCTTAAAAAATAAACTTGAAACCTTACTCTATTCTCTGTTAGGTATCATTTTCAAGTTTATTTTTCAAAGTTTATTTTAATATATAATTACAATTGTAATATTCAGGTTTAATATTCCATTCAAATCAAGTTTACTTTATAATTATTTCAATTGTAATTGTCAAGCTTAATTTGTTCAAGTTTATTACTTTTTATAATTACAATTGTAATATTTTTATTTTTTAGAGAATTAAAACTTAGAATTGTAATTATTTACAATCTTAAATAAACTTGAAAACTTAAAGTTTATTCATTGTTTACAATTTATAGGTTATTTCCGTCTTCAAGTTTATTTATATAATTATTGCAACTTATTATTTCTGATATTCTCTCATAATTAATTACAATTGCAATTTTCAAGTTTATTTCAATAAATTAATCTACCTTCTTCAGTTGCTTCCGTTTCAATTTCTCTCTTTTCATAATCCTTCCTTCTTTCCCCCTCGTCACTTAATTGCCCAACAACTTCTTCCTCATCCGCTTGCTCCTCCTTTTTCACAATAATTTTTTCATTAATTTTTTCTTCAGAATTTGCTTCATTTTCTTCCTTTTTAGAACCTTCCATTAATTCCCCTGTTAATTCTCTACTATCCTCTCCTCGATTTTTCATTGGTTGCTGAAGCAGCAACATTGTAGCAGCTGACATTTGTTGTTGCTGTTGAATGAGAGAAGCTATATTGAGGGTGGATGTTCCCTTCGAAGCTGATATGTTTATAATTCCATTAATATCGTGGATGTTTTGTTGCTTTTGTTGGACGGGGGAAGTGCTTTGGTTAGTTGGACAGGCTTGGAGGGCTGCTGTATTTAACTGATTTTGTTGTTGTTGCAACATTAAAAGTTGTTGAGGCGAAAATAACATTTATTTGTTTTCTAAAAATGGGAATTAATTTTTTAAAGAAATCAGATTTTAATAAAAAGCTAAAAATGAGTGGGATTTAATAACAAAAATAAATTTATTTTTAATAATTGTAAGAATTCAAATCTAATTTGAATTTGCTTCAAATTCAAATTAGATTTAAATCAGGTTTAAAATTCAAGTTCATTATTATCTAATAAATTTTTTACAATTGTAATTCTCAAGCTTATTCATAATGTTTTCTTTTATAGCTGTATTTTACAAGTTTACTTTTAAAGTTTGTAATTCTAAGCTTAATTTGAGTTACTGTAATTTTCCAGGTTTATTTACTATCTAAAACTCCTATTACAATTGTAATTCTCAAGTTTATTTATTTTATTTTTTACAAATTGTAATTTCCAAGTTTAATTTTAGTGTTTGTATTTTCTATGTTTATTTTTCGCACTTGTAATTTTGCAAGTTTATTTTTATTTGTTGAAAATACAAATATTTGTATTTTCTTTTAAAAATACAAATTTGCAAATTACCTTAATTCCTCCTCAGCGTTTTTTAAAAGTTTTATTGTCGAGTCAAAGTTGTTGAAATATATTTATTTAATTTAATGTTTTTAATGTTTCCCCCTTTCCTCAGTCAAATAGATTATATAGCCACGTTTTTAATTGTTTCAATAATTTCCGAACAAAATAAAAAAAAAGAGATTGCACCCTTTAAATAATTTTAAATGATGAAAGATTGCCTTTTAAATGTTTAATAATTTGTGATAATTTGTTGTTTATTTTTTATTTTTTTTGTTGTTGTTTTTGTCAAAATAAAGGGTATTTATTAATGCTGTTAACGTCAACAGTAAACAAAAGAGGAAAAATAAAATATAATTTATTTTTAAATAAAAAATATGCTGCTTTTGACAAACAAAAACAAAAGAAAATTTTGTTTGTTTTTTTAAAAATTATTATTATTTTATTAATTATTATAATCTGAAAATGACATATAATTAAATTAAATAAAAGTTATTTGAAGAAAAAAAAGTGTTACGTAAAAATATAAAAATAGAATAGGGTGAAAGGTGAAAAAATAAGGTATTAAATTGGAGACTACTGATGTGAGTTTATTAAAAAAAAATCAGAAAAAATTTCTAATGTCTGAAAAAATTCTGAAATTTATATTCTGAAATTTTCTGAAAAATCAAAAAAAATTTTCAGATTTTTCTAAACATGAAAAATATGAAAAAACCTTCCCGAATGGATAACAAACTTAAATTACAATAACTCTTTTAAATTCAAGATTGTGAATATGAATTGTAAATGTTCTAATTTATTTTAAGTTAAAAAAAGTAAAATTATTAGTTTTATCTTAAAATCATACTACATCTAACCCAAAAAACTAGAGTTTTAAACTTATTACAAAACATGTTTCTAAGTTTAATCTTAAAACATCTCTTTAAGATTAAACTTAAAAGCATGTTTTTTTAATCTTAAAACAAGACATGACTTTTAAACTTGTTTTAAAAAGAAGTTTTGTTTTGTTTTAACAACATGTTTTAAGCCTGTTCTTAATCATGTTTTATATATGCTTAGAAACCTTACTGTTTTTAAGTTCGTTCTTATAAAAGTTCTCAAAAACATGCCCTTAGTTTGTTTTAAAAGCAAGTCTTAAGTTTGTATTAGAAACACGACTTCTAAACATGTTTTAAGACAAGTTTTTAAGTTGATTCTTAAAAACATTATGTTTAAGTTTGTTCGTAGAACACTACTTTTGATTATGTTTAAAAACATGAGTTTTACATTAATCTAAAAACACAATTTATACAAAAATGTGTGTTTTAGTGCCTTTATTTAAAAACCAATTTATTTGTGTTTAATAACTTAAAGATTAATAACTTTGTTTTATTTACACATTGTTAAGTGTCATTTAAGTAATTATATTACGAAATAATTTTATTATACTACTAAAAATAAAACTTTAAAAAATTATTTTGAATAATTAGAAAAGGGTTTTTGCAATAAATAAAAGATGTCAAAAATAATTTTTTAATAAAAAATTTTTCCTAACGCCCTTTTATCTATTTCATTTTGCTTAAATAAAAAATGTTTTTGCATAGATTTTGCATATCCTTTGCATGGACACACAATTTCTAGAGCTGTCCAAGACTTTTGGTCTTGAGTTTTGACTCAAGACATTTCTTGGGTTCCTTCGGTCTTGGTCTTGGAAATTTTCGGTCTTGGACAGCTCTACTAATTTCCAATGGTGTTAGCTTTTGTTATGAGTAGGTTGGACTAGATCTTAGAAAGGGGCCTTTAGACCTGTTCAATTGTTTCGAGAGCCAGATCAGAAGGTTAAACTAAATAGTAAGTGATCGGGAGATCAAGACATAGTTTATAAAGAAATTCTGGATGAAAGTGATGAAGCTTTAGCGATTTGTTTTGTTAGGTTTGACTAGGTTATGGAGTTTTCATTTGCTCTTGTGTTAGGCTATTTTGAATTGCTAATTTGTTTCTGTAGGTGAGGTGGGACAGCCGAAAGCCGGTCTACCCCTATAGTTAATGAAGAATAGAAACTGTTAAAAATAATTTTAACTAAAAAAATTTTCCCAAATGCCCTTTATTTATTTTTTATTTTTAAATAAATAAGTTTAAAAGCAACAAAGCTAAAAGAAAAAAAAACACTAGCAGGAAAATTCTAATAATATTTATGCCAACATAAGCATATTTTTATTTTTTTTTTATTTTTACCTTCCTCTTAAAAAAACTTTATTTTTTATGTACTTGTCACACTCATTCACACTACAATCAAAGCTTTTTATTTTTTTAAATGGAGCGGCGGTAATCTTAAGTATATGAGTGTGGTGGCAAAATTGGTAGCAACAGTGGGTGGTGGGAAATGAATGCCTAGGTGCTATTTATAAAATAAAAAGTTTTCTTTATTTACATGTTTTTTTTGTCAAAGACTTTAAGAACAACAAAAAAAAATAATAAAAATTGAATAAAATACAAGTGTAAAGGTATTTATAGTTGAGTCGCAAACTTAAGTTTTATTTAAATAAACTTAAGTTCAAAAAAGTTTAATTATTAAATGAAATAAACTTAATTAATTTCAAGTTTATTTATTAAACTAGAAAATATAATTTGTATAATCAATTCGGAAAAATCAGAATTTACAATTGTAAATTACTGGTCAAGTTTGTTTATTATTAAAAATTCAAGTTTAAACTTAAAAATAAATAACCTTAGTCAAGTTTATTTAATATAAAGTTTATTTATTTTAAGTTTAAACTTGAATTTTTATTATTTATAATAATGTTTATAAAAATCAGAAATTGTAAATTCTGATTTTACAAATCAAGTTTATTTATGTATATAAATTTAAAATAAACTTGATTTGTAAAATCAGAATTTACAATTTCTGATTTCTTTTTTGAAATCAGAATTTTTCATTTTCTGCAATCAGAATTTACATTTCTGATTTTTAAACCTGAAAATAATATATAAATAAACTTAGTCAAGTTTATTTAATAAACTTGAAAAATCAGAATTTACAATTCAGGTAGAATTTAAATCAGAATTTACAAATTTTGGTATTATATAAGCTTGACCTAATATATAGTGAAACCCCTAGGATTGTAAATTCTGGTTTTTCCGGAAAGATAACAAACAAGTTGTAGCTCACTTAAATAAATTAAAATTAAATAAATTAAACGGAAGTGTAAATATATAAATTTAAAAACGACAGAAATTCATCAAAAATTCAAGCTGTAAAATTAATTATTAATTTCTTTGTTTAATGATTTAAATTAATATATTTTAATTAAAAATTAATAAAGGAAGTAATAATAAAAAATAATATAGTTAAATTTATGAGCAAAAAAATAAGCCAAATTTGGAAAATAAATAAGACAAATTAAGAAATATTAAATATAGTAGGGTGAATTTTTTTTAAAAAATGCCAAGTCATATTTAGAATAATAATTAATTTATTTTTATAGTTTATGTATATTTAGTAAAATCTGTTGTTTTTTAAATGCCCATGAAAATTAATATTTTTAAAAAATAAAGAAATTAGACTAAATACAATACAACTACAACTAAAAATGAACTTCTATATTTTAGTTAAACTTATCCGGAAAGCAAAATTGTGATTGTATTTTTAAATTGTAATCGGAAGATAAAGATAACAAGTAATATAAAAATATTCAATAGCAAATAAATTGTAACTTCTGATATATCCAGAAGGATTGTAATTTATTGGCTAATTTAAATTCTGATTTTGGTTTATTTAAATTCTGACGGAAAGTAATAATAATTCTGATTAAGTTCTGATTTTTTTGGAAAATCGGAAAAATATTTCCGGATAGTTGTAAATTCTGAAATTCCGGAAAATGTAAATTCTAACTTTTCCGGAAAGTTTGTAGAAAAGTTTCCGGATAATTGTAAATTCTGTATTTTCCGTAAAACTAATATTTCCGGATAGTTGTAAATTCTAATATTCCGGAAAATGTAAATTCTGATTTATCCGGAATGTTTGAAATAATATGTATTTTCTCCCAATTATAACTTCCAATATTTCCGGAAAGCAAATATAATTTTATTTAGGCTTAAATAATAAAAACTTAAAGACATAAAGGTACAAAAAATAATATAAAGGGAATATTTAAAGAAAATTTCCCACAAATTATTTACCTATTCAATTTTCTTTGTTTTTAAAATATACAAAGGAAATAATAAAAATTCAGAAAATTGGACATTTGAAAAGAAAGATTGCTCAGGTTGATAAAGGAGATACAAATTGTTTTTATTATTTTAAGTACTCTTATTTGTTCACAAATGTTATTGCAAAATAAAATAAATTCTAGAGGTGTCATTTAACAAAAAAAAGTTAAGTGGTATTTAGTTCAAAGCTAGGGGCTAGGGCTGTGCGCCAAAATTCTCGTGTTTAAAATTTTTTTTAAATTTTCAAATTTTTTTCAAAAATTCCTAAATTTCCAAAATCCAAAATTTCAAAAATTCGCCAAACGCCCATTTTTATTTTTAAAACAAGCCAAACGCAGAACGCAAAAATACCCATATTTCTTAGCTCAGCTTCTTAGCTCTAAGCTTATAGTTAGAGCAAAAAACAGAAGAGAATATATAATATTCTAAATAAAAATTGTGGTTTTTAAATTTTTAATTACTATGAAATTCTAAGTAAAGCTTACTTAATATTAAATTAAAAATTCCGGAAAATTAATTATAAATTCTGACTGTCTGTAATATTATTAATTCTGATCTTTCTTTCAATTGTAAATTTCCGGAAAAAAAATAAATATTAGATTCTGATATTATTTAAATTCTGAAAATTTTTACAATTGTAAATTCTGATTTCCGGAAAATATTAAATTATATTTTGTTTCCGGAAAATATTAAATTATATTTTGTTTCCGGAAAATATTAAATTATATTTTGTTTCCGGAAAATACACATTTCCGGAAATATAAAAATTGTAAATAAAAATATTTCCGGAAACAGAAGCAATATAAAATTGAAAATATATTCTTCCGGAATAATTACAAATTCCTGAAATATTAATTCTGATTTTTATATAATAAAATTTACCGGAGAAAGTAATAATAAATTCTGATAATTATATAAATTCTGAAATATCTTTACAATAGTGAATTATGATATTGCAGAAATATTATTTTTAAATTACTACATATTTGAAAAATATTATTATTAAATTACGAATTATTTTTCCGCAATCCGAAGCAAATTTACTTAAATTACAATTGTAATTCTGATTTTTCCGGAAGCCTGCACATTCTCAATGTAAATTCTGATATATCCGTAATGTAATAATATTTTTGGTTAATTTAAATTCTGATATTTCTTAAGAGAAATACATTTCCGGACAGTTGTAAATTTAATTTTTTTCCGGAAAATGTAAATTGTAAAATAGAATAATAAATAAAAATGCTTCATTGTTAGTATATACAGTATGCATTTTCTGAATATTAACAAAGTAATTAATTAAAAGCAAATCAGAAATGATATAATATTTTATAATAATTGCAAAAATAGAATAAAAGGGGAGCGTGTGAATTAAAAAAATATCCAAAAAAATTATTTTTGGATTTTGCAGAAAAAAAAGTTAAAGTGTCCAAATAAGCCTAACAATAAGCATGGAAATAAAAATAAACGTCATTAAATTATTATAATTTAATTTCTTTTACAAAAAATGGAAGTTGACAAGGAGAAAATTAATTTAAAAAAATAATCTTATTTCATGAAAAAAATTAGCTTAGAATCAGAATTTTAACTACGGAATTTTAACGACCTATACTCAAGAAAAATCAGAATTTTTTGTTTCCGGAAGAATCAGAATTTTGTTCAAGATGAATCAAAATTTCTTAATTGAAAAAATCAGAATTTTACTTTCGGAGAAATCAGAATTTTGTTTGCTGAAGCACCAAAATTTTGATCCGGGCGAATCAGAATTAACTTGATTCAGAAAATCAGAATTTCGGTTAAATAAGTAAAAATCAGAATTTTAATTCCGGAGGAATCAGAATTATATTTTATCTCAGAATCAGAATTAAAGTTTCGGAAGAATAAAAATTTCCGGAAATATCAGAATATAAAATCAGAACCTCAACGTTTCTCCTAAAAATTTTTAAAATTAACCTAAAATGTGAATTAAATGGAGCAGGGTTCCCCTTAAGATTAAAATCATTTTAGATTTGTCTCCTTATTACATTCATTTTATTTTTAAAAATATCTCCTCCCTGTTTTTAAATTTTTTTTCTCTCCTATTTTAAACATTTTTTTCGCAATTTTACACAAATTCTAAAAAAATTTTTTTTTTAATTTACAAAGACATTGTATAGACACAAAAGGCAATTTTGCAATAAAAAAAATAAAAAAAATAACATAGCAACAGAAGGGCAATTGTTTTTATTTTTGTTTAAATTGCAAAAATGAATGGCTGCTTAGTTAATAGTGTAATGCGCGCAAAATTTCAAAAAGGAAAAAAATTTTAAGAAAAATAATAATAAAAGTAAAAATAAATAAATTGAAAAAGAAAAAAGGTGAAGGAAAAATAAAATAGAAAAAAAACAAAGAAATAATTAAAATAAAAATTAAAAAAAATTTTAAAGTAATTAAAATTAATAAAAAAATTTATTTAAAATAGACATAAAAACAAATTGATTAATTATTTAAAGGTTTCCGGAAAGTCAGAATTTTATTTTAATAGGAAAAAGAATTTACGTTTACAGAAGAATTAAATTCAGAATTTTGTTTCAGAAATATTAAAAATTATACTTCGGATAAAAATCAGAATTTTATTTCTTGGAGGATCAGAATTTTAATTTTGTAAGCTTCGAAGACCATTTTATTTCAGAATCAGAATTATTAATAAGAAAATCAGAATTAAACTAAAACAGAAAAGTCAGAATTATAATTAAATTAAAATCAGAATTAATTGATTTCCGGAAAATTCAGAATTTAATTTCTGGAAGAGTCAAAAATATTATTTACATAAAATCAGAATTTTACTTAAGCAAAAATCAGAATTAGGTATATTCTATTCCAAAATCAAAATTTAATTTCCGGAAAAATAATAATTAAAGTTTCGAAAGAATAAAAGTAGGAGAAAAATCAGAAAAAAATATTTTAAAAATTTTAAATG
This sequence comes from Meloidogyne incognita, assembly GCA_036172945.1. NCBI lineage: Eukaryota > Metazoa > Nematoda > Chromadorea > Rhabditida > Meloidogynidae > Meloidogyne > Meloidogyne incognita. The sequence continues at coordinate 337,265 of JARQAC010000040.1, read as the reverse complement.
AAATATGTAAAAGTATAATTAGAAAAAATAAAAATAAACTATAAAATTATAGCGCAAGAAAAGGGGAAATAAAAAGGCAATAAGGCAAGACGGTGTTAAAATAAAATAAAAATTTTACAAAAAGCAGGTTACTAATTTATTAAAAAAATAAGGCAAAAAAGAAGAAAAACAATAATAAATTTAAAATAATAAATTTTGAATTTAAAAGGTGGAGAAAAGTAAGGGAGAAAAAAATATTTAAATTTTCTAGTATAGAGAAAAATTAATTTATTAATTTTTTTTTATAAATTTCCGGGATTGTAAAAAGTTTGATTATTATTTACCATTAGTAAGGGTGTTTGTAAATAATTATTAGCAATTTGTAAAAATATACTTGAATTTGTAAAATAAATCAGAGCATTTGTAAAACAGCTTTGAACGATTTAAGCTTATTTTAGATTATTTTTCCTTTACAAACCAAGTTTATTTATAATTTTACGGACAACTTATTATAGAAGAAGCAATAAAAATAATTTTCCGGAAAGCTTTAGTTTCCGGAAAAATCTTGTTTATTAACTAATTTTCCGCAAGAATCAGAATAACTTAATAAACTTTAAAATCAGAAAAGTTTTATACATATAAATAAAATTAAAGAAATTTTCCGGAATTGTAAATTTGTAAAAAAAGTTATATATATATTAGAACATACAAATCTGTTGTATTTTATTCAAGTTGTATTTTTAATACAATATAACAAGGAAAATAAAGTTTGTTTGTGTAAATGTGTTTAATACACATTTTAAAAATAAAGAGAGAAAGTGTTTGTACTTGTGTGCAAAGATATTAAAAATAAAAAAAAATTTAAAATAAAGAAAGGAAAATAATAAAAATATTTTTTTTTGTAAAAATTTTGTTTACAAAACTTTTTTTAACTTTTTGCCTAAAATTTATTTTATTTTTACAATTTTACGAATTTTATTTATTTTTTTTTGTTTATTCTTCCTCGTTTTTATAAATTAACACACAAAAATGTTTTTATAAAAATTATAATTTTAAAGAATTTAATGAACTCTTTTCTATTTAATTTGAAAATAAAGCTTTTGGTTATGTCAAAGGCTGATTTTTCTAAAAAAATTTTTTTATTATGGTTTGATCAGAAAAATAATTAAAAAATAAATTCAAATGTTTTAAAATTATTTTCAAATTAAGTCTTTAAATTTTACAATTTTCGGAAATTGTAAAGTTGTAAATTATTTGATTAGGGAATTTTATCTGTTTTTTATCTTTTATTTTTAAATTATTTTTTAAATGTAACAAACAAGAAACACAATTTGCAAAAATAAACTTGAAATAAAACAAATTACAATTAAAAAATAAGTTGAATTACAAATTCAAGTTTGTTATAATTCAAGTTTATTTTTGTGAAAATAAACTTGAATTGCAAATTACAAATTGTAAAAAAATATTTTAAAGTTTAATTAAATAAAACTTCACTACAGCTTGAAAGTATAAATAAGCTTAAATTACAATTCGGAAAATAAGCCTGAAATAAAGCCTAAAAATAAACTTGAATTAGATTTACAACTCAAATTACAATTTAATAAATAAACTTGAATCCCAAATTAATAAGCTTGAATTACTTTTAAATTTCTATTTAAATTAGAATAATTAAATAAAAATAAAGAATATTTAGAATATCATAAACAAAAACATAAAATATTTATGTGGAATTAAAAAGACATAGAATCGTAACAAATAAATGAAAATGATCAGCACATAAAGATGAATACACACAAAACTAATAAAATTAAAAAAATTGTTTAAGAAAATATTTATATTGGGAGTTTAAAGGCGTTGGCGACAGGGCCGGAAAGAGAAGAAAATAGAATAAAATTAAAAGAATGTGAGACTTTTTTGAATGAAAACTTTTTTTAAAGTTTATTAAAAAATAAACTTGAATTTTACGATTTATAAAAATAAACTTGAATTACAAATTTACAAATTATAAAAAATATTATAAGAGTTGATTAAATAAACTTGAATTACAAATTAGAAAAATAAACTTAAATTACAATTTGTAAAAATATACCTGAATTACAATTAGAAAAACAAACTTGAATTACAATTTATAAATTAAACAAACTTGAATTACAATCACTATAAGAAGTTTATTTTATTAATTGTAATTTCAAGTTTATTTTCTAAATTGTAATTTTAAGTTTATTTTTCCAATTGTAATTCAAGTTTATTTTCTAAATTGTAATTCAAGTTTATTTTCTAAATTGTAATTCAAGTTTATTTTTCTAATTTAATTCAAGTTTATTTTGTGAATTGTAATTTCAAGTTTATTTTTTTAATTGTAATTCAAGTTTATTTTCTAAATTGTAATTTTAAGTTTATTTTTCCAATTGTAGTTCAAGTTTACTTTTCTAATAGTAATTCAAGTTTATTTTTCTAATTTGTAATTTCAAGTTTACTTTTCTAATTTGTAATTTCAAGTTTACTTTTTTAATTGTAATTCAAGTTTATTTTACAAATTAAATTAAAATATACATTCTTTAATTAAAATTACAATTCTCAACAACATGTTTCACAATTATCTTGAGTTCTCCCGAATTTAGGTTAACTCATCCCCTTTATTATTAAATAATATTTTCAAAAAATAAATATTAATAAAATGATTAGACTGTGTTTTGTTTACAATTGACCTGTAGTGGTATGTTGCTATTTTAATGATAAGAAAGCCTTCATTAATCATAAAATAAATTAATTTTGGGTAGAATTTTTATTTTTGGGGGACAAATGAGAAAAAAGAGAGAATAAATAGTTTTTATCGTCATTAATAAAAAGTGATTATATTTAATTTTTTGTTGTAAAAATAGTGAATTGTTTGATAATAAATTTATAAACATATATTGCCATTTAAATTTGGTTTAAAAATTTATTTTTAGATCGTATTTAAAAATTAAATAAGAGCAACTAAAAATAAAGAGAAGAGACCTAGTAAAATAAAATAAACATGAGAAACATGAAGCAAAAATAGGTACATAAACTTAAATCAAAATTGTAAAAATAAAACTTGCAACAAACAATCTGAAACAAATACATAAAACCTGAAACAAACTTTGATAAAAACAAAGCTGAAAAAACACAAAAACTCAAATTAAATCAGAACATAAGACAAGAAAGATAAACTTGAAATACAAATGTTAAAATAAGTTTAAATTACAATTTACAAAAATAAACTTGAATTTTAAATTATAAAAATAAACAAAATACAATTTAAAAATAAACTTATTTTACAACATACAAAAATGAACTTGAATTACAACTTAGAGAAAATAAACCTGAATTGCAATTTTTAAAAATACGCTTGAATTACAAATGGAAAATCAAACTTGAATTACAACATAGAGAAAAAAAACATGAATTACAATTTACAAAAATAAACTTGAAGCAAAAGAAACTATAAAACAATTGTAAAATTAAAAATATAGGAGCAAAACGAAAATAAAGTTAAGTAAATTCTTGTATTTACTCATTCTTCTAAATTTGCCCAAGGCAGCTAGAAGGATTAGGATTATTATTGTATAGGCGGGATATACAACTTTTACAAAAGGGCGTGGTAATTTTAAAATATTTATATAATAATTTTTCTTTAATCCCCCAAATATTTTTCCTTTAATGTTGGGTAAATAAAGAAAAAAATAGAGTGACCAATACACACAACTTCCGTAAATTCTTGCCGAAAGCAAAAAGGAGGTAATCCTCTCTGAGTTTATTTAAAACATCAAAGAGGGAAGCGCCTCCCTTATAAAAATAAATATACCATGTTCTTAGAGGGATAAGGGGCGTGGCTTTTAAAGTGAAACAAAAAAGCAAGCTTGGAGAAGCATGAAACTTAAATTAATTGTAAAGAATATTGTAATTAAATAGAATGGAAATAATAATTGTAAAAAATAAACTTGAAGCAATTACAAAACAAGGTTATCAAGTTTATTTTAATATAAACTTGGGGGTTGTAAAATAAAACTTGAAACAATTACAAAATTATATTAGAAATAAACTTGGCTTGTAAAATAAACTTGAATTGCGAAATAAACTTGTTAGGATTTATTTTACAAATTGTAAAATAAATTAGAATTTGTAAAATAGTCTTAAAATAAGTTTTTAAAAACTTTTTTCCACAAATTGTAAACAAGATTGTAAAATTGAAAAAAATAAACTTGAAGCCATTAAAAAATATGTTCTCAATTTTATTTTAAAAATAAACTTGGGGGTTGTAAAATAAAACTTGAAGCAATTACAAAATAAATAAAGTTTAATTCTTATTTATTTTAATAAAGCAAGATTAGAGGGTAAAAAGCATTTAAAAATTTATATTTTAACCAAAAACGGAAAGAAAAATAAGCAGAAAAATTTATTAAAAATTACCATAATAAAATCTTCCTAGATTAAAAATTTTTTGAATGAATTTCCGCTTTTCCGCCATTTTTTAATTGCTTGTATTGTCCAAATAATAGTTTTTGCTTTGCGCGACAAAGGCATATATTTAGTTCCTTTACAAACCAATTTTTGAGGGGTTAAAGAAACGGAAAATGAGAGAAATGAGGGGAACTGACTCGAAAATTACTCTGTGGGAAAGTGCGCGTTTTTATAAACTAAAAGTAGTTGAATAAATTGTGTTTTGATTTTTTTTCTTTTTGATCTTTTTGAATTTTACAATAATGTAAAAATATTATATTGTACGATAAAAATGTTTGAAGTTAGGAATTTAAAAAATATTTTTGGTGATTTGTAAAATAAACTTGGGGGTATTTTTAAATGCTTTTAGAAGATATTAAAAGGGAAACAAATTTTATTTGTAAAAAAAGATAGTGTTTTTACAAATTGTAAAAATATTACAATTTGTAAAATTAACTTGAGACTTTATTTTGCAAAATAAACCTGAGCATTTGTAAAATATTAATTTCAAGTTTTAAAAGAAACCAAAAGTTTTACAATTTGTAATTGAAAAATAGAGGAATTTCTCAATTTGTAAATGAGAAATAAAATAAACTTAATTGTAAAAGTTCACTTTACAATCCAGGTTTATTTGTAAAATAAACCTGAGCATTGTAAATGGATTTCAAAGGTTTTAAAAACCCCAAGTTTATTATTAATTCAAGTTTATTTTTATAAAAATTAATTTTACAATTTGTAATTTAGAAATAGACAAGAAATAAAATACAATTTAAGATATAAATAAACTTGATTGTAAAATAAATTAACTAGTAAATAAAGTTGGAATATTTCCAGGCTTAAAAAATACACATACAGGAAATATGAGAAGCCATTAAAGGGGTGTTTACAAAATAGGATATTTAAGTAATTAATATCTAAAAATAAATCTAAGGTAAATTTGAAAAAAGGAAGTGTGTTTATAATTGCTATTCTTTAAAAATAAAAAAATAAAAAATTGAAGGAGCATGAGAAAATTTTTTTAATTTATTTGCATATTAATAGCCATAAAATAATTTTAAAAAATTGAATTTGTTATTATACACAATAAATTTGGTATCAAAAAATTTCTCAAAGTCTTGGGATTAAAACAAAAAAAGAATTATCAATTTTTGTCAAGTTTGAAGCGAGATATGGCCAAAAGAAGAGGGGATGAAATTTGCCGCACCCTGTAAAAAAGGGGGAAATTGAACCACGAATTATTTTTAAATTTTTTTTGCTTTGTCGGTATTTAATTATCACGTTCATTTTTAAAGTTTTGATGAGTAAAGATTAAATATGGGTATTTAATTTAAAATGGACTGAATAGAAATCTTCTTTGGTTTGAATGACACAATTCCCAGAAACATTAAATTGCCCCTTATAAATTGAAATAACTGAGCATTCAAATGTTTTATTCACTCAAACAGAAAGGAATAAAATATAGAGAAGAAAAGACGGTTTTGATCTAGTTGTTTAAATTGCCGCTGAGATTAAGTTACAAACATGCAAATAAATGTTTTTGTAAGGGAAAAAAATAAACTTGAGATAATAAATAAACCTAATCTGAATTAACAGAATATTTACACTTGTGAGATAAACTTATTAAAAACAAACTTGAATTGTAAAACAAATAAAATAGGGAAAATAAACTTGAATTATAAAATAGTTAAACATATAAATAAATTTGAAATTACAATCCAAGCTTATTTTAAATATATTTTACAAATTCAGGTTTATTTTTGTATTTTTGCATGTAAAATAAATGACTAAAATAAAAAATAAACTTGAATTGTAAAATAGCAAACCTGTGGAAAAATAAACTTGAATATTACAATTCAAGTTGTAATTGTAAATTATGCTTGAAATAAGCTTGAATTTTTAAAACTTATTTAAAATAAACTTTGATTTGTAAAATTAACCTAAAAATTACACAAGTTTATTTTCATAATATTTTTTGAATTAATAAAAAGAATTAAAAATTTCTAAGGGTGAATGAACAAAAAATAATATTTTTTATAAAATTTTTATTGAAATAATAAAAGACGGCAGAAATAAAAATATAACAGAAAAAATTAAAGAATGGACAAAGAAAATAAAAAAAATAAAAAAAAGGATAAAGACGATAAATAAAAAAAATACAAAAGAATTTGTGCGCGGAGGGCCATTAAATTCAAATTATAAATGTGTGAAAAATTAAAAGAAGAAAAATAAATTGAATAAAGAAGCAAAAATAACAATGAAAAATTCTGCTTGGGGCTTTAAATGAGATTATTATTTTAATAAAATTTTTGTGAAAAATTTTTGACAAACATTTATTATAATAAATTCAATTATGAGAGAAGAATAATAAACAATGTATTAAAAGACAAAAATTAAATAAGCATGATTTGTAAAAATAAATAAAATAAACTTGAATTGTGAAAATAAATAAACTTGAATAAGTAAAATTAAATAAACCTGGATTGTAAAAATAAAATAAGCTTGAATTGTAAAATAAATAAACTTGAATTTGTAAAAATAAATAAATAAACTGGAATTGTAAAATATAAAATAAACTTTAATTGTAAAATAAACTTTTTGTCCTTAGATCAAGTAGCACTTCTTGTAAATTATTACAATTCGTAAATTATTAATTTGTAAATTATTACAATTCAAATTTCAAAATAAATTTTTATATTGTAATTGTAAAACAAAATAGAAAATTGTAATCCAGATTTATTTTATAACGAAATTAAACTTTATTTGATTTTACAATTTTAAAATCTAAGTTTATTTAGTTGTATATTACTTCAGCAAGTTTATTTTTACTCCAAAAATACAATTCCTACAACCTTATTTTGCCCTTTGTATTTCTGTCCTTAGATCAAGTAGCACTTCTTTTTTATTTGTCCCCTATTGTATTATTTTTTACCCCGAACATTTATTTTATTTTTTTCTTGAATTTTCTTTGTTCATCACCCGCAGAGGGCAAAAATGGGTTTATTGTTTAGTTGAATGTCTTTTTAGCTTCTTTTATAAATTTTTTTGAGTCTCTTTTGTCCTTTATCCTTTACCCCATTTAGTTGGTAGTTGATGGGAATTGTGTGTTTTTTTCTGTTTTTTTCTTGGGGTAGTTGCTTTTGTCTGTTTTTGTTGTTTTTTTTTGTGTTAATTGCCGCCCCAACACCCTCTTATATTCAACAATAAAAATCACATTCAGCGCCCATTTACTAGTAAATGGAAAAATTTTTTTTAAAAACAAACAGCGCTGTTGGATATCTTTGATTTATTGAGACTTTGAATTTTTTTATTGTTAAATTTTGCAAGGGGATTTAATTTTAATGGGAAGCTTTTTTGGTTTTTAATGTTTAGGAATAATAAAAAAATAAAAAGCTGAAACGTTTAGAAAAAAAAATTTTAAAAATTAAACTTGAATTGTAAAATTTGACTGAGTTAAATAATAACAAAAATAAACTTGAATATTATAATTCAGGTTGTATTATATTGAAAATAAACTTTAATTAAAATAAATAAACTTGATTTGTAAATTAATAACAAAAATAAACTTGACCAGCCTAATTCAAGTTGTAAAATAAGTTTGAGTAGAAAATAATTAAATTAACTTGAATTTAAAAATAAACTTGGATTGTAATTTAAAATAAACTTGGATTTACAATTCAAGTTGGAAAATAGCCTTAGAAATATAATTTAAGTTTATTGTAAAATATAATAGAAAAATCTCAATTTGTAAAATAAACTTGAATAAATCTGGTATAACGAAAATAAACTTGAATTATGATAATTACAATTCAAGTTGCAAAATAAACATAAACAAATACAAATTGTAATTGTAAAACAGCCCTAATAAATTTGAATTTTCAAATAAACTTTAAAATAAACTTGAATTGTAAAATAAATTTTACTTGTAAAATAAGCTTGATTAAATAAAAAATACAGAACTTAATCATTTACAATTGTAAAATAATTTAAATAAACATAGGAAGCAATTTAAATTTAAACTTTTTATATTTCTACGTTTTTGTTGGGAGAAAAAATATTTTTGATTGAAATAAAAATAAATTTATTTAATTTTAGAAGTAAATACGCAAATAAAATTATTTTTATAACAATCCTAAACCTATTAATTAAATAAAAATTTAATAACGTTGACAAAAAAATTTTGCAAATTTGGATAAATTAAAGTAATTAATATACTAATTTAAAAACATAATAATTAAATAAAGGAAATAAAAAATATTTTTTATTTACAAAAATAAATTAGGAAAATAAATATTAAATAAGCGGAAATATGTAGAGGTAATTAAAGATAGAAACAATGCTAATATATATATTTATTTCAAAATAACAATAATTATATTTTTTGCATTTTTATAAAAAAAATTTTTTGGGTATCTCTTTTATTTATTTATTAGAATTTATAAAATCACTGATAACGTTGGTTAAATTATAGGTCTATGCAAATGGAACAAAATCACCGTGATAGACCCTCTTATGGTGTATTACTCCTAAAAATGAGCTTATTTGATCTAACTATATTAAATTTAAATAAAGCTATGTCATAAATAAAGTTTATTCTGTATTTGAAGAATAAAAAATTTTTTTTCATCTGCTAGATTGTTTAAATTAAATTGAGAAAAATTAATTCGAGTTCGCTTTACTTTTTAATAAAAAGAACTGTATTTTACAAAATATTTTATATAATTAATTAATTATTATTTATTTAATAATTTTATAATTTTAATTTCTGAAACATTGGAGTTCAATTTGGCCCAAAATTTATTTTTCTTACTAATATTTATTTAATTTATACAAAGCTGAACGTGAACATCTGACTTAAAATTTACTATTTTTATACATACCTATTTATATTAAATTAAATATTCATAACATTATTAGCAAAAATTGTCATTAATTAATTATTAATTAAAGAAAATAATTTTTTGCTAAGAAAACGAGTAAAAATAATTGCAAAAAATTAAAAAATATTTTTTTTCAAATAAAAAAATAAAAAAATTATTTTTTAAATTCCATTAAAAACTCAAAAAAAAATAAAACAGTGATGAACTTAATTTAAAATTAAATAAAGAACGTAAATACTAATATATTAAAGGTGTATTATTAAATACGTGCAAATTGGACACGAAAAGTAAATAAAAATAATATTACAATAGAAAATAGTTAAGTGCAAATTATTAAATTAAATCATGATTTTAATAACTTAGCAAATAAAATAAAATAAAATTGTAAAAATAAAACTTTAAAGAATAAAATAAACTTGGATTAAATCTACAAACTAATATCTAGACAAAATAGTTTTAAATTTATAAAGATAAAACTTAGTTAAAATAAATTTGAAATTGTAAAATAAAACTTTTAAAAATACAAATGTAAATACAAATGTAAATTGAATTTGTAAAAATTATAATTAATTGTATATTAAACTTGAAATTGTAAATATGAACCCGTAATTGTAAAAATAAAACTTAATTATTAAAATAAACTTAATTGAAAATTTAGGCTTGGAAATGTAAAAATGAAACTTTGTATCAATGAAACTTGTTTCACTCTCTAAAAAAACTTTGTATTGTAAAACTAAAACTTGGAATTTTAAAAATAAGCGTGGAATTGTAGAAATTAAACTTGAATTGTAAAAATAAACTTGGCTAAAAAATAAACTTGGAATTTCATAATTTTAATATACCGCATTCCTTCTAATAGTGCGACCGGTCGGTTTATTTCTCAACATCATCTAGAGGGTCGGTCTATTAGAAGAGGTCAGTCTAATAGAGAGAGTCGCACTATTAAAAGAAATACAGATTCATATTTATAGAAATTTAACTTAAATGCTCATAAATATAAATTTCTTTCATTTTTTTATTTAAAATACAAATTTATTGTTAGAACCCCCCTTTGTACATTACAAAACATCATAACAAAAGAAGCGACAAAACAATGTAGAGATATTGTGTTTTTGTTTAGATACAAAGGCAGCTTTGTTGTGCGCATTCTTGTATTTATATTTATTTCTTTTATTTTTTTTCTATTCATTCTTATACCCATTAAGAGCATCTGTAAAGAAACTGAGGAAGGCCTACGGCGCCATTCTATTGTTTGCCGATGAATAAAAGAAGAAAAAATGTGAATGGAGGGGCAAAAACATTAAAAATAAAGAATTTGGAAGAAAAGAAATTTGAATTTATGTATTTTGCTAATTTAAGAATTAAAAAAAATATTTGAAGAAGTTAAAATAATACTCATTTTGATAATAAAAATCAATGTAAAACAGGGGTAAGGTTCTTTAAAAATATTTTCGACCCCTTACGGTTTGTTTTAAATTTTCTTTTTTTGCCTATTCGAAAGCCCTTGAAATTTGCTACAAGATAAGAATAATCTTATTTTAAAGAAAAAATCTAAGGTGAGATACAGGCCGTTAAAATAAGTATTTCGACACATTAATTTATTAATTGATTTAATTAATTTTAATTGCGCCTAAATTTAAAAATAAATTAAATAAACTTGGAATTGTAAAATGAAATAAAACTTTGATTGTAAAAATAAATTTGGGATTGTAAAAAGAATTTAATTGTAACAATTAAATAATTGCAGAAAAATAAAACTTGAATACTTAAATTAAAATATGAATTGTAAAACAAATTCAATTAGTAAAAAATAAAACTTGGAATTGTAAAAATAAACTTGAGATTTAAAAAATAAACTTGAAATGTAAAAAATAAACTTGAAATGTAAAAAATAAACTTGAATTACAACTTAGAAATTGCAATTACTTTATAGACAGTTATTACAAATTCAGGAAAGTTTAATTAATGTTTTCCGGAAAGTTCGTAATAAAATAAACTTATACCTAATTGTTTTATTGTTTGTACAGTGGAAAATTTAGAACAAACAAAATTAATATACCTATTTATTTTTAAATATTAATTTCCTTGTTTAATATTTTTTTCAAATAATTAATAAATAAACATATACCCTCCCCTACTCCCTCAAGAATCCCTTTAAAAATATATTTCCATTTATTTGCCTTTTTGAATGGTTTCTTTTATTATTTTGTTTATTATTTTGAATAAGGACAAAAGATAAAAATACAATAAGGACAAAAGAGAGGGCAAAATTTTTTATGGAGATGAGGGGAAATTGAAAAAAATGTGGATCTATTCAACAGAATAATTTTTTTATTTCTAGAGTATTATTAACAAAAAATAACAAAAGAATAAAATAAAAAGATTTTTTTATTCGGAACATAAAAGAATTAAAAAAAATTTTTAAAGTGCATTATAAACAATTTTTGTTAATTTAAAATTAAATTGAATAAATAATTGTAAAAATTTAAAGAAAATGGGAATTAAAAAAGGCAACCTACCAATAAAGTGTATTTTCGGAATGTGTTTTTAAATGGTGCTATAATGAATAAAGTATAATAATCGATGTTTAATGTAGATTTCGGAATGCTTAAAATAGTTTTCCGGAAAATTTACTAATTATTTTTTCCGGAAATTAATATTTATTATCGGAAATTTAGAAAACTTTAAGTATTTTTCAGAAAGTTCTTAGAAATGTTTTCCGGAAAATTTATTTATTTTCCGGATAGTTTAATAAAATTGTTTTCCGGAAGTTTTGAATTTATCTTGTAGTTGATTTTATAGATGTTTGAATAGATGTTTGTTGATGTTTCTGGAAAATGTTTGATGTTTGCATTTGTAAAACTTTTTTAATATTTTTGTGTTTTTGTGTTTTTTTTGTTGTGTTTTCTATTTGTTTTAATTTTCTAAATTGTTTATGAATTAGGAAAATGTTTTATCGTTAACAAAATGTTTAGTGTTTTAGGGATGTTTGTCAAAATGTTTGTAAGGTTTTAAGGAATGTTGCTTAAGTGTTTTCATTTAAGGAATTCTAAAAGGGTGTTTGTATTTAAAAAATAATGTTTTAACTTCAGAAACAAATTAATAAAATAAACAAATTAAATATTTAATTAAAAGTCTGAATATACTGGAATATTTAATGACGTTATTTTTGTGAATCATCATGTGAAAATTTACTTTTTAAATTTTTTTGGAAATATATTTGTAGGTATTTACAAATTTAATAGAGGAAAAGCAAAAACGATGACTCAATAAAAACAAGAAAAAAAAATAGAAAAACAAGACAGAAAAATATTAAAAAATAAATAAACTTTAATGCATTAAAATAAATTTAATTATATGATTAAAAACATTTTATTTAATTTTAGGAAAGCTTAATTATTATTTGTGTTTCTATTTAAGTTGCTTGATTATTCCGGAACTAGTTTTAGTTAGAGTTTGACCCCGAATCCTGTGGGCACGTTTTTCGGGGAACGTTAGAGGATGACTGACAGAATATCACTCACAATTTATTGTCAGTGCCCTCAGGATTCGGGGTCAAACCTAGTTTTAGTTTATTATTGTATTTTCCGGAAAAGTTTAATGATATTTTTCCGGATGTTTGTGATATAGGGGAAAATGATATTTTTCCGGAAAGGAATATATGTTCTATAGATTTGTTGTTTTTGATGTTTTCCGGAATTGTTTTGTGTTTTACATGTCTATTATAACGTCCGGAAAAATTATCTCTAATTCAGGAAAGTGTTTTTAAAAGAAGCAAAGGATATTGTTTTTCTTTTTTGTATTTTCATGTTTCCGGAAACATTTAATGTTTGTATTTTCTTTAATATTATAATTGTTTTTAACTTTGTTTAGTTAATATAAATTAATCAAAAATTAAAGAATTTTATTTAAAATATTCCTAAAAATTTTAAAATTAAAAATATTAGAAAGGAGACTGTAAATTAAAAAGGACATTGAGCATGAATTTCATAGAGTAAAAAATGTTTTTAAGTACTTGACCAATCGCTATTGAGGGAAATATCCTTCTTGTTAAATACTCTATTTTGCTTCAGTAAATTAATTATTATTTTTTTGTAAATTGATACGAGCAAGAAGAGTAAAAAAAGAATAATACTTAATTACTTCAAAATTAAGTACACAAAAATAATTTTATTAAGAAGAAATAATTTGTTGAGATGGTAAAGGATGTGCGCAATGTTTTGATAAATATTGCTAGATATAGAGTATTAAGAAACAAAATATTATAAAAACACAGTTACGAGAAATACAAATGTGTTTTTTTACAATTCCGGAAAACAAATTTATTTGTTCCCTTTCAATTAAATTAATCTTGTGTTTTCCGGAAATATGTTTTCCGGAACTTGTTTTTAAAACAAATAAAATTTGTTCTAAACCCTTTACGAAACTACAACAAAATTTAATTTAAAATTCCGGAAAACACTTGTATTTGTTCGAGTTAAATTTTTGTGTTTTCGGGAAACAAATTTGTATTTAAATTTACAAGTGAATAAAATGTTTTCCGGAAAATGTTTTCAAGTGTATTTTACAAGCTTTAAATGTGTTTTAGTGTTTTTCCGAAACAATAATATTTATGATCAAAGCAATTAGTAAAATACAAACAAGTTGTATTTTATTAAATTAATGTGTTTATTGTTATGTTTTAATTAGGAAAGTTTATTTTCACTGTTGCGTTTCTAAAACATTTTTGCGCACATCAAACAATAATATGCTCGAAAATAATTTTGTAATAATTGAGAGAATATATCCTTCAATTAGTACAATAATTAAATTAATTTTCTCAAAGGAGATAAATTAAATTCAACAATATTGTACTCAGGATAAAACGAGGAAAACATAAAAAGAGTTATGCTTCAATGAGTAACAAATAAATACAGTATACCCAACAAAATGTGTAAAATAATGAAGAAAAAATAAGGAAAGAATTTAATATTCAGTGAAAAAATTTTTGTTGAAATTTCTCTGAAAATTTTCAATTAAAAATTTTTTAAGACGTTTTTGAAAAATTAAAAATATTTTTTAGTCGATTGAATATCTAATAAAAAATAATTATCGAAAAAAATTGATAAAAACAATAAGTTTTTAAAGAAGCAAGGGAATGTTTGTTTCAATGTTTTCGGAAACCTTTAATGTTGGTGTTTCTCTTCTATGATAGCTGTTAGTTTCGGTATTTGTTTTGTTTGTGTTTTTTAAAATTAAATGTGTTTTACATTGTTGTTGCGGAAAGAGTTTAAAATAAACAAGAGAATGTTTTTACACATGTTTTTGTCTATGTTTCCGGAAACATTTAATGTTTGTGTTTTATTTTATATTAGATGTTTGTCTAGTTTTTTGTTTGTTTAGTTTGTATTTTACGAAATTAATTTGTGTTTTTCCTTGTTTTTAATTAAAACACAAAACGGAAAAGAGTACGCAAAAACAAGAGAGTATGCGTGATGTAATAAAATATTATAAAATCATAATAATTTAACAAAAATATTTATCAAGAAAAAATTTTTGATCAAAACAATGAATGAATGGGAAGGTAATTAAATAAATATAAATGTTGTTTTCTGATAGTCACCGAAAAAATTCTATTTTTAGTTAAAGTCATGCGACAATATATTTTATTTTTGTTATTTTGGACTTTAACATTTATATTAAAAGAAAAATGATAATAATTGGGAAAATCAATCAAAAATATATGTAAAAAAGAGATAAATAAAGTAATTAATTAGTTAATTATTTAATTAAATAACAAAAATATTATTAGTTGACAGAAAAAATATTTATAAATACAGACGGATCTCGGGATTTATGACGGGTGAATGGTAAGCGTTGAGAAAAATTCAAACCGGGATTCGGAAGCGGTGTCCAAAATTTTAACAGGATCGTTTTTGGGATTTGGGTAGAAAAATCTATTTCTGTATCGAGTCGCCGGATTTCAGGCAAAGTGTTGTGTAGTGGTATCGCTATAGTATAAAAGCCAGTGAAAGCGTCAGTCCAGGGGGATCATACTAGCGGGGCTAGTCCCTGATCTCCCTTCGTCTGCTCCAGCCCTTTTCACCTTCGCCTACATTGTATATTTCTACGCCGGATAAATTGTTGTTCTTGTGCACGTCGACATCAGACAAACCTCGGACACTTCCGGACGTAACAAATGGCGCGGTCGACTACGGTTCCTGCTCGTCTACAGAACGGCTACTGCAGCGACAACGATCGTCAACAGCTTCAAAAGGGACGAGTGGAATTAGTGTAATGAGGCGAAGTCGTAGTGTAGTGATAGTGTAGTGACGTCGTAGTGTAGTGATCGACGACAAATGAAGATCAGTGCAGTGGACCAGTATTTAGTCAGTGACCGAAAAAGGACTCAGTACGAGTACCAGTGGTCTAAAGTTTAAGGTTAACAAAGACCTAGTTTGAGGCAAAAACCAGCCTAGTGGTCCTAAGTGCACAAGCCGATCGAAGTCTAAATCTAAGTACCTGGCATTCACGAGCATGTAAGTCCAGACATTGAAAATTGAAATTGAAAAATAAATTATGGCCATGAACATGAAAAAGTACAAAAAATTTGGCAGCAAAAGAACGCGTAAGCCCAATGTAAAATTAAAGTCAAAACTTGGCAGCCAATGAAAGCGTAAGCCCAAAGTAAAAATCAAGTCAAATTTGGCCGCAAAAGAAAGCGTAAGCCCGAAAGTAATTCGGCTGAGGTCAAAGACCAAGAAACCTTCTCAATGAATCACCCAGACTACACATAGTGTATGTTCAGGAAAGTGTTGCGGTATCTAGTCTTTGAAAGAGGCAGGATGTATCAGACATCCTTCGAGTGGTTAATTAGTAGAGTATTCAAGTAAAAGTATTCAACCACGAGCCATCCTAAAAGTACACAGAAAAACGGCACCGTACTGCGCACTAGCAGAAATGTTAGTGTTGTGGAGTTGAGTTCATTGAAATTCAGTAAAGTATAAATTATGCTTAAGCAGAGCCAAGATCGTAAGTAGATCCTCTGAGCCTGCAATGAAAAGTCAAGCAGTGCCAAGATTCAAAAGTGATCCTCTGAGCCTGCAGTAAATAAATTATTAGTCAACACACGAGCAGTGACAAGATCAAAAAAATGATCCTCTGAGCCTGCAATGAAACATTAAGTGAGCTTATGGACAAGCAGTAAACAAATCAAACAAGTGTCATTCAAGGACGTGCGTTGCCCTGTTTTGTTCCTCTGAGCTTGCTGAAAAACGTCAACAAGAACGACAACGAAAGCACTGTTACAACGATGACTGCTACCAACGAAGAAGAAAAAGATGTGGATCAAAAGATGACAAACTGTGATTCTATAAATTCTTATATTGTAAATTTAATTTGTTGTTTGTCCTTTTTTGCCCTTTTGTCATCCCACATCTTTATATTTTGTTAATGAGTGTTTGCTAAATGAGACAGACGCTCTGGCTTTAAAGATTGAATAATAGTCTAAAAGACTATAGTGATATTTTCACAACATTGTAAAGCTTCGGCTTTAAGTGAAGCCGAACCTTTTTTTCAAGGGGGGAGGTGTTGTGTAGTGGTATCGCTATAGTATAAAAGCCAGTGAAAGCGTCAGTCCAGGGGGATCATACTAGCGGGGCTAGTCCCTGATCTCCCTTCGTCTGCTCCAGCCCTTTTCACCTTCGCCTACATTGTATATTTCTACGCCGGATAAATTGTTGTTCTTGTGCACGTCGACATCAGACAAACCTCGGACACCTCCGGTCGTAACACAAAGAATCGTATTGCTAAGGTAATATTGTTTAGGAAATGAAGATAATCGTGCTGTTAAAAAATCGTATTTAAAAACAAGAAGAAACTTGATTAAATATTAATAAAAATTAAAACATGAGATAATTTTAAAATAAAATTTATTTTCAAAAATTTCAGATACATTTTTTCTTTCAGATAATTAAATAAATCGCTCTTCGTAGTTTTTGAGACATTTTAATTTTTTATCCAAAATGTTTTAATTTCCGGTAAATTATAAAAAGCTTTTTTATTCTCTTAATCTGCCGTCTTTTCATAACAATAAATGAATGATTTATTACATAGTTTTCCGACGACATTGCGAAACTATTTTCTTTCATTTTTAGGAAAAATATTTTGAGAAATGACAAAAAATAAGTAAAAATATTTAAATTAAAAGGGCAAAACGGACAAGGAATTAAAATTAAGAAATCAAAAAACTTTAGAGAAAGAGAAAAAAAAGTAGCCTGTATTTGCCGTTTTAATTTTTTAACAACTTCCGGTCCTTTTCTCGAGGCCAGAATTACACAAAGGTGCTTTACAACTAAACAAATACACCAGAAAAATAAAAAGGATAAAAACCACCGAACATCAAAAACATCAAAAAGGCATCAAAGGAAATGATTTAAATAAATTCAAAAATGAACAAATACATATTAAGTAACTCGTTTTTAGCTCCTTTTACTTTTAGAATATTAACTAGAAAAATATTGTGAGGATTAAATATTTTTGTAAATGATTATATAATAATCTCGAAGGGCAATTTTCTCTTTTTTTAACTTGGGAACGAAGGCAACTTTTTCTTTTTGATATTTCGACTTTAAATACAAAGTAGGCAAATAAATGAACATTTTAGTTAATAACTAAAGGCAAACTTGAAATAAAATTATGAAATTTTGAGAAAATAAAAATAACGATGTTTATTAAAAATTCTGAAAATTTCAGAATTTTAGGTTAAATCATCAAAAAATTATGAGTAAAATATTAAATACTATGCCATTTTTAGCACTTTTTTGACCGTAACTTGAAAATATTAAACAAAAATTCTGAAATTATCAGAGAAGATGGATAACTCTATTAAGGTGTCAATCCAAAATTTCATTAATTTAAATACTATATTTGCCATGTTATGAATTTTTTCCTTACCCTCACACAACTAACCCTTTATTATTTATTAACCGTAAATTAAGCACCTTCTTGCCCATAATACTTATATAAGAGATACTGAACGTAAAACTACGAAATTTTTAAGCGAGTTGGTTAACCTTACTGAAGATCAATGTTCCAAATTTCATCAACTTTGATAGTATATTTGGAAAGTTATGAATTGAATTTTTTCCTTACACACACTCAACTACACACCCTTTCCTTAACCACATTCACTACACGCCCACAAATTTTATATAAACAAGTTTATTTATTAAAATTGCATAATATAAGAAAATTCAACTTTTTCAAGTTTTAAAATAAATTATTATTTCCTCTTTATTTTTAAAAATAAATAAATTTTCTTTTATATTTTGGTAAATAAAATTATGCCTTTTTTATTTTAATAATTCTTTTCAACCATCTAAGTAAGCTTTTAAATTTTTAACAAAAAAATTTTTTTGAAAAGCCAATTTGAATACCCAGAGGAAACGGAAACATAACAAGAAATAAAGGAAAGACCCAAAATTTTCATTCAAAAGGCTTTTATTTGGAAATTAACAAGTTTAGTGGGAAAGAAAATTATTATTAAAAATAGGGAGAGGGAAGGAAGAATAAATAAATAATTTTTTAAATTATTAAAATAAATAAAATTATAAATAAATATATGTATTTATGCAAACCACACAGTACAATAAATTATACACTTACAATGGTGAAAAACTAAAGATTATGTCACTATATGTTTAGGGGTATTTTTTTACCTATCTTGAACTTAGTAGCTAAGAGCTAACATAGAGTGACTCTTCGTAAAACTCAATATAAGGAGCCGGAGCGGTACTTTATGGATATGTCACCCCCCTCCTATTTTGAGTCTCTCCGTGTCAATCATTTTTCTTTCTTCAAGCAAAATACCTAAGTGAAATGTGGTAAATGAAGAAACGAAATGAGTGAAATGTAAGTACAAAATGTGAAAAGGCAAAACAAACAAGCAAAATACTTGAAGAAGAAAAAAATGATTGACATGGAGAAGAAAATAATCTTTGACCATTTTCTACGTTTAAGGAAAACTCTGAGACTCAAAATAGGAGGGGGGGGGTGACATATCCATAAAGTACCGCCGGAGCTTGCCAAAATAGAGATAGAGACGGACCTGAACAGGAGTGTAGTGATGGAGCCGTGAGGAATTGAAAAGTCGAGCTCAGACTCCATAAATTTAATAATCATCGCTTAGGCGACAGCTCCGCCCGATGCTCCCGGAGCCATGCGCAGTGTGCTTGGCCTATTCCATTAGCTTATTCCATTGGAGCTTATATATGTATCAAATTACTTTCCAAACGCTTTCCCAACGGTAAGTTGTGCCAATGTTAAGCTTAGATAATGGGGGGGCTTATCTATAATGACAGTTTTTGGCATTCTTTGCACCTTTCTGAGAAACTTCAGTTAACTACAACGATGATTGCTCTTCACGTTTCTTACACTATAGAAGTCTTTTATCCCAACTGGTTGAAATTGAAAGTATTAGTTAGACAAAAATTATTCTCCAACTTATTATTATTCTCCAACTTAAAAATTCTTCTCCAAGTTATTCTCCAACTCCCAAGTCTTCCAACACCCACGTTATTTCTTTTAAATGTTTAGTTAGACATTATAAGAGTTTAGGGTTTTAATTAATAATAATTTAAATTTAATTTAAAATTAAAAAATTTTTTTTGCCAATCAATTTTCCAGTCATCACAAGGCCTTTAATTTTTGCCCATCAATTCTTGCCTTATGTTTCTTAGAAATCTATCAATACCAATACCCAACAATAAATCAATTGCTTTGACTTTCCTTCACCCTCTCTTCCCCCTCTCTCTCTCCTTTAAATTTTTAAATCTGGTAAATCCTATAGAAATTTGGCGAGCGCTTTAACTCCTTCCATCACTCACTCTCTAAATTCAATCTCTCTCTATATAAATCTCCCTCGAAAAGATTGATTGCCTAGCATCCCTCTACAATTGCTTAGCATCCCTCTAAAATTAAAGCAGCGTCTTCATTCATATACTAGTAGATGGAGTTGAGCACTCACTTTGAAATCATTTAATAATAAAATTAAGAAATTATTTTTTATTTTTAATAAAAATAAAGCAAATTTTGACGGGCAAATAAAAATATTTTTTAATTATTTTTAAATTCTCTGATTTATGTATAGTACCTATATTATTTTTATCCTATTTTAAAAATATATGCACCTCAACAAATCGTATTCTAGCTAAATACGAAAAATTCGATATTTAGGGGTGTTCATATACCGTATTTCCTCTAAAATAGCCCCCTCTAGAGGTCGATCGAAAAAAATAGCCCCCGGGAAATAACCCCTGTGGCTAACACAACATACATTTAAAAAAAATTAAAGTTGGAGGTATCGCTTAGGCGTCTCCCCCAACCAATGGCTAAACGAAAAGTTTTGGATCGCGAGGCATTTTCATCGCGAGACAGCGCTCAGCAGAACGCTTGACCCGGGTGTCATGTACACTGTATTTAATATAGCTCTCCTGAAAGATCTCCTAGCGCTTGACCTGATAAGTTTAATAATGACCTGATAAGTTAATAATTAAAAAAAATAAAAAAATTTCAATCAATCACTTTATAGAAAATACATTGCCCCTCATTTTTGTCTATCCCTTCTTGCCAATGCTTCTAAAAAAATTTTTTTACTAATAAAATCCACGCAAATAAATTGATTCCGATTCCACATCCCCTTCTCCCCTCTCCCTCACTCTCTATCTCTCTCACATAGGAGCTGGCAGATTCCCTGTACAACCCTCTCCCTCTCTCTCTCTCACAGGAGCTGGCGCACTCTAATATACCTAAGCTTAGCTCTAATACTCCCTTGTATTAAAGCCCTCCCCCCTTCTATACACTTACAACAAGTCCCTTCAACATTTATTTGCTGTGTCGACTCTCTCTAAAAATTTAAAATTAAATGTTAATTTAAATGTTTATGCCTCATTTATATTCAGTTACGGAAATTTTTAAATTTACCGTAAATACTCTAATATAAGCTCAGCTCTAATAGAAGCACACTAAATATGTAGTAATTTTATTCTAGGAAACCTTATGATAAATACAAGCCTAGGACTTATATTTGGATAATTTACGGGATTTTTTTCTGTTTTATTGGAGGAATATCTAGGTATTCTGAATTTTTCTTTGAATATAGAAAATTTAACTTCTCCGGGAGTTGTGGACTCCACAATGCCTTTAACACATGCCTTGCTTTTAACAATGCCTTTTAATTCTATAAAATATAAAATTTTAGAAATGAAGCTGAAAACATTTCCACTAAACTTCCCAATCCTCACCCTAATCTTCATTTTGTTTTCCTTCAAAAATTTCTGTGATGCCCAACACAATCTAAATGATTCAATCCGATTACAAGTAAAGAATTTGTTGAAAAAATATTTACCGATTAAATACGACAAGAAGCAAATGGATCCATTGGAATCGCTTCAACATTTGTTCAACGGACTTGCACTATTTAACGACCACTACCGTTTTGGTGGTATTCTTGACTATTGCAAAGAATTCAAAGCTCACTTATTTGGATATGATGAGCAAGTAATAAAAATTATTTAAATATTGTTATCTCGAATTCTTTTATTTGAGCCTCAAATTAGCCCTTTCTCATTTCAATCATAGTGATCAATGAGTTATCAGACCTAATACGGATAGATTACGACTTATCGAGAACTACTACCGTTTTGGGGGTATTCTTGACTTTTGCAGAGAATTATATCCGAACGTAATAGAATATATCTATTGTTGTGTCCGCACTTGTAGAAAGAATATAAATGAAAATAAATAACCCAGCATCGTGTTGGATGGTGGCACAATCGGTTGTGCTTCGGTTTGGGCCCTTTCCGTGATGGTTCTATTCCATCTCCCGTCCACAATTTTTCCACAGCATGAACACTCGGACATGATATCTATTATACCTCTTTCCCTAGGGTATATCTTTCGAATTGTATTTTAATTTTATAGATAAACTTCGCCCAAAAGCGTGAGTTTGAAAAGGATATGGACAGAGAGATGTTGCTAAATGTCAATAGTTATGTTCAATGTGTAAATGGAATATACACAAACTATTCCAATGTGGTAGATAAAAAATATAAAAATCGTGATGGTAAAAAATTTAAAATTTTCTGTGTAATTATACATATGGTTGAATGGCGGGCCACCAAAACAATTACCCCCAAAATGGCCCCCTGAACAAAAACCACCAAAACGACCCACCCCCAAAACGGCCCACTAATTCGACTTGGTCGTTCGGGTCCTGGGTTCGAAAAAACAAATTCTAAGCTCAGATTCTGACTCCGCATGGTCGATTAACTATTATTTTCAGAAAAAAGCTTTTCCGGAAACTATTTTTCCGGATTTGCAGTAAACTGTGAGCCGTTTTTTTTGGTTGGGACATTTTGGGGCTATTTGTTCAGTGGGCCGTTTTGGGGCGCAGCATGGTTGAATAGCTCTCGCGAACTCTTTTCCCCTTTTCGCCTTAAAAATAAAAGTTAGAATCTCGTTATAGAGTGATTCTTTAAGGGTAGGCAAAATTTTATAACATCTACACTAAGATGGATATCAGGCTCTTACTTCAAAACTTTTTCAATTTTTTAAAATTTTCTTTCCTCAATTCTCGTAAACCTTAATAAAGGCATGTGCTAAGTGTAAATTCGCGGGTAAATGTCCAGCTCGCATTCTACCTTCTGCAAATCTGTCCGCAAAGGCATTCTGTAAAAGGCATTTTTGCAGCATTCTCCTCCTTTTCTACTTTCCCATCATTTTCTTTGAGTTTCCAAATGATTGGTTGACAGTTTGGCGTAATTTTTGTGGCGTTATTCATGAAAAAGATTTAATTTATAAATAATTAAATAAAAATTAGAAAAATATAAATTATCGATAAAGTTTTAAATCAGTGGAACCTTTAACTAGTCTGGGTTGCACCTAATGTAATATTAAAAACCAGGGATGTTCATATATACGGATATGTAATATCTGCGAATACCACAAAATATCGACAATATCCGTACATATTAATACAGAAGAGAATCTGGATTCTTGGTCTACCAATTTTCTCAAAATATTTTCTTTATTGAAAAAATATTTAAAAAACTTTATTTTCCAAGTTTTGTTTCAAAATAAATTTAGTTGAAGGAAAACAAAAAATCGACATTTTCAAAAATTTCATGAGAGCATTTCTATTGACAAAACCAATCTTTCTTGCGGTTGATTCGATAAAATTCATGGCGACTGAAAATCCTCATTTATTTGGACAAGGGTGGATATACAATGTGCGACGTAAATTCTTCCTTCAAATGGCAGCAACACATAACACTGATGTACAGTATTTATTTATTTATTTATTTATGAGCAACCACACGGTATAAAAAATACACTAATAGTGGTGAAAGTTAAAAGACAAATACCGTATTTATTCTAATAGATTCACAGTGGTTCTATTTTTCAACCAACCAATTTTGTGTGGTTATATTAGAGACTGTGGTTTCTTTTAACTTTCACTAATAGTGGTGAAAGTTAAAAGACAAATATATGTAAAAAAATTAATTTAATGAGAATTATGTATAGGAGTGTGCAATAATTGTTTTGTTATGTATTTTGTTAAAAAAATTTTTTTGATTATTTCACCAAACATTTAATAAATTAAAACTTAAGGAAAAATGTTTCCGTTATCTGATATCCATTTTCTAATAAATTTCCTGAATGGCTTTTTATGCATTAAAAAGCCATTATATTATGAATGGCTTTTTATGTAAATTTTATAATTTTGGTTATAATTAGGGTGGATTACATGTGATACCGATGAACTCTATCGGTATTAAATTATGGAATACGGTGTAAGGATGATTCACCCAGCAGCATTTAAAATGCTTAGGCGGGGGTTAAACGATCTAAAAAGGAAAAAGAGAAAGCATTAGTCGATGCCCCGGTAGCTCAGAGTAGAGCTCCTGCATATAGTGGAGGAGCTGGCCTGTGGCTAAACTTTTGAAAACTCTTTCTACGGTCAGTACGAGATTCCGGGCTCCACTAACGACAATGTGTTTATCCTAAATTTTATGAAGATTCAACAGTGTTCTTTAAATACAAAAATCAGAATTTTAACTATAAAAACTCTTTGCAGGAACTTCGTCTTATATACAAGTTGACAGAAATTCTTTCCGGAACAAAAAAAATTCTCAATTTTAACAACTTTCGCGATGAGTTTCGCCAAGATGAAATAAATTTTCTCAAGAAACGATTTAATGGAAAATACCAACATCAAACTGATAATGTAAGATTATTAAAATTATTTTAATAAATTATTGCAATTTTTGTTAAGTGTCGCTTCCAGTCCACATATTTTCTAGAGTTGCGCCCCAACCGTCGTACCCCGACCCCCGTTCCCGAAAGATTTTTTCAGAGTTCCCCAACCCGAACTCCGCCCCGAAAAAAGTCAAAACCCCCTCCCCCGACCCGAAAAAGTTTCGGGGTTTTCGGGTTATACGCCCCTTAAAATGCTTTTTTTAATAGTAATTTAATGAAAAAATTTAATGAAAAAATTAGAAAATTCCCTCCCAATTTGCTTTCCCTTTATTATTTTTGAAAGAAAATCGGATTAAATATCAAAATTCTTTTTCCTACTTTGTTAAGAGACTTGTGGTTAAGTGGCTTAGTGTTGACCATTCTGCACATACCGTATTTACTCGATTAATTCCCCTGGGGAATTATTTTTTCAACCCATTCGTGGCATGGGGAAGTATTCAAGGGAGGGGAATTATTCAAGGGAGGGGAATTATTCGAGATTTGAAATTTGAACGTGTTAGTAGGGTATTTAGGGGAGGAGGATTATTGTTTCAACTCATCCGTAGCAGGGGGAATTATTCGAGGGAGGGGAATTAATCGAGTAAATACGGTATATAGAAAAAAAAAACTTGGGGAGGAAATAGTGATTGGAAACAATTTTTTACAGAATTTTTAATAACTAATTTCCCCCTTAGATTACATTACAAGAATTTGCAAGAAACTTCTCATCTTTTTCAAACACAGAATCTTGGTCTAATTTGTGTGCTATTGAATTGAATATTAATTATTACAAACTATTTAGTGAACGATATTCTAATCTCTATTTACTAATTCAAGCGGGCTGCAGGTATAAAATTGGAAATCATACTCTTGGATTAGACTACCGAAAGTCCTCCGAAAAGTAGTTCCTCGGTACTACGGAACCGGTAAGGCGATAATCCATCTGCTGAACAATTCAAGGAATCTGCGCTGTATTTCAGTGTAGTGGGTCATTATAGTATAAAAGCCAGTCTCCTTGTTTTGTTCCATCAATCCAGCTCCATATACAGTGTACATTATTGGGATGAAACGTTATTCTTGTGCACACCAACATCGAAAAATCTCGGACGACCCTTGGACATATGCGGGATTTATCAAAGGGTAATTTTGCCCGAGTATTATTGTATGAATCTTCATCTAGAGTAATTTAGGTCTTAGGAGTTAAACGATAAATAACGAGAAAAGAGAAAGCAAAAGGTGACACTTGCTTGGCTGTAAGCAAAGTCAAGCGGGTCTTATCCGTTTACTAAACTATTACTGCATCCCTGTCTCGGTGTCAGAAATTGGGTTCATTTGCATTTCGATTTGGGGATCTATAAAAGAAAATTATAGTCCTTGCCCTCGGTGATTCATCCATTAGTGTGTTTAACCTGGCGATGCATATTTCGGTATGCCAATAAATTAATTCGATATATTTTCAGCATATTAGCCATGAACGGAAAAGTCAATGCTTATAATGAATATGGTCAAAATCTAGTTATTTCCATCGTTTCGGAAGAATTAATATATTCTATAATGATGGGGTTTAAAGCAGAATCATCATTTGCACAATTAAACTATCCAGTAGATAAGGAAGTTATTATAGGAATAATCCAACAAGCAAATTCAAACGGACATTATATCAATAATGTTTTTTTCAGAGCTTTCGAAATAGGTGGAAAGATTTTTTAAATTTATTTTGAAATTTAATTTTTAGAATCTCGCAACTTATTTACAAACTTTGAACAAATAGACTTTTATTCTTACCCTACACATGCTGGAGAGACATTTGAAATGAATGGAATTTTTGATAATTTGTATGAATGGATACAAGAAATGTGTCCCGATTCTAATGTCTTGCGTGAGGGTCACAGGTATTTAACTTTTCAAACTGAAATTCAGCATGTTTGTAGTTTTCATCCAACAAACCCTGCGCGACTTTGTCGAATTCGAAGTCCGGGGCTGAACTCAACACATTCGATTATTTACCCGAAACCCTCATAAATAATGAAAGGGGACTTCTTCCTCATTTTATCAGTAAACTAGATATTTACTTTATTTTTAATAGACTTTATTGGATGAAAAAATATTGGAAGTCAAATCTAGATTATGATTTTAGAACTGTCAATAACTTCAATAAAGTAGATATTAAACACAACTTTTACCCAATTTATGTCAGCGCAGCTACAAAAGGAGAACTTTATCTGCGCATTTTGAAGGATGTATTTCTTCGTAATTTAAATAGAATAGTTGATTTAAAGAAGCTTATTGGCTCAGCAAATGAAGTCTATGATAATAAAAATGATTTTCAAAGGTTAATACGTGGAATAGGCGGCCACGGTGGTGACGATCTTAAAGACGGAGAAGATTCACTAAAAAGTACCAGTAATATAATGGAGGCATTTGAAGAAATATTAGTTTCAAATACACTTTTCGATAATAATATAATTTCAAGGTTATCATATATCCTTAGGCATAATACAAAACCGTACATTCAAGTCGTCGACCCTTTATAGCTATTAATGCCGTGGAATAAAATGGATGAGCCCAAACCTTGCACAACCGACTGTGCCACCTTCCAACCAGTGATGTCAAAGTTCCAAAATTTCTCTGGAACTAGTTCCAGTTCCAGAACTAGGTTTTTAATCCTATTAGTTCTAGTTCCAGTTCCAGAACCATGTTTTTAATTTCTGTAGTTCCAGTTCCGGAACTCCATTTTTGAAATTCCTTAGTTCCAGTTCTGGAAATGGTTCCAAGCTAGTTCTATTCCAAATTTTTAAATTTTTTGAATATGAAAAGATTTATCAATTTTAACAAATAAAGGCATAGGTAATATAAAAAATTATTTAGTTTGCGGCAAAATCGCATTCACGGGACCCTTTTTCAAAATTTTTTACGGGACAGGATCCCGCTGGATTAATCCCGTAAATACCATAATCCCGATAATCCCGTTCTAAAATTTAGCGGGTTAATTTCGAGTGTTTAGCGTTATTCAAACTTAAACAAAACATTAAGTGATCCAAACAATGAGCATGAATTATCGCTATTGGCTTTGTCACTATACACACTTCATGGTCTTGCACATTTGATACATGTTGCATTACCAATGGCTAAGCGTATATTTTGGCGACGTAAATGTAATTATTGGAAAGTAGATAATTACGGCAAATATTACATACAGTTTAGAAAATTCGGTAAAGAGGATGATTTTAAAGACAACGAAGATTGGTTTAATGCTATTTTAACTAGAGGTATGTGTACTTGTGCAGTTTACATCTCATGTGTTCCGTCCCCTTTCTTCTCCCTTCACTTACAAAGTTGCATTTGGGCCAAAGTTTTTCTCACTCTATGTCGATTAGCCCCAAATAGCTTGTTAGAACAGATGGTCAGGCATGCATGAGCGTGTGGACCTTAACTCTTAATGAGTGGAGCTTATATTAAATAATATATTAGGTCGGTTCATAAAAAAGTTCTTCTTTTCCAAAAATATTTTTTTCAAAACTATCTATTTTTCAATTTATAAATCTAAATGTAAGACTACAACCCGAGGCTATGATTAGTTAAGACCCAAAAGTGGATGCCTTAAGAAACAAACTAAATTAAAAGTTTTCTATTTAGAGAAAAGTATATTTTATTCATATCCCAGCCCCCACCCTTATTTGAGTCTCAGATTAATCTTCCATTTAATCTTCCTCTGTCACAGAATTATCAACTTTCTTTCTCTATAAACGTTGATTTTTGCCGTTAATAAGGAAGATTAATATGCGACTCAAATACGGATAGTTCGGAATATGAACAAAGTACCCTAAAATGATTATTGTTAAGTGCGCAGCTCAGAACGGTTTACAAATGAAATACAAAACATCAAAAACTATAGAACAAAAGAATATAGTAGTCAATCAGACGTTAAAATTAATGAATTTTGGTTTTATTTGTATAATGGACTAGGTAATGGAGAAAAGTATCCAAAGATGCGAGCAAGTCCGGAAAATGGAAACATAAACGAAGGTTAATCTAGAAAATCAAATTAATATCTATTTTCGATATACATCATTTACTACGCATCAGGGAACGAGCTAACAAAAAACAAATTTCCCAATTTATGTACTAATAGAGAATTCCCGAGAAAATTTTAAATCACGATTTTAGCAATCTGGATCCCGACACAAAAACGTCGGGAATTCCCGATTTTCGAGAATCGAGACGGGTCGTTCCCTGTTACACACATTTTGTCAAGTATTTTGGCAAATATACATTATTTCTTAATCGAATGACCGGATATTCTAGCTTTATGTAATAATTCCCAAAGGAGCATTTAACATTTTCTGTAATTTTAGTTATCTTCAATACTCCAATTTTTCTGTAATTTTATTTTCTGTAATTCTAGTTATATTCAATACTCCAATTACTGGAATATATGGAAATAATCAAGATTTATTTTTATGTCGGCCACAGTTTGAACATGGCCAGACATCAACACAACCAGAACAGCAAGGTCAATCCTATTCGACTTCGCCATATAGAGGGAGGATTCACACTTCAACTGAAGGTAAAAATGGTTTTATTAATCGAGAAACTACTTGTATTAATCCTTTCATTATTTATGTAGATATCGCTCAAGAGCCTGAATGTATGCCTAATTGTAGATGTACTATTTCTCGTAAAAAACGCTCAGTTAATCTGTTTAAAGAATTTTATTCGCGCAAAAAGCGCGCAATGCGTACTCCGCAAGGTACACCACAGCGTAGTCCACATCGTACACCACCTCGATTATCACACGAGGGATCATCATCAAGGCCAGATAAAGGAAAAGGAAAAGCGGATGATGAACCATTAACCTTTGAAAATTGTGGACGTTGGTTTGCCATTATTTGGTTTGTGTTGAAAGTTTATCTTTTTGCAATGGGATGGATGATGTTGGCTTTCATTTATTTCTCTAACTTGGCCCCTTCACCGTCTCCTTAATTCAAATTTTTTAAAGTAGAGTCAATTCTCTATAAAATTTCTCCAGAACTTTATCAAGTTTTTTGAACAAAATCATTTGATTTTCCTAAAAGCCTTGCACAACTCAAGGTTACTGAAATTTAATAGAGAGGAGACTCTATTAAGCCTTGTTTTTTATGTCCTTCTTTTTATATTCCATGTTTCTTCAATTATAGTAGGATCTCACTTATGTATATACTCATTCATCTATTAAGTTATTTTATAGATTACGGGTCTAGCCGTCTCGCTTTCCTAAAATCATAAATTCTCCAAGTTTTTTTGGTCAAGAATTCCCTGCTTCCGAAATAGTCTATTACTTTTATGTCACTAGATCCCGGTATATATTACGATCATTGAAACTGAGAGTATCACTTTGGCATGTATTTGGTGCAAAGAAATTCAAATTCGAACACATAAATCAAAGTTGGGTATGCATACATGTTTGGGTATGCATAAGTGAGATCCAACTGTCTGGGGTTTTTTTGTTCCAGTTCTGGCATTTTTCGTTAAGCCAAACTGGAACTTTTTTCTCCCCATGCGCTTATCTTCTTCCATTCTTCTTTAACTTTAATCTTTTATTTTTAAAAATCTTTACATATCTTTTTACAAAATTTGGGTTTGTTCATTAAATTATGTTTTTATATTTCTTTAAACTCAAGCTATATTTTGAAAAAGGATAAAATTTTTAGTTGTTTTATAGCTACCTTGTTCATATCTCCCATCCCTTTTAAGTCTCATATTAATTTTTCTTGTATGCTTTTATGTCTGGGAATGGTCAAGCTAAAAAGAGATTTTTTGAGTGGATTTGTGTCAAAAATAGATACAAAAATGGCATTTATATAAATATTGTCATGTCTTTAGTTTTTAAAATTAATTTAATCCTTGCCTATAAATTGCAGTTGACCATTTTGTAATGCAAAATAGAAATTTGAAGGAAGGTCATTATAGGGAAAGAAAAAAGGGGGGCATAAATATGGCGACGGATAACACAAGAGTACGGCCATATTTCCCAAAATACAGCCATATTTCCCACCCCTTCTATAAAAATTATTTAAGTTTCAATTTTTGTAATAAGGAAAGAATAAAATCGAAGAACTGAACGAAAAACCGCATACTCTGACGTACTCTACTTAAAAACACCTTTATAACACCTTTATACTAGAGTTGTTCACTACCGGTTATTAATAGGTTCACACGATTCATTTATCCAAATTTTAAAAACTCGGTTTTCGGTTTTGTGTTACAGATAAGTATCGGTTTTATCTTGGGAAATTAAAAAAATTACCCATTTACAGTAGTATTAGGTTTTTATATTATGTAAAAACGGTTAATTTTAGGCAAAAAATTTTAAAATTTTCGGTTTTAAAGATTTTTGGAAATATTTCCGCTCCCCTCATCCTTCATTATGTAAATCCAGATGAGCGGACAAATTTTGACAACTCCGAAATTTAATCTTCTGGAAATCTTAACTGATGATTTCTGACTGCATTTTATTATGTGATAGAGACAGTGATAGAGCCAGCAATTTCACAACATTGCTTGTTTATTTCTCTCGGATTTCATAATTAAATCTTTCCAACTTCAAAGGCATTTTTTATTTTAAAATCTGCCACGAGTCAAAAAAGCTAGGGCGGTAATGCCCTTTTAAGAAGACAAGATAAACTTAAGTGCAAGCATTCGCTCACACGCTCCCTTGCCCATCTCTCCCTCCACCTCCCTCCCCTCAGTAACTCTCCTCTCGTCTTCTTTCCTTCTCTCCCTACCATTCTTTCCTTCCCATATCTCTCTACCCCTTCCCTGCTTTCCGCTCCCCTCATCCTCACTACATCCGCTCACATTCACTGGCTACCTATTCACCTCCCCCTTCCTTCCCTTTCTCCTCGCCTCGCATCTTTCATTTAACATTGATTACATCGACATTAACTATTAAAATGCCGATTAAATTATTTAATTAAAATTTAAGTTTTTCTTAAATTATAAGTAATTCAACGTTAAAATACACCCTGAAGCGAGACATAGCTATAATAGAGTCAGATACAAAACTTCTGAGCCCTTAGCCTCTTAAGTATACTATAGCTCATTCCTAAATCGTTCCGGTAAAACCTTTCTATAATTTCTGTCGTATAATTTCTGTAGTCAAAAGGTCATATCTTGCTCGGATTATTCCAGATTACTTTTCTGGGATGTCCAGCGATCGCAAATTTTGCGTGATTGAGAATATCGGATTGGAGATTCTGGGGATCATGATCAGAGTTAGACAGAGCCTGGGGTACCCTATAAAATATTTAAATAAACAATTTAAAGTTGATTTAATGCTTTACTTCAACTTATTCATTATTCTCCTCCTTCCAATTTTATTTAATTCCTCCCTCTGTTCAAATATCGTCAAACTGAAAATATATGATTTCCAAACTACCCGCCAATTTAATTATTTAAAATTAAAAATTGGCGAAAATAAAATATTCAAATGTTTATTAAAATATAAAAAGGATAATAATGAATATTCGATACCTGGCGAGGAATTGGAGAGAAATAAAATTTTTGAGTTTAAAAATATCCCTAAAGGTTTTGAGTTCATTAAAGACGCGGAATTTTTGATTGAATTGCCTGCGCATGAGATTCTGGATGATCTTGAGCTTGAAGATAAAAATCAGGTAATTAAAACATTTTCTGGGTAATGGGTATTTTCTGATATTTTTAATGAGAGGGGGGACAGACCTTTGTAAATCCGATGCTCATAGGGTTAACCTAAATTATACTAAGAGATGTTTCGAAAGAGCTGCTCGAGCTGCGTCAAATAATGTTAGTTCCTAAGATAATTTATGAAAGTCTATAAAAGCCTGTGTCGCGGATCTCCTGCTTAGAGTTGTCGGTTTCACAAAATTCATCGGTTAACCGAAACCGAACCGACAAAACGACCGAAAATCTTCGGTCTTTCGGTTTGATTTGGTTTGAAACCGACAAACGCCTGATAAGGAGAAAGGAGAAAGATCTATAAGGAAAAAGAAAGATCATCTCCTCTGTAGCTCAATATTAGAGCTATTATATGCGGTGGGCGAAAGACCGGTGGCTAAACTTATGCTAAACTCTTAATATTTTTACATTTAAGAGAATCATTAGAAAATTACAATATTCATCCAAATACACCACATTTTACAATAACAACGACCAACATCATTACTCAGTCTCCCTTTTGTCTGATAACGAAATAAAAAATAATGGAAAACAAGTGAAAGCTAACCAAACATATTTAACAAACAAACAGGATATGGACGAGCAAATTGATTTTTATCGCCGGATATATTTGGAAAGCATTTGGCATGAGCTTTATTTGAATGCTTACAAGTATTATATGGCTGTTGAAGCTATTGGGCGATTTGAAGGCGAGGAAAGTTTCGATTTCTATCAATACCTTGAAAAGTTTGAGTATTCCAGCGATCGAGTCAAACAACTTTATCAAGA
Organism: Meloidogyne incognita; assembly: GCA_036172945.1. NCBI lineage: Eukaryota > Metazoa > Nematoda > Chromadorea > Rhabditida > Meloidogynidae > Meloidogyne > Meloidogyne incognita. Next base: position 304,206 of record JARQAC010000040.1, on the reverse strand, counting down.
GATAGTAGAAGATGAGGTAAATTTTTATTTTATTTATTCTATCCGGCAATTACGGTTTAATGTGAGATACACTCCTAAGGCTGAAGGCAACCTTATCTGAGGGATATGCTTCCAAGATACCCTCCTGAGTATTAAGATACCCTCCGAAGATACCATCGCAGGTTGAAGATATCCTCCTGAGGACAGCATCTTAAAATAATATCCTGGTGATGAAAAAATAATATTCTGGTCTCACTTCTCCAACTCTTATTCTCCTATTATACCACCCAGTTGAAGAAAAAGTTATTTCAAGGAATTTATGCTTAGTGAGTTCTGCAAAGGCTTAGAGAAAATCATTAGTTATAATAGAGACTTTATCCTTCTATTTAGGTCAAATCACACAAAAACTTAGAACAAAGTGCCACTAACAAAGTGAACAAAGTGCCTAAGATTACTAAAATTTATAAGAGAAAAAATAAAAAATTGGTTCAAATAAACAATGAATCTGACCGCTACTATTCAAACCAAACGGTATTTTAAATTTTAAAAATTTTATTATAAGATAGTTAATATGATAATCGCTGTAACTTTAAAGGAATATGAGCCGGGAGAAAATTCTGAGCAAGGCGCGTTTAATTTTGAAAACATCAATGAATACGAGAATGTAAACACGAATGAAACAAAGACTGGAAATAATGATAATTACACTGATAATGAACGCAACTTTTTACAGATTGTAGAATATACTAGTGATTTATGTCAACGTTAGTTTTATTATGTAGTTTGGACACTGCCAACATCTAAGCCTTGACCAGCATCTAAACCACGACTCCGGCCACATCTAAACCTCTGACTTCGATCCTGGCTCCGTGGGCTCAATGACGAAATACCTCAGAACCGTCTTTTTCTACCCCGAACTTTTCTAGCTTTAAGGATTGTGGTCTATATAGCTCAATAAAAAAAATTCTATGTGACTATTTAATAATTATTTTTCTATTTTAGCCCTACCTTTGGCGATTGATTATTCTGGGTCCATCTATGATTTGGAATACAGGCAACCAAATGACGGCCAAGCTCTAGGTACATCTTATCAAAATACGAACGACGAGCACTTTCCAAGTACATCTTATCGAGAAAATTCACCTAAAGAAAAACATAGCAAAACTGATTTGAGGTTATAATTTGAATTAGTAATGATACTTTATTACAAGCATGCCCACGAACAAATTTTAAAATCCGTATCCAGATAAATTTTTGTTTCTGTTATAACTGACATCACTGAAACTCACCACTCTTGTAGGCGTAAACCTGTTCTTGCTTATTGGGAACTGAATAACTTCAAAGTGTCTCTCCTGATACTCTTAGATTGTCTCTTTAGACATTGAAATGTTTTCTCTCAGACACTCTCTGTTAGAGAAATGAAGCTTAACGAAGGGAGAGTTCAAGCTTCACCCATCTAATCTTAAAATTTAGAAGAAGCACAAGAGTCAAGAATATGCATGAGAAATTAAATCCATCAATTCCCGCCAAAAATATTCGTTCACAAAAAAAGATTCTTGAGGAAAAAGACAATTTGAATGCCAGAACTGTTAGAAGAACTTACAAGAAGAAAACAAAAGAATTGCCACGAATAAAGGGTGCAACAGAGTGCTATGATTTTGATCAAACGGTTTTATAATTTTAAAACGGTTTTTTTAAATTTCGGTCAGAGTCGAAAGACATCATTCGTTCACAATCGATAGAAAATGTAGGTCAACGGTTTACTGACCATCTGAAATCACATAAATTTCCAAAAATTCTAAAAAACGAAAAAGATAAAGGTCCTTGCAAAGATCCTTGTACTACAAGTGTCAAAATATCTAATCAAAATTTGATAATTTCAGGACAACGAATTGAAAGATAAACTCATAAAATTACATGAAAAGTTGAAAGAGCGCAAGTTTTTGCAACGTGAAGTAAAGCAGGTTAAGAAAAACAAGGATACTTTCGAGGTTGAGGCAATACTTGGTGTCGGGTTTGATGAAATCTCCGAGAAACTTCGATTTTTGGTAACCAAGCTTAAGATACATTATACTAGGTACCCATTGTTGCAATTAACAAAAGACACAGGTTCGATGTCTTATAGTTGGCTGTTGATTCTGCTTAACAATTAAGCATGAATCGCTCCGAAAAGGGGGCATCCTACACTAAGCCGTATATTATCCTTAACAATCCAGTCCACGTTCAAACTTTGTGAGATCTAATTTCTAGAGATGTCCAAGACTCTTTGTCTTCACACAAGACTTTCTTGGGTTATTCTGTCTTGGTCCCGTATGAAGTCTTGGTCTCTACTTTGGTCTTTCACTCTTAATCCAGCAAAATACACTGAAATCCCATCAAATTCGGTATAGCTCTGTAGTTTTGATTATATTTCATATAAATAAACCAAAACTTTGCACTATAGGACCAAGAACATTGTCTTGTTTTTGTTAATTATGGTGTATATTCTTGGGTCCATTCTTTGTCTTTGAATTTTTAGTCTTAGACAGCTTTACTAATTACACTAAAAAATTGAGTTCCATCCATATAGAATTTATATAATTAATATAATTGAAACTTAATTAATGAAATTTCCTGGTATAGTTTATAAGGTCAAGCCTTACTATTTGCTCAGAATCAAAATTCATTCGACCAATAAATTAGACCAGTGCTAAATTCGTATAAATTTTAGGTAAAATGGAAGGATTACAACGACCCAAAATATAGTAATATTTTATTAATAAATTATTCTCGACTATGTTTTACACGAATTTTAAGATTTATGGCTTCCTGAAAGTGAGGTTTTAGACTTAGAATTGGCCAGAGATTTTATCAAGGAAATTGCTGAAGGTTAATTTTTTTTTACTTTTATTTGAAAGAATATAGTTATGGGAGGTACTATCTGGTGTTTTTTATATCAGTCTCTAAACTGATAAATAAAAGACCACGGAACGATACTCGGAATTGTCATAGATATGCGAATTTCCTGGACCTCCCCCTACCCACCCTGCCGAATTACAGGGGTTTTATATTATTATCAAGGAGAACTTTCTATATAAACATACCTTTGTGTTAAATTTGCTGAATTATGAAGGAAGGTGAGGGTGGTGATCCTCTGTAGCCCCTATATTTTAGTCCCCTATCATCCTATCTTCTTGTTAGTCTATCTTCTTGTATGAGATAAACTAACAAGTTTGCCCATCTTCTTGCAAAATAAGTAAATAAATTTAAGGTAATCGAGTAGTATATAAAGATAATTGTGGGCATTGTGGGCAACATGAAGGACTTGAACTGAATCAAGCAATAACATGTGAAAACTGTAACAATTGGGTGCATACAAAGTGTACAAAGCTTGATAATAATCAAGTAGATAAAATATGCAATGGAAAGATAGATTGGCTTTGTCAATTTTGCAAGAAAAAGTGAAGGAAAAATTGTTAGATATAGACGGGCCTGATCACAAGGGCCCGGTTTCATGATTATAAATCTACTATCATTTCTATTTATCAACATTTCTATTTCCATGCTATGATACCCGATTGAATTGAAATTTTTATCAGAAACTCTTTTTAGCTTTAGAAACATTATTAAATAAATAAATGTAGCTTTACTTGCTTCATTACCTGCTTTTTTCATCGAGATATCAAAATTCAAAAATCAACTTGAATTAGGGTACAGTACTTCAAAAAACCTCTAAACACTTATAGCTAATATACAAATTTTTTTAGGTTATGTGTTGGCCCGGGACACGCCCACATTGTCGCGCGGCCACATTGTCGCAGAGCCATAACTTGCTAAAAAATTTCTGGCCCTTATCAAATTTGGTACCAATCTCTTTAGCTCGATGAGAGGAATCGTTTAATACTAAATTTGGAAAGATTCGGAAATCTTAAAGCAAGTTATGGCTCTGCGACAATGTGGCCGCGCGACAAAGTGGGCCGTACCCGTTGGCCCATATAATTCGCTACAAGATACGAAATAACTACACTTTCTAAAAATTTATCTTTGCGGTCCAAAGCCATTAAAACTAAGGACTGCAGAAAAGTATAGAATAGATTGTTGATTTCAAGATTTTGCGATCTCGATAATGCGATCACATTTGAACTTTATTTCCTTTGTATTTCCTAATGCTACTGATAAATGTGTTCAATTTTTTTTGGATTTTTCGCTCTGTAATTAAAAATATCAGGTGTCCCTTTAATAATGCTACGAACTGTATCTTTTTCTTATAAGCCCTTCATTCTATCATCCATTATGCCAGGTCTTTAGTACACCTATTCAATTATTAAAACGATACTAGTGTGTTGTTCCTCCTTATTTTGGTTAACACACCACACCCACCCCAAGACTTCCCATGTTTAGATATAAAATTTGGGTCAATATCTTTAATTATTTTGAACATATACATAGTGTGTGTCTGAAAAATCCTAACCACACGCTTCTAAACAATGCTCACAAGCTGATACTGTAAGCTTTAACCACGTAATATTGTGCTTAATCGTCATTTGAATCTGCGAAATACCTACAATATTTCTGTTCTAATAATATCCTGTAAACTTTTAAAAATAGGAGAAAGTCCAACCACTGGTACATACCAGGGAACGAGGCGACCCGATTCCCAAAAATCGCGAATTTTCGACGTTTTTAGTGTCGGGAATTCCCGATTCCCGAATACATTATTGCTGTACATACGCACAATACATTATCATAGGTTTTAAAAGTACTGTTCGAGATACAATTTAAAAAACTAATCTATATTTATCGGGGGAATATAAGCCGATAAAATCAAAAAATGGATCCGTGGGTCAACAATATCGGATCAGGTACAGGCGCAAAAGACAATTTTAAAAAACGCCATAAATTTTTTCAGAATATCACAGAATTCAGTTTGTTTCCTCAACTTCTTTTTCTTTTTATCCTCAGAACATTGGATAATATTGAAAAGACAATAACATCCATCCAAGGATGAACAACATGAGGTTAAATCCAACCCAAATTGGAGCCAACCAATGCCCACAATCTGTTACTGTCAAGCTTGAGCCGCGTGTTGGTGTGCCCGGAAAGTGTTGTGGTGTGGTTGGAACGCGTGGTGGTGTGCTCGAACTACTTGGACCGGCCTGATACATTCGTTTCTGACGGACAATTTTATCCAAAAATATGTTTGAAATTGAACGTTTACGGCGACGATCTTCTTTAGTTTTCGGGTTGAAGCAAGAGAAGATTGAGGATAAAAAGCCTTTCTTCTTTTGTTTTCTAACTGTAAATTTTTTAAATTAATAATTTATGACGATATGGACTTAAGCCCTTTAACGTTTTAGTATGTGATAAATCCTTGTTCTCGTCAAAAGTTGTCCCCCTTACTACAATCAAAATTAGTTTCCCTCACGGAATAAGGGGATTAATAAGTGATTAATAAGGGGATTATTATGATTATTGATAAATAATTATTATAAAATATTACCTCTATGTCCTTGCTGTGTAGCATGCGAAGCTTCACCTAAATTGGGAAATTTACATAATGTGAATAGGCAAAAAGAAGTTTAGCAGCAAAATATTAAAGCAAGACCCCTACCCGTGTAGCCTTGCTCGCCTTGTTCAAATCCATGTTGAGGCGTAAAAACAGGCTCAATTTCGGGTGAACGAGCACCAGCTTGCGAATATGAAGATTCTCCTTAATAGTTTATTAATTTTTTATACTTTGCGGCAATATGAGAACTATATTGGTCGTATTATATGGGGAATCATTTATACCGTATGGATTCGGTATAATTAAGAACCCATAAAATTTCGGGTACCTAAATGCTTTAGTCAAAGCCTTGGCCTTTCTTCCTTCCAACCCGGCCCCTTGAGCGGGCTTATATATTACATATGGGCTTCTATTACGGAGTGGGCATTATTTTTCAATAGGCCTTCTTGGCTGAGCTATATTAGATATAGGGTCCTAATAGAACCGGGCTATAATCAGAGTATCTACTTAAATTAAACATACCCCCATGTTCCTGCGCGAATGTATGAGCTTAAATAAATTTATATTTAAATAGATATACAGTATATTGAATAAATACTGTGCCAAATATCACAATTTGTTTATACTCAAGCCCCGAGACTCAAAACACAAGAACAATTTAAGAAGAAAAAATTTAATTAAATCCAAAATATATAAGTTAGGGGCAAAATATATTAAAGGTTAGGGGAAGGGGGAACAGCAACTGGCTGGTAGATAGCTAAAAAAGTGACAGTTCAAAAACTGGCTTTTCTCTTAAAAGCCAAACAGTTAAATATAGGAGAAATTATTTATTACAAATAAATAAATAATAATTTTGAGGAAAAATTGTGCCCGTTCGGCACAAATACAGCATATTAAGTAAAGTGTTACCTGAACGTCTAGGAGGCTTTATTTCAGCTAACACATATTCAAATTCTCCTTCGTTTCTTGCCAAATAATACGTTATCCAATTTTCATTAAGAGGTTTCATGGGTTCTCCTGCTGCGTATTGGTTTATTTCACCTCGAGTTCCTTGGAATGTTGATTGGCCTAAAAATTAAATTTAGCTTGAATTTAGCTTGTTGGAACTACTTTTTTGGAAAGTGGATGTATATTTATGGGATACCTATTTTACAAATAAATAGTTGCAAGTATTGAGTGCATGATTAGAATTTTTTCAAATTTTATATATAGTTTCAAAATGTCTTTCTGCATTCTGTATAAAATTTTCATTCAAATCCGTTAACAACTTACGGACTTAAGCCGCAAAATATAGGCGGATGTATATTTTTGGGACAGAGTGTATAACGCCGATAACTATTAGTACATATGTATGTAAATTTGAAGTTAATTCGAATTTCAAATTATCCTCAAGGGTTTTCCGCAGTTATGGACCAACTCTATACCATGCATCGCCTCTCATACAGTACCCAACAAATTTAAAATGCATGTTATTGTGGTTTAGTATAGAGGCAGTTATTAGCTATCAGTCTTGTCCGGTACCTGCGCTGCCCTTCGTTTATTCGTAATTTTGTATTTACTCTTGTGATAAACAAGATATTCTATTCTTGTGTTATTATTATTCCCTAGGTTAGTCCGTAAAAGGTCAGTAGATCTATCGTGAAAACCTACTTAGTCTTGTTACATATTTAAGCCAATCTTCATTTTCATTCATCCCTTGCTAGAAAATTTTTTTTATTTGTTATAGAAAAGGTTCAAGTAAACCTCCTCCAAAAAGTAAATTAGATAATGTTCATCATAATAGCATCTCTTATCATAAAGCACCTCATTAGCTATAGGCCACACAACATGAAGCAAATGAGCTAATCCTTGAATCGTATAAAGAGCCATTGCCATTTTTCCCTGCTCAGCTTTTCTCCATTTATTATCGTAATATTCTTTATTAATTTGATAACTTTGTTTTGTTCTGATAATTTATAGATAAATTTATTTAAAAAATTTTATTTATTATAAATTGTTGCCCATTTTCAATTCCCTCACCTAACTGAGAGTCCCTCGATCCACAAATCCAGCACAGTAATTACTGATAGAATCAAGGCTCGTAATTTTTACTGTAGCGTATTACGTACCGTACTGACCATACGAAATACAGATATAGAACACCGAAAATACAGTTAGTAGTACGGTATTGTTAAAGGCCCGTTCATTTCTAGATGGCTGGGTATACAGGTATTTTCTAAGCAAAAAATTTTAAAAATTTAAATCTTAACAAACACTGGTTCAAAAATTCCTCCTTTTAGTTCGAAATTGTTAATTGATTCGTAAAAGTCGGATAACTTTTTACTAGGATCATTAATCGGGGCAAATCCATCGCGTTGAATGTCTATAATTATTTGGCCAGTATTATTGTCAATTTCAATGTCTCCCATTGTTTTATTCTTAAATCTGTTAACAAATATGCCTACGGTATCCTTTGCAGAATTGACTTTATTATCAATCTCATTAATGTTATCTTTTGGGTTGTAATGCTCAAGTTGCCGCAAGATTGCTGTAATTACGGGCATAAATAATTCTCCACACGTATTTGCAAAGTGAAAAATTTGCGCAAATAAAATTCCAATATTTTCATGTTCTATGCTTACGTCAACTAGGGTATCAAAAATGTTAAAATAGATACGCCAATTGTTGCAGAAACTTAATTTTATTATTTGTTTAATAAGTAAATGTTGAATATTAAGGAAAAAGTGAGATCGAGCTCGAAGCAGTTAAAATGCTTAGAAGGCGGTGGAAGGAGAGAGGTTTAGGAATTATAGTAGTTCCCCCCCCCCCCCCCCCCCAAATGTCTCAGTAACTTTACGCGAATATTATCTTCTATGTAAAGTTAAGCAAAAAATATAATATTGATGTAAACTTAAGGATTAGAATATTGGCTGCCCGAAACTTAACGAAACCCTCTCTTTTAGGCCATTCTTGTGTTACTTTAAGTGTGCTCTTTTTGTCACTAAAGTATAATATTTTGAAAAGCCTTATATATAATGCGAAGGATCACCCCATATTATTTTGTATACCTACATAGTTTTAATTCCACCATGGCACATAAATTGAGCCCAATTGTAAAATTGAATGAAAAATCCACTTAATTGAAGACTTCCTCCAACATATTGTGGAAGGCTTTGATAGTCGATTTGATCAAAATCAGTGAAAAATCGAGTTGGTTCTTTAAATAAATACATAATATAATAAAGCAAGTCTGATACATATTGGAAACTCATACTAACTTAGCAACAATTATAGACTTTGCTAGCCCGTTGGTAAAGTGGGTGGGTCGTAATGTGTGGATCATAAGTAAATAGGCTTTCATGTATCGTTAATAGGCTTATATCGTCTTATATCGTCGTTATTTGCAAATTCGAATATATTAACCCAACCCCCACGTTACCTCAATTTTTTACCCCTATGATTTTTTTATTTTTAAGAGCCTTTAACTCGATGCCTAAGCATTTCCGGTTGTGAGAGTGAGCGAGATTTCAGTTAAATAGATCAATAGGATTTATACTTTTTGACCATTCTAATCCCCCACACCATATTTTTCATGTTCCTCATGAATAGAATATTGTTAGTTTATAAATTTTTACCAAGTTCGAAGCAGCGATTAAAAACATTTTTGTGAAATTGGCTGATCGAAGATTTCCTTATAAGGAATTTGAATATATCACCTCCACTAATTTTTGTATAATGAAAACGGTTTTGGATTCTTTTCACATTAAATGAAAGCATTGTCGCCCAACGAAGATTGTCTTCGACTTGTTTTATGATAGAATCATTGGTTAACTGTCTGTTGTTAATTGCTATTACACTATAAATTGGATTGTGATTTATTGTGATTATTTAAAATGTATGAAATGCAGGCAATTCATCTAATTGAGCCTCAATTCATTCAGGTCCAGGCCAAATCAGTTTAGCCCCTTATACATAAGGGGAATGAACTGGACGAACGCGACAATCAGTTATACTCCACTTCGTTCTAGACAAAAGGGACCTCAGCTCAAGTCCTCGTTGTTTTGAAGAGTGATACAGCTACAGTCCCACTTGTCCAATGAGGGAGATCCCATCTCCTGTGCAGCTTGTAATATTTTTCCCATGCTTTCCCCCACCATATATAAACTCTAAATTCAGTTCCAATTCATTCGCGATATCCTAAGTCAGTTCAGTTTCCCTTGTATATGTATAAAGATGAATGAAATTTGGCAAGGAGGCCCTCAGTTACAGATCCACTTGCTTAATCTTCCAATTAACAATGGTTGAAAGGATCACGTAGCGGCATTATTATAGGAAAATTGAGCTCGTAAAATACCTGCATCCTGCTAGATAAAGCAAATAATGCATAGCAAAAGGCTCATCTAGCGACATTCTTTGGTTTATTAGCATATTGCCTATCCCTCGAGTTTCAAGAAACCATGCAGGTCCACATGTATCTTCCCATAATTGAAGATGTTTGAATCCGATTATTTTACTCCACTCTTCATTTAATTCAGGCTCGCTGTTGTACTGTACAAGATATATTAAAGTAATAGTAAGGATTTTACACACTTAAGGATTTTATAGCACGGATTTCATTCGAACCTCAATTTATATGTGACAAAAAAGTAACATGACACATTGCATTGTATTATAACTTTCTTTCTTATTTACATTTTTAAATATTTGTAGACTTATTATGTAGCTAATTATTATTATAAAGTTCCGGTGTTTTATTTGTTTCCGGTTCCGGGAACAGGAACTCAAATTGGATCCGTTTCCGTTCAAAATTTTGTTTCTGGTGAAACACTAGTAATTAACAAGGACTTTTGATGGATAAATGCTTAGAAAGGGAATTAGTGAGACTAAGAGGGATATTTGTGATTTGGGTGGATTAAGATTGTTATTGAAGGGTTATCCTAACCAAAACCTACATATGAAAAATTTCCTTTCCACTTGTCTGATCCGAAATAGAAGCGATGATTCAGAAAGGCGTTAACATCCGTTTCTTGAAAATAATGTTCGAACTGGAATTCGTTTGGATTGAATACTTCCATTAAGAAGTGTTCGAAATTAAATTTGGTTGGATTTAATACTTCCATTAATTGGCGAATGAGACGTAGCTCCTTAAATTTTCAAAAATTAATAAAAAACAGGGGTGATTTTAATTAAAGTTTTTTGACATGTAAGAATAACATGATACTTTATTAACTCGGAATTCTTGATACAGAAAAATATTAGGGTAACCCGAATTTATTACCAAGCCACCTCATGCCGACCTTATGAATTTAAATAGCTCTACTTTACATCATGGAAGGTCGAGTTAGCCGAAAACAAAAAAAAGCCGACCCAAATATTGGCTCAATCGTAATCCGATCCTAGGAAAGATTGTAAATTCTTCTTTCTTCACCCAGCCCCCCCCCCCCATTATCAAATACAATGAAACTAAGCCTTTACGAGTCCTTTAATGATAGCACAATGGCAAATAAAAACATAAAATTTATTAAACACCTCGATTTTTTGTGTAGAAGCTAGCAATAAAATTAGAAATCTGACACTATCTTTTATTCGCACTTCCCGGAAATTTGGATCAGCCAACATCTTTGACAATTCATTTGCAATAAATATAGGCTTTGTAAGCATGAATGCATAAAGGAATTCACGTGCACGATTTTGTTTGTAGGATTCATCTTAAATGGAGAAATTTGTTAGAAATAGAGGTCTTTAGATCCGATATAGATAAGTTAAGCTTATCCATCTAGTACGTTTCGAAATTTCAAATTCGATTTTCATAACTTTATTGTTTAGAAATTTCGATTTTCGAGTGTTTTTTCTTCGGTCTTGGCGAGACCGAACCACTATCTAAGCTACGAAACAGGAGAGAATCGAAAACACCTATTTTGTATGCATCATGGTTGACTTTGATTGTTGCTTCATATATGCCATCAACGCATTTTATATAATCACTGGCATATGTCAGTATCTCCATATTTACATTGTAATTGAATATATTGGGATTAAATGATTGCTCAGCAACTATCTTTAAAATTAAAAAAATTTGAAAACAAGCTTTAATTTTTAAGTAAAGCGCAATAGGTCCAGTTTATGAAACGCATAATCATAGGTAATATCATGGAATATAATTATGGGAATCTACTAATGAGGAGGAAAAATCAGTCCAATAGATTAATGATAGGACCCATACTTGGGTTAACGATAGGCCCAGAACGATAGGGCCAAGATTGGATTTATGTAAAGTTTACTACAAAGTAGTAATCAAGGATCGGTCAGCTTACTCGAAATCCTGACTTTTTTGGCCGAAACCATATCCAGAATAAATTATGAAGCACGACAAGAAACCCAACCGTACTTTTTTCTCAACCCGAATAATCCCTGCTAGGAATCGGATCTACAACCTGCAAAGTCCAATGAAAATTCATTGAACGTATGTGATTAAATATTAATTTTGGTTTTTCTTTGGCCTTATAAAAGCTTCCAAATCAACTTTTAGAAGTTTATTTAGAAATAATATTTGGTATATTAAGTATTCTACCTCTCCTTTCTCAATACAATAGTCAAGAATCCCTCCAAATCGAAAATGATCGTCGTAGAGTGAAAGGCCGTCAAACAGGTGTATAAATGCATGGTCAATGTTTGAGCTATCTGGATGAATATCTTTTAAACTTGATTCCAAAAATTGCTTGACTTGGGTTCTCATTGCTTTGTTGAAGCTGGCTCCTTCACATGAGGGGTTTTTGAGAAATAGGAGAAGAAACAAAATTATAGGGAGGGTGTATTGGAGAATGTTTAAGAATGAATGAGATAATTTTTTTCTCATTTCTGAAATTTTTTTATTCTATTTAAGGCAGATTAATAATTATTTTATGAATTTAATGAATATAATAAAGCTGAATATGGAAACATTTCCGCTTATCCATATCCGAAAAGCCTGCAAACCCATAATTTTCGGAACGGATATCGTTCAGGATACCGGGGCCTTCACAGAATCGGACAAACCTAGACAGAACTGATGTGTTATATCGATTACCATATGACTAAGGATGGCGTTTCCTGGGAAATTTTCGGATATCCGGAACCGGAACCGAAATTTTTATTTTCAAAATTTTCGCTATATTATAAATAAAGTATACATTGACATAAGTGTCAAGCCCAACTGTTTACATTGACATCCGTATAAAGCGTTGAGTGTCGAGTGTCAAGCTTCTGGTATGACCACTGTTTGAGGTACTCTAGAGGGGGGAACCCTCTCTTGTGTAGGGAATACTTTATAACAGTTTTGCGTTATTTGGATATTTGGATTAAATATTGCTTTGCGTTTTTTGCCGCTTGCTCTCGCCCATGATTGAGACTTTTTAAAGTAGCGGACCCTGCTTAAATAACAGAAAAATATCTAAAGAATTTAAATTTTAAAATTAAATAAAATAGATTAATTTAACATTGACTTTAATATACATTAATGAGGGGAGGGTTTAATAATTTTAAGAGGGGAAGTCTACATATGTAAAGCTTTTTGAGAGGGCTAATTTTTTGAGAGGGCTTATTTTCTATCAAGAGAGTGTGTGAATTAGAGAGGAAAAGTCAAGACACAGTGGGCGTAGGTCCCGAACATATATAAATGTTAAAGAACCCAACCCCAACTTCAAAATATAAAGAAAAATCCAACGCATAGACTGGACAAGAGCCAAATTTTTTCTCTAACCAAATAGCCAGTATCTTCAAACACTCTTGTTCTACCTTTTTCGTTTCGAAACCCGATCAAACTTTTTTATCAACCCGGCCAATCTCTGAAATATAGTATTAGGTGTATTCGTAGAATATTCAAAAAAATTTACATATATTCAAAAAATTTTACACAGCCCTGGCTAACTTGGTTAACTTTTTTGTCTAAGTAGGATATAAAAAAATTTACATGGCGTAGGAGCTCTATGTTGATTTTATTATGGGCTTTCTCCGAAAGGAAAACGCGTGAAAAATTTTCTCGGCACGTTAAACTTTTAATGATTTCTCTATTAATTTAATATTTTTAGAAAATGTTGTTAAAAAACTTTCTTAAACGAGGCAAAGAAATAAATGTAAATGTAAAAAAAAATTTTTTTTTAATTTTCTAAATCAATCACCTTTACGTGGATTCTATTTAAACTGCTATACATACATTCACCTCCACCCTCCTCTCTCCCCCTCCTATCCCCTCCTCTCTCCCCCTCCTACTCTTTCCTCTCTCCCCCTCCTACTCTTTCCTCTCTCCCCCTCTTACTCCCTCCTCTCTCCCCCTCTTACCCCCTCCTCTCTACTCTACTTTACGTGGATTCTATTTACATCCCCTATCCTTCACCCATCCTTCCACCTCTTCTCCCTCCTGTCCCCCTTCCTTTCCCCCCCCCCCCCCCCTCCCCATCTCCCGACAATCATTCGCAATCGCAATCTGCTTTGCTGGAAATTGATTGGCAATATTCTTAAAAATATATAGAGACCCTGTCTTCATTTTCAATGAATCTCATTGAGTAGGACTTTACTGGGGCATGGGCTTCTATTTGGAATGGACTCTATTGGCTATTTACTGTATTACTTAAACATAAACTCGTTTGAAGTTGGATTATCGAATGGCCAATTTGATTGTTTCCAGTTGAAAGCCTCCTCTAAAATAATCCCCTCTGGAGCTCGATCGAACAAATAGCCCCCCCCCCCCCCCACGACTATTTTAGAGAATTTACGGTACTGATAAACTAATCGAATTTAGAGCATTCTCCATAACAGATTTAGTCAAAATTTTATGCGGGGAAGATTTCAAAGGATAATACCGAAAGCTTGCAAAAATCCGATTAGGGCCCTAAATCTTCCTTAAGTTCCAATCAATTAAATTTTAAAATAAAAAAACCACAATGGAAAAAATTTAAAATTTAATTGGAACCTGTACAAATAAATTTTCTATACAATTTTTAAAAATTTTTTAAATTTTTTATATTAGAATTGAATTAAATAAAATTTTAAAATTATAAAAAATTAAAATATAATCGATAAATTAAAAATTATTTAATAATTAAATTATATCTTTTAATTATTATTAGGGCCCGGATTTTTAGGGATTTTTACTGACCACCCTCTTTCTCATTTTAACTCACCATTAATCTAATCGTCATACAAATTTATCAAATAATCTGAGAACAATGACGGTAAACTTATTAATGATTGAGGGAAGAATGGGATGAGTTTCCCTCCAATTTCTCTGATTACTTGATAAATTTCGTATCTCTGATAAATGAGTACTTAGTAGTAAGGTTTTTGGATTCGAATATCTTGATCCAAAGTTCCGATATCAGATCCAAATCCGGATATCTGAAGTTTTTCAACTATCCGACAACGTTAATGATAGGTATTAAGAAAAATTTGATACCCTCCCAGGGTTGGGTCTCCCGTAGGTCGAGAGACCTTCGGGAGACGCCCTGGGAGTCCTGTCCCCTAAAACGATTAAAACAGAACTATCAACAAAATATTTTTATTCAACACAAAAAAGGGAAAGTTTTTAAGCGATAGGGGGAGAAAAGAAAAAGCCTTTTCTTTTAGCTGTTTTTTTAATACTGAGGTCCTTTTGGCTTTTTCTTTTCTTTTATAAAGATGAGGGAAAGATACTTAATGACAGCTGTTAGAGCTATAACAATAGGGATCCATCCTTATTTATAAGTTTAAAAGAGAAAGACAGTGGTCAGTGATAGACAAATTTTTTAAAAACCCCCAATGATCCTGTCTTTTAACTAAATCCTTTAAATCTTCTTAAAGATGAAACCTGCCCCGCTATATTTTACCATAATTTTTTCATTACCCATCGTCATTTTCTTCTTGAACTTTAATATAATAACTGCTCAAAAATCTACATGTGTACCCTTTGAATGTAATGATACTTGGGATCCATTTCAAGATAATGATGGGAAGGTGTATGCCTACAAGGCATTTGTTCAGGAATCAATTAATTTCTTTGAGGTATGAAATTGTTGAAATTACTATATTGCAGGAACATCTTGAGTCTAACTCCTTATTGGACTATTGAAAGGACTAAATTACCTAGAGAACCCCTATTTGACTAGAGACCCGACTATGAGTCTATTTAAGTGTTCATGTCGGAAATAGAGACCAAACTAGTATGAGTGTAGGGGAACATGGTCCGTTATCATCCATAGAAGAGAAAACAAAGTCAATGATCCAAGAGATAGTATGCTAGGTCTAATTTATGATTCCTATCGTTCTGCCCCTTTGAGTTGGCGGATAAAGCTTTAAGTTTGGGAGGTCATAAAATATTTAATTTCAATTTTGCTATAATTACAGGCAAAGGCCTTATGCCGTGAACAATGTGCGGAGGTTGTTAGCATCCACAGTAAAGAAGAGAATGAATTTGTTCGAGCAATTACTCAACCACTTTTAGATGATTGCCAAGTTTGATTTTTCTGAATTTTATATGTAGGTGTAATTTTTATAAGGTATACACAGAGGTATGCACAGAAAGGTTTATCACGTATAGGAAAGAATAATAGTAGACAAAGTTTTGTTGAAGGCGATGTGAAAAAAAGGACTATCATCTCACTCAGATCTTTATCCTAAACCGAGAGCCCAGGGATGGCCAATGGAATATTCTATGCGTTTATGATAACATCATATAAGATATGAGTATTTCAATTCAAGTTGGTATCTGATAGTGGAAGCTGACTGATATCTCAATCGGACAACGGTATCCGTATTATCATATCCACCTTTATTATTAATATATTCTCTATATTAGTTATTAATTGATCATTTTAAATACAGAATGAGGTCATTTGTAAATCAAGACCTGGTGAGACAAATCCTGATTTCGATCGAATATTACACTCTTTCTTCATCGGCATGCATCGCATACAGTTTGGACGTCTTGGCCAATGCACAAGAGATCCAAATATTTACTGTATTTGGTCTGATGGAACTCCCTGTGACTTTGGCAATTATACGGGTGTAATTGGTCCGCATGAAACTGTGCCACCTTGGGCTACTGGAAATCCTAATGGAATTGAACGTATGAAATGTTTAAAATAAATGGGGTAAAACAGCGGTGTTAAAAGTAGGGTTGTTCCCCGTCCCCGTCCCCGAAAGTCGGGGAATTTGAGAGATTTTTTGAAAATTCACCGCCCCCGTCCCCCCCCCTTATTTTCAATTTTTTTAACCTTTTTAATTCATGAGAACGATTTTAAACTTTTAATGTTATTTTTTAAAATTCAAAAACATAGATTTTTCGCCTGCTGCGCAAAAAATGGAAGAAATCTGGCTTAAGGACCTCCAAAATTCGCAAAATTTTCGCCTGCGGCGGCAGCGCCCCCGTGGCGCTGCCTCCCCGAAAATTTTCCCCGTGGCCCCCCCCCCCCCCCCCCCCCCCCCCCCCCCCCCCCCCCCGCCGGGGAACAACCCTAGTTAAAAGTATATAACGATAATGAGGATGTCATTTCTATATATAAGCAAGATGGAGATGATGTCAGTGGGAGGATGCACCCTTCGGACAAGTAGGTAGGCTGGAGTAAAAAAGAAGACTGGAGTGCCTATTTCGTACAGTAAACAGACTGAGGAGATAACAAGAATCGGTTGCATTAGAAGGTAGGACTGTGAAAAATCCCAATAGACCAGGACAAGGTCTGCCAAGAAAGTAAGGTGTAGAGATGTTCTCTTCAGACTAGAAAGTATGTAGTGTGGAAAAGACATGTTGCGTTCAAACTGCTTTTAATTCTCTATCATTTAAGACTGATTTATCTCATCTACAATAGTTGTAACTTTGAAAGACAGTTCCATTCAAACAAGAATATAATTGTGAGAGACATACCCGTCACTCTCATATCAATTGAAATACTTGGAACCTTAACTTAATTTCAAACTTTCAGAATATGGAAACGAAGACTGTGTAGAATTTTATGACAGCGTTAATGGTTATTGGAATGACATCGGCTGTCAAATGCGTCTTAGTGGGGTTATATGCAAGCGATTATGTAACTCATATTGTGCTGAGATGGATACTCGATTGAAATAAATAAGAATTCAAAAAAAGATTCTATTCTAAATTTTAAACTATCAAATAATAAAAATTCAAAAAATTTTTTTAACAAATCACTTAAATCTTGATAATAAACTATATGAAAAAATGTAATGATTTTGACACTATAAATTGTATGTCCGAAGTTTTTCTGAGATTTGCAACTGTCGGCAAGCTCAAGACTGATAGTTTATCAAAAGATAAAGCTAAAATGTAAGCGAAGGTAGATTCTGGAACAGACGAAGGAGATCATGGCCAAACTAGATAATTTCAAATAGAATGAATATGCCACTAGCTCTTAAAATAGTGAAACCACTACAAAACATAAATATTTTCTTATATTTTGGTATTTCTGTTGTGTATGGGCGTCAGCCCTTAGAGTGATTAGTGTAAAAGCCCAGCCAATAGTTAGTTCTCTCTCCCAGTTTTAGTTCTTCTACCTACCTTCACCTGCTCTGTATTTATGTAAGCGAAGGTAGATGTGCGATAAACGTTTTGTTCTGATCTCTTCGTAAGCGGGGTCATATCAATTTCGATCAGGAATATTTTTTGATATTGATCTTAAAAAATTCGAGTAATTATAAATAAAATAGATTATGATTTTTTAATATTTCGATATCTTTGTACTAACAAGAATAACACGATAAGACAGCAACTAAATAATGTGCTCTATAACAAGAATAATACAAGAAAGTTGAAGCAACAGTAATAAGAATGCAGGTTTCTGGAACGCAGAACTGACAGATTGACTGGAGAACAACTGAATAATGTCACTAATGGATAAAGCCTGAGCTTTTTATACTAGGTCATAGCTACCCTTATTAGATATTTGAAGAAGTTATTTATTAGAGCAAATACGATAAGAGTTAATTTCTATTCTCTCTCGAATAAAGTATCCCAAAAGTCAAAACTTTCAAAGATTGTTGATATCAGATTGACCATGTTCTACAATATAGTTAAAAATTTTTTTTTAGATTTTTTAATTAAAGCACAGAAGATTATTTTTAATTTTGTTTCTTCTGATGGGCTCCAATTATTCGAGTACTTTACTAATTGGAACTCTTCAAATTATTACGCCCCCGCCCCTCTTGAATAATAAATATATACACGAGGGAGTTGACCCCTCGAGTAATTAATCACTCCAGTGTGAGGGTGAACAATAATTACCGAGGATAACTGTTCTAGAATGTATATGGCATGCCTCATTAAGAAATACATTCAGACTCGAATAAAATAATATATGTTAAACCTGGAATAAGGAAATAAAATTTTCAAATAATTAAACTCTTCAAGGAAGTAAAATTTAATTAAAATTAAAAAAAAGGAATAAAGAAGCTAACTTGATGGTGAGTTGGAAAGATATGTCTGAGTAAAATAAAAAAAATTTTTTTATAGAAAAGACGTGGAACTTGAGGATTTTTAAATTTTTTAAAATTATTTTCCAAATATGGTTAATTTAAAAATTAAAAAAACTTTATCTCAACCGCAAGGTTTAAGCTGTAAATCACGTGGAATTTAATTTTAAAAATTTTGAGTGTCAGGAAAATTATTAAAATTGAAAGAGACGGGAATTTAAAGCTGAATAAATAAATTATTTTATATTGTGTGAATCTAACCAAAGAGTGGGGGGGAATTTGCTGAGATTTGAATCGAGTAAAGTTGCCTATACTTAAGCCATTGGAATTTTGCCATATAGCAACACAAGCTTCTCATTCTCTCTTCAATTTTAAATAATTTTTGAAAGACTAGCTTTTTATTTCAATAAATTTAGTTATTCTGTTGAGGTGGTTTTAGGATTACTCCAATTTAAGATACACTCAATTTAAGATGCCTCTCACTAGATTAACAGTCAGACCTTGACACTGGTTGGAGGGAGCAACCTAAGAGTGACTCTCAATTTAATTACTCCTTTTAAATTTGGTTTAATTTTCCGTGAAGGAAATGCCCTCAACGTAAATACCCATCATTTATTTTCAGCCCAATGGGGTATGTAAAATCGAGCTCCGTCTTTATGAAGGCTGTATTAATTAGCCCAACATTTAGTTAATTCATACCATCCCTACATTTTGATTTCAAATTTTGCCTATTAAATAACATATTTAAATTAATAATAAATAATTCTTATTTTTCAGAGATTCACTAGTAATTTCTTAACTAAAATGTTCCCAAACTGGGCTTTACTTCTTCCAATTTTCGGACTCTTCGCGTATTCGTCCGCGCAATCTCGATGCAACTTTATATGTGAAGCTGATTGGCAAACACGAGTGGAACCAACTGACGGGAAAACTTATGGGTATAAAGTGTTTTTCAAGAGTGCGCTCAACTTTTTTGAGGTGATATACTAGAAAATTACATAATATTAAATTTTTAAAATATATTCCAATTAAAGGCTCAAAGAATATGCCGCGACAACTGCGCAGAAGTTGCTACAATTCACAGCAGGGATGAGTACGATTTTGTGTTCCTGACGTTCAGAGATTTGCTTGACCAGTGCCAGACCAATGCCTCAGTCTGCCCTATTCGAGATCCAAATCCAGATTTCAACCGAATATTGAACTCATTCTGGTTGGGAATGCATCGAATTCAGCAGTACACATCAATATGCCCAGGTTGTTCAGTGGACAGTGAAATAGTATACGTGAATTCTGATGGAACGCCGTACAATTTCGGCACATACAACGGTACTATTGGAGAACATGAAGATATTGGATTACCATGGGTGACTGCTACACCGAATGGAGGAAACACAGGCAAACTAATAAATAATAACATAAGTAAGAAATATTATTTTAGCTGATCGTGCTGTCATTGAGGACTGCACACAACTTCTTGATTCTGCAACTGGCAAATGGAACGATATTCCATGCCATTATCAACAAGCCGGAGTTGTATGCAAGCGTGATTGCGCGTCTTTCTGTCAAGCTCAAGTTGCTCCAATAACAACTACAGAGGCAACGACTACAATTTCATCCCCAGGAGGTCAGCCAGGTGGACCAGGACAACCAGGCCCGAACGGACAAAACGGTGCCGATGCAACTACATCAGCTCCAGGTGGTGGCGATAACCCACCAGGAGGTCAGCCAGGTGGACCAGGACAACCAGGCCCGAACGGACAAAACGGTGCCGATGCAACTACATCAGCTCCAGGTGGTGGCGATAACCCACCAGGAGGTCAGCCAGGTGGACCAGGACAACCAGGCCCGAACGGACAAAACGGTGCCGATGCAACTACATCAGCTCCAGGTGGTGGCGATAACCCACCAGGAGGTCAGCCAGGTGGACCAGGACAACCAGGCCCGAACGGACAAAACGGTGCCGATGCAACTACATCAGCTCCAGGTGGTGGCGATAACCCACCAGGAGGTCAGCCAGGTGGACCAGGACAACCAGGCCCGAACGGACAAAACGGTGCCGATGCAACTACATCAGCTCCAGGTGGTGGCGATAACCCACCAGGAGGTCAGCCAGGTGGACCAGGACAACCAGGCCCGAACGGACAAAACGGTGCCGATGCAACTACATCAGCTCCAGGTGGTGGCGATAACCCACCAGGAGGTCAGCCAGGTGGACCAGGACAACCAGGCCCGAACGGACAAAACGGTGCCGATGCAACTACATCAGCTCCAGGTGGTGGCGATAACCCACCAGGAGGTCAGCCAGGTGGACCAGGACAACCAGGCCCGAACGGACAAAACGGTGCCGATGCAACTACATCAGCTCCAGGTGGTGGCGATAACCCACCAGGAGGTCAGCCAGGTGGACCAGGACAACCAGGCCCGAACGGACAAAACGGTGCCGATGCAACTACATCAGCTCCAGGTGGTGGCGATAACCCAGGCCCAGGAGGCAATGGATCGAACGGTGTACCAGGACAGAATGGAACTAACGGCCAACCTGGTCAGAATGGTACCAGCTTTACAAATTCTCCAGGAGAAGGCGGAAATGGAAATGGAGACTTAACAACAACACCTGAACCTACTACAATTGAGCCAGTAACCATAACTTCAACAATGAGAGCTCCGCTACCACCTCCAGCACCACGACGTAGAAGCTCTAGAAGCCCTCGAAGCACACAAGAAACTACAACATCCAACCCTAATATTGTCTCATAAATGAATGGTGGAAAATGGATGAAAAGTTTGAAAAAAATACGAAATTTGTAAAGTAAAATAAATTGAAAAATTAAATATAATCATTTTGATAAACTCTCTGGTGATTTAAACTTTCTTTTCTATAATGATAATAAAATTTTTGTAAAAATAAATTGCATTATTCAATATAGGTACTATATCCCTACAAATTCCTTTATATACATCCAAATCCCATTATATCCTTTAATCCACATATACCCTTATATCCTTCCAATTAACAAAAGGTTATGTTTTTCTTCATCACATTCGAAATCAACTTTCAAAATCAAAAAATTTTTTCAATTAAAATTAAAAATTTACCCATTGATTTCACCTAGCTTAAATAAAATTGTATATTGGATTATCTTAAAGTTGCATCTACTTGGGCTTGTCCCTTTTTAAATCTCTTCCAGCTGTGAGCGGAAAGTTTTTTAATTTAATTTTCTGCCATGTTTAAGCAATCTGAAAATTAAATTTTTACCTTAATATCTAATAACACAATTAAAGCAACTAATTATTTTTAATTTTTTTATAAAATTTTAGTTATTGTGATATTAGTAGGACGATAATTAAACATATTTGTAGTAAAATTAGCTTTATTTTTATGGGTATTATGAGGCAAAGTTATGGAGAAAATGTAGAACTACAATTGATCAATTCATTGCATTAATTAAATTAAAATTAATCAAAAAATATTTTCACATTTTATTATATTTCAATTAATGACTAATTATCAGCAGATTCTATGTATTAATTATTCTAGCTTATTAAATATATAATGCTGAAGTCAATATCAATTTTTTAAAATAATTCATATTAATTTTATTCATTTGTAAAAAGATATGTATATCAGAATTGACATGATTTATTTCCAATTTTCATAATATTCTGCCATATACTAATATTATAAAAATATTTTTGCACATTTTATTATATTTTAATTGTTCCATTAAGGCTGCACACTATACATGCCTGTGCCGGTTTCTATAAGCTATTTATTTATTTTAATTTTTATCAATTCAAAATCATCAAAAAAGCTTCACACATTTTAGCCATTTCTTGATTATAAAATTAAAAAAATACTTCGATTTCTATGCTTTCATCATATTCCATATTGTATATTAATAAATAATAATTCATAAAAATAATTAAATAAATATTTTTAACATAATTTATTGACAGGTTTATAATTAATTTTAATTGTGAATTTAATCTAAAATAAATTGGCTTTATTCTTCTCAACAGTTTTTTTTCGGCGTTCTTGGCGATGCCGAAAATCGGCCCCAAACCGTTTATTTAAGTATTAAAAATATATTGAAATATTGGATTTAATAAATATATAATATAATTTAATTTATTTATAAATTAATCTAATTATATTATAGTAAAAATTTATTTATTTTGATATTTATCAATTTAAAATTAAAAAATGATTCGTTTTCCATGCTTTCATCATATTACATATTGGATATTAATAATGATTAAATGAAAATAATTAAATAAATATTCTAGCTTAATTTATTGGCAAATTTATAATTAATTTGAAATTTAATTTTATTTATTTTAAACTATCATTAATACATTGATTCACTTTTCACCTGCAAAACGAGTAGTCAACACAAATCCAATCTTCTATACAGGCTAGTTATCAAATTTATATTATCATATCTATAATATTCTTAAAAACTGTTCTATTGTAGCGTTAATTTAAAAATATTTCTGTTAATAATAACAAATATATTATTATTTTAATTTTATTCCATTGTATGTATGACCTATGTAGGTGAATGTGAATTTATCAGTTCCTTCAATTAAAATTATCATCAATCAGCGTTTTTAAATTATTTTATATTTTTAAAATATTTTTATAAAATTGTTTTTGTATATTTCATTATTTAAAATATTATTTGAAATCAATGATACACTTGATGCACTTCAAGCACAGATTTGATTAGCATTAAATCACCCTTTACTATTTTTAAAAATTTTAAATTATAAATTATGTTATCTTGTCATGGTGAAGTTATTTTTTTAAATTTTATTTATAAATAAAATATTTATTTTTGAACCAAAATTAGTTTATTTAGTTTAAATTTAATAAGCGATTTTTAATTTAATTATAAATTGTTTATTAAATTTTTTGTTTTCTAAATTATAAATTATCTATCTTCTGTCATGTCATCTGTCGTGATAATCCATACTTCCAGAAGACAAGGCTAATTGTTTTAATAATAGATTTATGATTCTTATTTATCCATTGCCAGTATCACAGTTACGACAATGCACTTATTTATGTCAAGAAGTAGCACTATGTTATCATTTAATTATTAGTTGAATTATAATTAATATCAGAATTTTTTAATATTTAATCTGTAGAAAATGCTCCTAATTTCTCTAATATTAAGACAAAACAAAATTCTTTTTCAATCAAAATTTATTTATTTCACAACTCTAAATATATTAAGGCAAAGGTAGTAAACTCGGAATCCAGCGATTAGGAAACTGCTAATGTAAAGCAAAAATAAAACTAAGTTTTTAATACAACTAAAAAAGTGAATCAGTGGAAGGGAATGAATAAGCATATATATATATATATATATAAAAATTGTATGGACACAAAAAGAGAATTACAGCTAAAGTTTAGAAAAGCTGGGAAAAATTGTTTAGATCTATTTAGAAGATAAGGAGTACAAAAATTATGTGTTTATAGAGACTAAATAAAAATTGTAGGAAAAATAATTTTGTAATTCCGACTTCGCGACCACTTCGCGACAAATCAATTATCAATCAACATATCATTTTTATATAACTTTATTAATATTTAAAATTGAATTCTATATTTATGTAGTTATATTTAAAGTTTAACATAACTTATCGACGATTTTTTCAATTATAGAATGTAGATTGTTTATGAATTGTTTATTTTTATTTATAGAGGCTCATGTTGATGGTTTTCTATTATATAACGATTTATTATTATAATTAAAATTGCTTTA
This sequence comes from Meloidogyne incognita, assembly GCA_036172945.1. Taxonomy (NCBI): domain Eukaryota; kingdom Metazoa; phylum Nematoda; class Chromadorea; order Rhabditida; family Meloidogynidae; genus Meloidogyne; species Meloidogyne incognita. The sequence continues at coordinate 279,558 of JARQAC010000040.1, read as the reverse complement.
AAATATTTTTATTAAATTTTTTATGCCTTGTTCACATGCCTAATGTGTTTGCTCTATGTAGCATTTATGCGCTCAGAAGCATGTGGTTTAAATTTTCATATCTTAAATTTACTTGTAGTATTCAAATCATATTTATCAAAGTTAATATTTATTAATTGGTATTTTTTGGAAGGTGGATTCAATTATTTTACTTTCAAAATGCAGTAGAATTTTTATATTAAAAATTTTTAATAAAATTTTTTAAAGCTTCTTTGCGATAAAATTGTGTAGATATTTAATTATTTATACATTATGTAGTTATATTTAAAGTTTATTGTTAATCTCAACTGTAAGGGGATAATTTTCAAAAGAAGGTTTAGCATTTCTATCTTATAGTAAAAAATTGAATTCTATATTTAAATAATCTTAGCGTTGTACAAAGGCATTGTTTTTATACTGAAGTGCGAGTAAAATATAACTAATTGATATAAAATATATTTATTATTAATTAATTGATTATTAATCATTTTTATAGATTTAAAATTTTATTTTATTCAGTTTATTTGTTTTATTTGTCTATAAATTGAATAGAGACCGGCAAAATCGCATTTGCGGGATCCCGCATGCGGGAGTAACTTTTAAAAATGTCTGCGGGAGGGACTCCCGCGGGATAAATCCCGCAAAATCCCGCACTCCCGCAAAATCCCGCAAATCGAAAAAAGTGCGGGATTGCGGGAGCGGGATCCCGCAAAATCCCGCGCGGGAGTCCCTCCCGCGCCGGTCTCTAAAATTGAATTATAATAAATATATAACAGATTTTAGTTTTCTTTGCTTTTGGTTATTAAGATGATATTTTTTATTTATAAATTTACACGTTGTGTCAACAATTTTATTGGACAAATTTAAAATTGAATTAGATTGTTTATTATTCGAATTTTTATTCTGATTCATTAATTTCACACTCAAAACGCAATAGAATTTTTATAATTTGGCATTTTTAATAAAATTTTTAGTTTTATTGCGAAAAAAGTATGCAGATATTTTATTATTTATTATTAATCATGTAACTATATTATCAATAATTTTAGCTCTTTAAAAATAATTTTAAACCCAAATATTTTAATAACCAAATATTTTTATAACTAAACTAGTTTGACTTGTACAATATCATTGTTATATAATCGTTTTCAACAGCTGACACTAATTCTTTGGCTAAAAATAATCAAATATAAGGATGGGCCAAGGTATCAAAACAACTCATTCACTTTCACTTTACTTTAAGTTTTACTTGGCCTCTCCTTCCCCCTTTTATAAAATAAAGAAATAAATTTATATATTTTTATATACACTAAGCTTTAAGATAGGAGTAGGACACGTCGGGTCCTCCCGAAAGGGAGAGACCCGACTCAATGTCCGCGGCTCGCGCCGTCCCATTACAATCATAATAATACTTTTAATTTAAATTTTATTTTTATATTATGACAATTTACTGTTTGCTTTAACACATTGAATAGTCCACGCAACAATATTTTAATAATATTCTGTTTGAATGATGCTGAATAATTATTATAAGTATTTATGATTATATCTGAATTGTTAAATGAATAATAATTAATTTTAAACTATTTGTATGTTATTATTAAATTTAGTAAAATAAATAGATAATTTTAATAAAATTATTAAATTTATATTTTTTAAATTTTGTAATTATTAAATGATGAATAATTTGAGTTACTTTATTCTTTTTTATTGTTATAGCTTTCAGAGTTGGACAATTGCGGTGTTTGAACAAATCTTTCAATTTTAATAAAATTATTGCTGATTTATATATTTAGTAAATTTATAAATAATTTATTAATATTTGAAAAATTTATTATTAGGGTGCGGATTTTTATTGAAATAAAATTGCAATATATGGCCATAAAATATTGAAATAAATTGGCACAATATTGACAAAAAGTGCCAAAAATTAGCTAAATATTGAAATAAATTATCGTTTATTCACTAGCAAAATCCAAAATAAAGTTGAAATTTAACAAAAAAAATTGATTACGTTATTTAAATTGCACATTTGCTTTATATTTCGACGAATTGAGTATTTTTACTCTCTTGGACATTTTAGATTGACGAAATAGGATGGGAGATTTTGTGGTTTTTGCTCAATGTGCCATTTTGGGGGGTTTTGTACTGTGGGACATTTTGAGGACTAATGGCATATTTGGGCTTCTTGCGACAAAATGTATTTGCAAAAAAATATTTATTTCAATAAAAATCCGGACCTATTTATTATTAATTCATGGAAGCTTTAATTTTTAACGATCTAATTATAATTTATATATTTTTCAATCATTAATAGGTTTTATCAATTAATAGGTTATTAATTGATTAAATAATTATTAATTGATAAAATTTAATAGGTTTTGTATCAATTATCAGTAAAATTATTACTTCATGTTAATAGATTTATTTAAAATTAAAAAATGTTTTTAAACATTATAATATGTATATGAATCAGCTCATTTGTTATTAATCGAAATAATAAATAATCGAAGTAATAATAATATAATAATAATCGAATATGTACTTTAATTTTATTTCAAATTTTGTTAATGTGTAACATTATTTAACACATTATTATTCCTGAACATATTACATATTTTCGTTTTGTTCGATTTTATTTTTAAATAAATTTTTTTATGAAAATCTGTTTTTTGATTTTAAATTTTAAGCCCATTAAGAATTGATTTTATATTAATTCCATTTTATAAATATTCAAGCATCTTGAGCAGCACAGTATGAACTGCATTTGCGTTTGCAAATAAGTCCCCCGAGCCGGTAGCTGCAAGAAATATCGTTCCATCCACCATGCCGTCCTTCAACCATCTGAACACAAGCTTGGACTATAAGAGGGTCTCCTCCTGTAAAATTATAAGAATTTTAGTTTTAACTACTATATTACCGATAGAAGGTGTATTCTCCTGTGCAGGTTCACATTATCGTGATTCCTGAACACACCTTTTCAGAAAATTTTTAATATTTATACAATTTTTTCGTTATGTAATGATGTTTTTAAAGCTAAGAAGAGTGTTAAAATCTTGGTCGGACCAGGGTCTTGACCCAAGAAATCTTTAATGTAAGGACAATGATCAAGTTCTGAGAGCTTTTAATTAAAATACCTGGATTAGCTCCGTTCGGATTTCCTCTGGCCCAGGGCGGACTCACTGTATCCGGGGTCACCGAGCCATTAAGAACGGATCCATAGTCACATTGTGAACGATCAGACCAAATACAAGTTATATTTGTGTCTATTGTATTATGATTGAGTAGTGTGCCCCAAACACGGTTCATTCCAATCCAAAATCCTCGTAGCATTCTGTCAAAGTTAGCTGCGGATTTGTTGGTGTGTTCCATACGTTCTGAACAGGCATCAGTAAATTGGCATTTGGTCAGCAATGGGCCGGCGATTCTTGTAACAAAATCTTGTTCCTGTTGGCTGTGGATGCTCACTACTTCTGCGCATCTGTCTCGGCAGAATATGTCGGCCTATATTTTAATATTTAAATTAAGTGTGGCTCATTATTAGATAACACATTTAGGATAGGAAACGTTCCTGTAATACGGGTAGCTTGAATTGTGGGAGATTGCCAGACTCTTAATAGGCTATATCCATCAAACGACAAGCCAAATTAAAAAGAGTATCCCAAATCTGGGTGTTATAGCGAGACTATTTTAAAATATTAATGATAACACCTCATAAAAATTAATAGAATCCTGAATAAAAGCTTTGTATCCATACTCAACACCGCTGTTTGGGTCTTTGAAAAGTTGCCAGTCAGTATCACAGCTGTAATTCCGCTCAGGGCAATTTGGAACTTTTTGGGCAGTTAAGGAATTAAAAAATAATATTATTGAAAGACAGACGAGAAAGGAAGGAATTTTCATTTTTTAAAATTTATCCACTCCTTGGATTGATTTAATAAATTATTAATTAAAATAATTTATTAAAATATAAAGTCACAAGACTCCCTCTATTTAATTTTTGGCCTTCCCAAAAGCTTCGCAGCATTTCTATTTTGTGTTTGCTCATATTTTAAATCTCTTTCAATTTTAAATTTATTAAAATATTTTCTGGCAAAATTTGGAATTTTTAAAAGAATTTTTTAAAAATGACGCGTGAATTTCAGCATTGGAAAAATACGTGGATTAAATTAAATAATTATTTGGCTATGTTTTAAATATAATTTTTTATGGAAATTGGTGAGACTAAAAAAAATTGGGAGACTTAAAATTCAAAAATGAGTATTGTGGAGGGAGAGAAAGAGAGAGATGATAGAGGGGGTGATAAAAAATCAAACGTCAGGAAAAGTGTTGCTTATTAAACATCAGGAAATGAGTTGTCGGTTTGTCAATTTCGGACCTAACTTTATCGAGTCGGGCCATACGAGTTTTTTCGGGCCATATATGCCAGTCCCTTCTCGGTCTTTCTGTCCATTTTGGTAATCCTAGTCAAGAATATTAAATAAGAGTAAAATTCCTCTGTTATAATGATAGTAAAAACGTAAATCCGACAGATATAGCAATGGAGGATCGATTTTGACTGGCATAAGAACGGAATCGAATAAGAACGGAATCGAAATGAGAACGGAATCGAAATGATTCCGTTCTCATTTCGATAAGAACGGATTCGCATAAGAACGGAATCGAAATGACGGAATCGAATATTAAATAGGAACTTATGAACTGATGCTTGACCTCTCAAGCAAAACACCCTAAATAAGCACAGATACACTCAAATCCAGCATCTTGCCCTTCTGATAATCCGAAAAAATAGGCGTCTTCGGAGCCAAGAGTTATAGAATTCCTATCTTAATGCACTTTTCAGTTTCTCTTTACAGACTTTACGAGTTATACTTCCTTATCCATACTCAAGAAAGGAATTGAACCTCAAGAAGGGAATCGAATGCCTTTCCCGCCCTCATTTACAACGGAGCTACAGGAGTTAAATAACTTGTAGTTCGAAGAATTATTTCAAAAAATACTGCCGTTATCACAGAAGATAATCACAAAATCAGGTGATTATTTATAAATCCACTTGCGGACATCTGGTGATATTTCACTTCTGTACTGTCGTTCTGGGCATAAATATGTAGTTTTTCTCTATGAGGGAGACCTATGAATAATGACTAGATTAACTAAATTTCGCAACTAGTAGAGACTGAAATTAGCAGGCATATTAAGGAAGATAGGTGATAGAGTCAAAAGAAGCCAATAGGGAAATCAACCAGTCCGAATTATCTGACTTCTTTAAAAAAGTGACTTGTTAGACTATCCCTTGTTAAAGAGAGATTAGACCGTAGCTGATTATTCTTCAATTAAATTGATAAAGAAATTTGAAAATATTTATTTTAGTTAAATTCCATAAAGAATATTTTAAATTTTATAAATTTCCGGAAAAGAAATTACATTATAAAGTCTTTCAAATCATTTTATCATTCCGCGCCATTCTTTTATTACATCATTTGTATTTAAACATCTTGAGCAGCACAGTATGAAGTGCATTTGCGTTTGCAAATAACTCCACTGATGCGCCAGTTGCATGGAAAGTCGTTCCATCCACCTTGTCGGCTTTCAACCATCTGAGTACAATCCTCAATGATTTGTGGGTCGGCTATAATTTAACAAGATCTTATTATTTTTTCGAATGTTGGAATCAGCTTAGTAGTTTAGGGTATGGGCTCTGCCATAGATAGATTAAACTTAGGAGAGAATATCCCGTTCGAACAGTGAAGTAGGCTGAAGAGATAGCATGTGCACCTTGCGAGATAAAAAGTAAGCTGAAGGGAACTTGGCCCGTTTTGACAAGGAAATAGGCTTGACAGACATGAACCTTTCGGACAATTAAGTTATCTGAAGAATCTCATTCGAACTAGGCACTAAGCTGTGTTAAATAACCCTTTCAGTAATTTGTTAAGCGGTATCTGTACATAACACTATTCATTTTGTAGTAAAGATAAATAACCTGAATTCACTCCATTTGGATTTCCACGAGTCCAAGGAGGGCTATTGGTATTTGAATTCACCGAATTATTAGGGTAAGCTCCAAAGTCCACTTCGGTACGGTCGGACCACAATTGATAGACACTGCTATCAACTGAGTGGGCATCTTTAAGAGTCCCCGTGACACGATTCAATCCAATCCAAAATGAACGAAGCTGACGATCGAACGTTCCATTACTCGATTGTACAACCGGTGCGCAAGCCGAAGTGAATTGACAACGGTTAAGCACTGGAGCGGCAATACGTCTAACGAAATTTTGTTCCTCTTGGCTGTGGATGCTGACTACCTCTGCGCATCGAGCTCTACAGAATACGTCGGCCTAAATTGAAGGGTTAGTATAATTTTGGGGAATTTTTGTGGTTATAAATGACCTCATAAAAATTCATTTTATTGACAATAAAAGCCTTGTAGCCATAAACGTCTCCTGTATTTGGATCGGTGCGGGTATCCCAGTCAGCATCGCATTGGAATATTCTTGTTTGGCAATTCGGTATTTGTTGGGTTAGGATGGAAGAAAATAGTATTGGAAGGATGATAAGAATAGAAGAAAGATGCATCCTTTTAAAATTTATTCCCTGCAATTAAGGTATCATTATGATCCATTATATTGGTTGAATAGAAATTATGCCCCTTTCGAACTAGGAAATAAACTCAATAGTTTGAAAGCCCAGGAGTTTGAAAGCCCAATAGATTATAGCCCCATTCGACTAGGAACATGAGCCTTTCCTTACCCCTTGAAATCTCTAATCTATGAGAATCCTAATCACTTTCGGACACAAGTAGGCTGAAGAGAACATGTCTCATTCGGACTAGGAAGTTTCTAGTATGGATAGAAACAACCCTACTGATTGGAATAAGCTTGAAAGATAGCATGCCCCGTCGGACCATGATTTAGGCTGGAATAACACGGAGGAATATCCCTTCGATCTAGAACTATTTCTGGGGATAACAGGAATAAAATTAAGCATGCTAGGTAACATGATAAATTTTTTTCTAATTTAACTGCTTTAACTTTATATTAGAATAGAAAATTTTTTTAAATAAAACTTGGATGTGATACTCATCCCTTAACCGTTGCGGATTATATATTAAGAATGATTTTAAGTCTTCCACGCGTGTATGCTCAAACGTGGATTAAACCCGTCTACTCCACCACCAGTAATCCACGTGACTGAGAGTGAGAGAAATTCAAATTAAATTTTTTTTCACGCTAGCGAGAGAATTTTTAAAATTTTCTTCCTTGAAATACCCGCTAACCAAACTTTTTTAAAATTAATTTTGGCAAATTTTAAAGATAAAAATTTATTTAATATTTAAATGTCCAAAAAAGGAGATAGTATAGTACTCACAGGGAGGCAGACAATTTTCTTTATAAATTTTTTTAAATAAATTTTTTAGTTCCTTGATGGTCTCAGGGAATTAATTTTTAATGCTGAATAAACTAAATTTTATAAAAAAATTTTTTGGCAATTTTAAAATTGAAAGTGGCGGGCGGACGAGGGTAAAATTAAAATTAATTGATCAATATTAAATTCAATAATTTTCATTAATCTTTAATAATTTTCATTCAATAATTTTCATTAATCTCGAACACAGACATTATACTCGCATTCATATCCAGATGGACATTTTTTATAGTCATTACAAGTAGTTGGAGGTTTGGGTGTAGTAGTTGGTGGTTTGTTTGGGGGCACATAGTACTTACAGTATCCCTGAATACATATGTATGGTGGGAAACAGTAGAAACAGTTTATAAAATAATTTCCAAACCAACAGCATTGCCCTGAAAAGCATGAAATTTATTTAACTCTTTATAGCCTTGCTTGGTTTGGGCGGAGTTGGTTTCTTCGTAGTAGTCGTAGGTATTGGAACACAAATCTTATACTGGCACTTATATCCAGGGGGACAATGATTATACTTATTACAAGGCTGTGGTGGCTTGGGTGTTGTTGTTGGCTTCTTTGTTGTAGTTGGTGGAGGTAAATATTGACAATATAAGCCCTTGTAACATTGGAAAGGAGGACGACAGTAGTAACAGCTTGAACGACGGTTCCCACTATAACAACATGGTTCTGAAATAAGAAGAAAGTTTCTTAAATTTAAAAATATTATTTTGCTTTTTTTAGGCGTAGTAGGCTTAGGTTTCTTCGTTGTAGTCGTTGGCTTCTTTGTTGTAGTAGCAGGTATGTCTCGGACACATATCCCATACTCGCACTTATATCCAGGGAGGCAGGGATTGTATTTACCACACGGTGGTGGTCCGGCTTTAAATAATAAATTTTTAGAAGTTCAATCAAATTAAACTCGTACGTCTTTTGGCATCAGATAATACCTCCACGATTAAGCACATTTGAATGAAAAGCAACAGTATTAACTTAAATTTGTTATAAACTAAAATTAAGGCAACAAGCATTTACCTTCATTTTTGGAGTAGTTATTATTAATGAATTATTTTTCAGAACTGATTTTCTTCGACAGAATTCTTGAGCTTTTTATATTCACTCATTATTGTTTATATAACGTTATTTCTTTAAAATGTAAATCAGGCGACTAATAAAAGCGTGGCATTAGACGGAAAATTTCCTCAATTTTAAAAAATATTTTGAATGCTATTTTAGTCACGGGACGCGATTTATCAAAATAAACCACGTCTGTAACTATTGTTAAATCACGCTAAAAACAAATTTCAATAAATTTGTTGAGGGGAAATTTATTTTTGTTTGTTTGTTTATTACAAATACTTCCATCACTTTATTATCATATTATTTATTAGCAACTTGAAAAATAGAATAAAAATAATTGTTTCCTCCTTTGTTATTTTCTCGTATTTTTATGCTTAAAATTTGTTTTAAATTTTTTCTAGATTTAACATGGCGTAATGTGACTATCCATGTTACAAAACAAAAAATAAAAATTCTTTTAATATTTATATCAAACATGTGCCGGGAATTTTTTAAACGGAAAAGTCGAAAGAGGAGACTGGCACAACAACGCATTCTCTGGTTTATAATATAAACCAGAGAATGCGTTGTTGTGCCAGTCTTTATTATTATCGATCTCGATATTGTCTCGATCAATTTTTGGAAAAATCGAGATTTTTTCGATATCGGGATTTTTTGATAATCTCGATCTCGATCTCGAAAAATCGCAAATGCCGAACACTAGTTTATATAAAGGGTGTCTCAAAAGTAAAAGTAGATGGTGTGAGATTCATGTTAGTCTACTATAGAGTTGTTAGTGTAAAAAATTTAGATAATAATAAAATATACGTTATATTGGCATAATGATCATTTATGTTGAATTATTTTCAATTAAGTTTCCTCGATTTAAATTGCGTCTACAGAAACATGAATTTATAAAAGCATTAATATTGTTAAGGGATAATTAAAGTTTTTTTATGCTCGATTTAAAAGTTGATATGACAAATTAAAAAAAGCTTATGAAAGAGACAACGGGCGCTTGGATTTGGACGAAGTTCCTTCAAATTAAGAAGGAAGTTTATTTTTAACACTATGACATGTTTGCTTTATGACTTATCTTCACCTCCATTTTTATCACTTTGTTGATAAAGTAAGAGCGAGGTAAAAGTTTAATCCCGGGCAGGCTTCGACCCTGCGACCTCCTGGCAGTTATTGCAAGGCGCTTTCGCTCACCACGTACAGGTGCTCTACAACTGAGCTACCGTGACGATGCTTTCACCTTCTCTTTTAATAGATCTTAAACCCCCGCAGTCAGCGTTTTAAATGCTAGCCAGCTGGATCTTTCTCTCTTTCTCTTTTTTACAATAACGTGAAAAATGCCACGTTAAATGTCCATATTCAAATTTTAAACAAAAAATAAACGTCTTAACTGTTTTATTATCAATTTCACAAAAAACAAGGCGATGAGTAGTATAATTATAAATCGTTTCTTTTTTATCGCAATATATTCATTTAATAATTTATTTCATTTAATAAATTTCTTTCAATAATCTTGAATACAGACATCATGCTCGCATTCAGATCCTTCAGGACAATCTTTATTCTCATTACAAAGTTGAAGTGTTGTTAGTGGTGGTGTTGTAGGATTGTAGCTATAGTAGCTATAGTAGCAATATTTATCCTTATTACATATTGATCGAATACACCAGTAACAGTCTGTAATACGATTTCCTTCTGAAAAAAGTAAAATTATTTTAGATTTAAAAGTATTTGCTTGCTTTCTGGTGGAGAGACATCGCATTTACTCGAGTAACATTTGAATGGATGTAAACACCTGATACAGTTTCTAAGGTCATTTCCGGTCCAACAACATTGTCCTGGAAAAAATAGGAAAATCATTTTATAATAGTTTTAAAGGTATTGGCTTGCTTGGTTTTGGTGGTGTTGGCTTTAATGTAGTTCTAGGGATAGGAACACAAATTTTATAGTCGCACTTATATCCAGATGGACAGTCATAATCGTTCTTACAAGTTGTAGGCTTGGGTGTTGTTGTTGGTGGTGGTGTTGTAAGAGTATAGCAGTATTTACCCGAGGAACAATTGAATGGATAAATACACCAGAAACAGTTTCTAAAGAGATTTCCTCTCCAACAACATTGTCCTGAAAACGAATGTTATTTAAAATTATTAATTTTCGGTTTAGCTTGGATTAGGCGGAGTTGGCTTCTTTGTAGTAGTCGTAGTAGGTGGTACGACCTTGACACACTTATCATAATCGCACTCATATCCAGATGGACATTCTTCATAGTCATCACCACATTTTTGCGGGTCATCGGAAAATACCAACGCGATTAAGCACATTTGAATAAAAACCAACAGTATCAACTAAAATTTGATATAAAATTTGAAATTAAAGCAGAAAGTAGTTACCTTCATTTTTAACTGTTATCTTCTGAGAGAATTCGAGGGCTTTAATATATACAGTCGCGGCTTATTTCTCTCTAATTGTTTACTAGAAAAATAAAGTTACGTGTCACACGTCCGAAAATGTTTCATTTTCAAAGCTGCATATTTTTCACAACCACTTTCCTTCAAAATTAAGGCGGAAGTTTATTTTTAACATTATTTACATGTTTGTTTTATGACAAATTATACAAATTACATCTACCAACATTTTATTACTTTGTTTGTCAGTATTGTTTAAATATAAAAATTGCAAACTTTGACGTTTGAGGTATGTTTGTATGTAAATCGGTTCGAGTCTTAGAGGTGATAGAAGTGGGTTGAAATTATAAATACGGGAAGGTCCGGTTACTCATCCACCCCATTTTTTCGTAAGCTCAAAATCGTCAAAGTAACACTAATAAGATCGACAAGACGCTTATGAAAGAGACAACGGGCGCTTGGTTTTGGACGAAGTTTTTTCAAATTAAGAAGGAAGTTTATTTTTAACACTATGACATGTTTGCTTTATGACTTATCTTCACCTCCATTTTTATCACTTTGTTGATAAAGTAAGAGCGAGGTAAAAGTTTAATCCCGGGCAGGCTTCGATCCTGCGACCTCCTGGCAGTTATTGCAAGGCGCTTTCGCTCACCACGTACAGGTGCTCTACAACTGAGCTACCGTGACGATGCTTTCACCTTCTCTTTTAATAGATCTTAAACCCCCGCAGTCAGCGTTTTAAATGCTAGCCAGCTGGATCTTACTCTCTTTCTCTTCCTTACAATAGGCTCCGGTACAAAATCTCGAATCGTTAAAATATGGAATGGTTAAAATATGGAATAGGCTAAAAAGGGGTTAAAATGTGGAATCGTTAAAATATGGAATGGTTAAAATATCGAATAGGCTAAAAAGGGGTCAAAATCTCGAATTCTTTTAAAAAAAGGGTCAGATGAGTGCCATACGTTGATTTTTGATAATTTTATCAACTTACTGCTGATAAGTTGGTTGATAAGTTTGTTAAGTCGTAGTCCGGCGTAATCTTTTCTGCCTGAGTTCATTGTATTTTACCGAGTAAAACCGGGGCGGATAAATCAAGAAAAATCGACCGGAAACCATAACGCGATTTCCTGATCCGGAAAAATTAGAGTGCGTGCCTAGTTTAAACGCCGAAAATAGGCTGCGCCGAAAAAATGGCGCCTATTCGTCCGCGCCTATTCGGCCGCGCCTATTCGTCCTGCTCCGGTTACAATAACGTGAAAAATGCCACGTTAAATGTCCATATTCAAATTTTAAACAAAAAATAAAAGTCTTAACTGTTTTATTATCAATTTCACAAAAAACAAGGCGATGAATCGTTTCTTTTTTATCGCAATATATTCATTTAATAATTTATTTTCTTTAATAACTTTCTTTCAATAATCTTGAATACAGACATCATCCTCGCACTTAGATCCTTCAGGACAATCTTTATTCTCATTACAAGGTTGAAGTGTTGTTAGTGGTGGCGTTGTAGTCGTTGGTTTAGCATTTACCCTCGCAAAAGTTATAGTCGTCCAGCATTTACCGTCGTAACATGTGGTTTGTGGGGAACACCGAGTACAGTCTGTAAAGTGACTTTCATCACAACATTGTTCTGAAAAAAGTAAAATTATTTTAGATTTAAAAGTATTTGCTTGCTTTTTGGTGGAGAGGCACTGCATTTACCCGAGTAACATTTTAATGGATGAAGACACCACCTGTAACAGTTTCTAAAGTCATTTCCGCTCCAACAACATTGTCCTGGAAAGAGGAAAATCATTTTATAATAGTTTTAAAGGTATTGGCTTGCTTGGTAATGGAGGTTTATGGCATTCACCATGGTAACATGTGTATGGTGGGAAACACCAGGAACACCCACCTCTCCAACAACATCGTTCTGGAAGAAAAGAAAATTATTTTAAATTTAAAAATATTGGTTTACCTGGTTTGGGCGTGGATGGCTTCTTTGTAGTAGTCGTTGTAGGTGGTACGACCTCGACACACTCACCATACTCGCACGTATATCCAGATGGACATGGATCATAGTCATCACCACATTTTTGCGGGTCATCGGAAAATACCAATTCAATTAAGCACATTTGAACAAAAACCAACAGTATCAGCTAAATTTGTTATAAAATTAAAATTATGCAGAAAGTATTTACATTCATTTTTGGAGTAGTTATTATTAATGAATTATATTAAAGACTGGTTTAATTTGACAGAATTCTTAAAGGCTGTTATCTTCTTACAGAATTCATTGGCTTTTATATGAATAGTCAAAGGCTTATTATTCTGTCATTAAATTGTTATTGAAATGAAAGTTACGTGTCACACGTCTGCAAATGTTTCATTTTCATTGTAAATATTTTTCATAATCAACTTCCTTTCAAAATTAAAGAGGAAGTTTATTTTTAACAATATTTACATGTTTGCTTTATGACAAATTATATTCACCAACATTTTATTATTTTGTTTGTTAGTATTGTTTAAATATAAAAACTGTAAACTTTGACGTTTGAGGTTGTGTTTGTATGTAAGACAATTTGGTTTTTAGAGGTGATAAAAGTTGGTTGAAATTTTACAGGGTGCCTCAAAAGTCTTTTTTTTAGCATAACTTTATTAAACCTTAATCAAATAAGATCAAATCACAATCAAATAATAGAGAATTAAATGGAGTTGATTTTTATTCAGTTTTGCTTGACTTAATTGATTTCATGTTAGACAAAAATTTATTTTTGAAGATGACAAATTTTCAAACTAGAGCCATGCAGTTAATATTTTTCTAAAGAATGTAAAGAAGCAGCAAGCCTTTAAATCTGCACGCAATTGAGGATTGCGGACCGCGGATTGCATGGGTTTTTGACTAGCGGACTGAGGATTGCGGATTAGGATTTTAAAATTAAATTTGCGGAATGAGGATTGCGGCTGCGGAATTTAAATATTTTTACACAATTTTACGAAATTTTTCTTAATTTCACACATCATAATGGAAGATAATGGAAGAAACTAAATGTAAATTAATTAAAGCGGTTGGTCCTGTTCCCCAGTGCCTTGGCGTATTGCGGATGCTATTAGCAGTCCTGGCATGCTGCAAGCTTGAATGAGCTCCTTATATTTAGTAAGGAATGCCAAATAGCACGCAGAGGGGAAATATAGGGATTATCGCTCCTGACAATTTAATAATCAGTTTAATTTATCCAACATTTACATAAAAAATTATTTTATAAAGTAATTATAATTATAAATCGTTTCTCAATTATCTCAACATATAAGTACATATCACTTTCATTTAATAATTTATTTCATTATTCAGGAATACAGTAATTATAGTCACACTTGAATCCGTCATAACACTCTCCTTTTTCACCACAAGGCTTGTATGTTGTTGGTGGTGGCGTTGTAGTCGTTGGCGGCGTTGTTGTAGTTGGTGGTGTTACATGTTTACAGTACCGACCCTGAATACATTCGAATCGTGAGAAACAACTGTAACAGTTTGTAAAGCGATTTCCCCGCCAACAACATTGCGCTGAAAAAAGGAAAATTATTTTTGATATAAAAGTATTGGCTTGCGTGGTTTGGGTAGTGTTGGACGGATACGGCAATATTGACCATAGTGGCAGTAATATTGACCACCGGAACAGTGGTAACAGTTTCTAAAGCGATTTGCTCTCCAACAACATTGTGCTGAAAAAGAATGTTATTTAAACCTATTAATTTTCGGTTTGCTTGGTTTGGGCGGAGTTGGCTTCTTTCTAGTAGTCGCATTTGGATCCTTTGTTGTAGTTTTTGGCTCATATTTACAATATAAGCCCTTGAAACATGGAAAAGAAGGAACAAGACAGTCGAAACAAAATGAATCACGGTTTCCACTATAACAACATTCTCCTGAACTAGGAAGAAAGTTATTTTGAATTTAAAAAATTATTTTGCTTTTTCTAGGCGTAGTCGTTGGCTTCTTTGTAGTAGTCGTAGTAGGTGGTATCGCCTTGACACACTCATCATCCTCGCATTTATATCCAGGTTGACAGGGATTGTCGTAATCACACGGTGGCCCCCCGGCTTTAAATAATAAATTTTTGGGAGTTATTAAATTAAAATTATACGGCTGGCATCAGATAATACCAACCACATTTGAATAAAAACTAACAGTATCAACTAAAATTTGTTATAAAACTAAAATTAAAGCATCGAGTAGTTACCCTCATTTTTGGAGTAGTTATTATTAATGAATTATATTAAAGACTGATTTAATTTGACAGAATTTTCAAAGACTGTTATCTTTTAACAGAATTTATAGGCTTTTATATATACAGTTAAAGGCTTATTATTATTTCCTTAAATGTTTTTCTAAAAAACTAAAAGCTACGTGTCACACGTCTGAAAATCTCTCATTTTCAAAGTCAAATATTCAACCAACCTCCCTTCAAAAATAAAGAGGAAGTTTATTCTACACAAAGTGACATGTTTGCTTTATGACAAATCTTCACTAGCATTTTTATCACTTGTTGATAACGTGAAAATGTGCATATTCGAATTTTATACAAAGAATAGGAAACGTTTAGACTGTTTTATTATCATTTCTTAACAAATAAGGTGATAAAATGTTTGTAAATTTTTTCATCTAAATTTCTCAATATTGTTTGTGACATCAACTTCTACATCGCGACCTATCAAGCATTGTGATAACTTGAACTCTTGTGGCCCTTCCCTATTTTCCGAATTTATTTTTTTATTGGACGTATAATCTTTGATTGGACGTATATTTTGTAATAGAGCCAATGTTTTCTACCAGTATCAGACATAGGATCGGTCGAAAACTTTGCTTATTTTTGGTAGCTTGTATTGAGTTTCTCTAGACATACAATGGTTCCAAGAAATTAAAAAGTGCCCAACTCTTTATGAGTTAGAGTGTCGGGCTTGAACTGAGCCGGACTGAAATGCTTAGTCACGTATCCATGCAGCATAGCCTTCTATTTTATGATTTTTTTCGCAAAGTTTAGTAGATTCTGTTGATTTTACGGCTAATAGGTCTTGGATAGTCTAAAGTCATTTCCGCTCCAACAACATTGCCCTGAAGAGAGGAAAATCATTTTATAATAGTTTTAAAGGTATTGGCTTGCTTTGTTTGGGTGGGGTTGGCTTTAATGTAGATCTAGGGATAGGAACACAAATTTCATAATCGCACTTATATCCAGATGGACAGTCATAATTGTTCTTACAAGTTGTAGGTTTGGGTGTTGTTTACTTCCATTAATAGATAAAAATGAAAATATGATCCTATTATTATTTTACATTTGTTCAGAACACTCAGCATTCTCACCACAAGGTTTGTATGTTGTCTTATTATTTTTAATGAAACATTGCAAAAAATAGATTGCTTCTCTCATTGAATATGCCACAAGTAAAGAAAGTGAAATTGAGAAAATATGAAAGTTTGACCATTCTGTACATACAAAAAGACATGAGAAAATCGGGGGCAATAAGAAAATGGGGGAATAATATAGGTATATAGGATTGGAAAAATCTATTATGTTGCATTTTTTATAACATAGCCCAGATGACATTTCTCGATTTTAAGAGTGGCTATTCACAAATTCTATCTAAATATTAATGCCGTTAGGTCCTAAAGATTAATTAATAGTTTTGTTTATTATATTAATATATTCAATTCAATTAAATAATGCGGATGGTTCCTTATCCCAGTGATGTTATAATCAAATGTTATAATCAGATTCACGTATATTCATTAAAGAATGAACTCTTAATATTATAGAAAGTTAATTCGTACAAAGGAGGGGGGGGGGAGAAAATATGTATAGGGACTATTACTTTTGATGTAATTTCAAAATATCCTCAAAATATCCTCAGCAAAATAATTTCGATAAAAATCAAAAAATAATAATCAGTATACTTTATGCATTCATTTACTTTTAAATCATTTTGTAGAGTATTTAATTATAATTATAAATCGTTTTTTTTCATATTAATATATATTTACATTTCACTTTCATTTAATAATTTCTTTCAATACTCCTTAATACAGACATTATAGTCGCATTTATATCCTTCAGGACAATTCCCATACTGATCGCAAGGTTTCGGTGTTGATGGTAATGTAGTTGTTGTAGTTGGTGGTTTTGTTGGTGGTGTAGTTTTCGTTGGCGGCACATATCGACAGTAATAACCCTCGGAGCATACGAATGGTGGGAAACAAAGGTAACATCTTATCCCGCGATTTCCTCTCCAACAACAACGTGCTGGAAAAAAAATATTTTAGATTTAAAGGTATTGGCTTGCTTGGTTTGGGTGTGGTTGGCTTTAATGTAGTCGTAGGAACAGGAACGCAAACTTCATACTCGCAATTATATCCAGATGGACAGTCATACTCATTTTTACAAGGTGTAGGCTTGGGTGTAGTCTTTGGTGGTCGTGTTGGAAGGGTATAGCAGTATTTACCCAAGTAACATGTAAATGGTCGGGAACACCTGTAACAGTTTATAAAGCGATTTCCCGTCCAACAACATTGTGCTAAATAAGTATCTTATTTTAAATTTCAAAATTTTTATTTGCTTGGTTTGGGCGGGGTTGGCTTCTTTGTAGTAGTCGTTGTAGTTGGTATGTCTTTGACACACACCTCATAATCGCATATATATCCAGGAGGACAAGGATCATAGTCATCACCACATTTTTGCGGGTCATCGGAAAATACCAATTCAATTATGCACATTTGAATAAAAACCAACAGTATCAGCTAAAATTTGTTATAAAATTATAATTAAAACAGAAGGTATTTACCTTCATTTTGGTGTAGTTATTATTAATGAATTATATTAAAGAATGATTTAATTTGACAGAATTTTCAAAGACTGATATCTTCTGACTGAATTCATGGGCTTTTATACATATAGTCAACGGCTTATTTTTATTTCTTTAAATGTTTTTCTAAAAAACTAAAAGCTTCGTGTCACACGTCTGAAAATCTCTCATTTTCAAAGCAAAAATTTCCAATCAACATTCATTCAAAATTAGAGATTATTATTATTCCTTAACAAACAAGGTGATAAAATGTTTTTAAATTTTTTCATCTAAATTTCTCAAAATTTGTTTGTGAGTATCAATAATTAAATTTTCCTTTTAATTCTTTGTAGAAATTAGTTTTTGAGTTGCGGATCATAAGTTATTTTAAGAATTTTAACACGTAAATGCGTTATTCAAATTATTATTTGAAAATGACGATTAAAATTAAATTTTATAACGGGACTGTTTAGGCCGGAGCAGGACTAATAGGCACGGCCGAATGGGCGCAGACGAATATGTTAAATAATTATAATCAATAAATATGACAAATATTCACAAACATTTTATCACCTTATTTGTTAAGAAATGATAATAAAACGGTTAAAACGTTTCCTATTCTTTGTCTAAAATTTGAATATGGACATTTAACGTGGCGTTTTTCAAGTTATCAACAAAGTGATAAAAATGTTGGTGAAGATTTTTCATAAAGCAAACATGTCATTTTGTTAAAAATAAATTCCTCTCTAATTTTGAGGGAGGGTTGGTTCAAAGGCTAGCTTTGAAAATGTATCATTTTCAAACGTATGACACGTAGCTTTTATTCTAATAAGGAAATAATAAGCCGTTGACTATATGTATAAAAGCTCATGAATTCTGTTAAAAGATAACATTCTTTGAAAATTCTTTTAAATTAAATCATTCTTTAATATAATTCATTAATAATAACTACTCCAAAAATGAAGGTAAAATACCTTCTGTTTTAATTTTAATTATATAACAAATTTTAGCTGATACTGTTGGTTTTTATTCAAATGTGCTTAATATCAGTGGTATTTACTGACCCGCAAAAATGTGGTGATGGCTATGATGACTGTCCAGATGGATATACGTGCGGGTATGATGAGTGTGTCGAGGTCGTACCAACTACTACGACTACAACAGAGAAGACTACACCCAAGAAAAGCATGCAACCTTAAATTTTAATATAAATCGTTTATTCAGAACGTTGTTGCACTGGCGCTCGGAGTGTAAACTGTAATCGCTGCCCCACTGGATTCTTATGCTATAAAGGCGAATATTGCTACCCTCGTCCTACAACTACGAAAAAGCCTACTACAACTACAACAGTGAAGACTACACCCAAAAAAAGCAAGCAACCTTAAATTTTAATATAAATCGTTTATTCAGAACGTTGTTGCACTGGCGCTCGGAGTGTAAACTGTAATCGCTGCCCCACTGGATTCTTATGCTATAAAGGCGAATATTGCTACCCTCGTCCTACAACTACGAAAAAGCCTACTACAACTACAACAGTGAAGACTACACCCAAAAAAAGCAAGCAACCTTAAATTTTAATATAAATCGTTTATTCAGAACGTTGTTGCACTGGCGCTCGGAGTGTAAACTGTAATCGCTGCCCCACAGGATTTTTATGCTATAGAGGCGAATATTGCTACCCTCGTCCTACAACTACGAAAAAGCCTACTACACCTACAACAGTGAAGACTACACCCAAAAAAAGCAAGCAACCTTAAATTTTAATATAAATCGTTTATTCAGAACGTTGTTGCACTGGATCTCGGGGTGTAAACTGTAATCGCTGCCCCACAGGATTCTTATGCTATAAAGGCGAATATTGCTACCCTCGTCCTACAACTACGAAAAAGCCTACTACAACTACAACAGTGAAGACTACACCCAAAAAAAGCAAGCAACCTTAAATTTTAATATAAATCGTTTATTCAGAACGTTGTTGCACTGGCGCTCGGAGTGTAAACTGTAATCGCTGCCCCACAGGATTCTTATGCTATAGAGGCGAATATTGCTACCCTCGTCCTACAACTACGAAAAAGCCTACTACAACTACAACAGTGAAGACTACACCCAAAAAAAGCAAGCAACCTTAAATTTTAATATAAATCGTTTATTCAGAACGTTGCTGCACTGGCGCTCGGAGTGTAAACTGTAATCGCTGCCCCACAGGATTTTTATGCTATAGAGGCGAATATTGCTACCCTCGTCCTACAACTACGAAAAAGCCTACTACACCTACAACAGTGAAGACTACACCCAAAAAAAGCAAGCAACCTTAAATTTTAATATAAATCGTTTATTCAGAACGTTGTTGCACTGGATCTCGGGGTGTAAACTGTAATCGCTGCCCCACAGGATTCTTATGCTATAAAGGCGAATATTGCTACCCTCGTCCTACAACTACGAAAAAGCCTACTACAACTACAACAGTGAAGACTACACCCAAAAAAAGCAAGCAACCTTAAATTTTAATATAAATCGTTTATTCAGAACGTTGTTGCACTGGCGCTCGGAGTGTAAACTGTAATCGCTGCCCCACAGGATTCTTATGCTATAGAGGCGAATATTGCTACCCTCGTCCTACAACTACGAAAAAGCCTACTACACCTACAACAGTGAAGACTACACCCAAAAAAAGCAAGCAACCTTAAATTTTAATATAAATCGTTTATTCAGAACTTTGTTGCGCCCGTGTAGATCGGAGAGTAATCTGTTATTGGTGCCCAATAGGATTTTTATGTCATAAAGGCGAATATTGCTACCTTCCTCCTACAACTACGAAGAAGCCTACGGTGAAACCAACCACAAAGCCTGAATATTAAATGAAAGAATGAATTGAGAAATGCTTTATCTAAGCTTTAAAGATAATGTGCATAAAATACAGTTTAAAGATAAATGTTAAAGATTCATGTTAAAGTAAATGTTAAAAGTTATTAAGTGTTTGTTTGATTTTACTTTTTGCTAGTTAATATCAGAGCTGACCGAAATTTCGTTTAGCTATTTCGTGCCCTTTTTCCATTTCGTTTCGTTTCGGAGCGAAATAAAATAAATTTTCGGACGAAACGAAATAAAATACACCCGAATGACGGGAAATTTTGTAAAGATTTGTTAAAATTTTAGAAAGAATGTGCGATTTTTATTTGATTTTTGAATTTTTTTAAACATTTTGCCAAAAATATTCCCTTTTTCTTTTTTTTCCTTTTTCTTTATACTTACATACAAGTGTTTAATCATGGAGAAAATATTCATTAATGTGTAAATTAAATGAGTAAAGTTATTTTTTTAGTACAATATGTCAAAGTATTCAAAATATTTTAATCTTGGTAAAAATTGTCTGCAATATCTGGGACCACTCAGTTCATCGGACTGCATCGTTATAACATAGAGATTGAATCGAGACGAGATATCCAAGAAAGTGATTCTCGATATCTCCATATGATAAGACAAATTTTTAAAAACATCGAAAATAATATCAATATTGAAGAAATTTTCTGGATATGTATTTTATTTATTTTTCAGCAAACCACAGTTATTTTAAAATACATTAATGTTGTGCAAATAAACATAAAAAAATTAATTAATGACAAGAAAATATATGAAAAAACACATCAAAAAATAATTTAAAAAAAAATTAACAGTAAAGATAAATGAATTTAATATTACACATGAAAAAACTTTAATTAATTTTTGAGTGTACCACATCATAAATTCGATAAATAATCTTCAGGTGGACTACCATAGTTGCTAACTGCAAATTTGGTGGTATCAAACATGAGCTTTTCTCGATTTTAAGAGTGGCTGTTTCCAAATTCATCATCTCATCTAAATAATACACATTTTGCACAAGTAATGAACTTTTCATATTATAGAAAGTCAATTCGTATAAGGGTGGGGGTATTTAAAAAAGCAAAATGGCAACCAAATAATTTCGATAAAAATAAAAATTTAATAATCAGTATACTTTATGCATTCATTTACTTTTCAATCATTTTATAAAGTATTTAATTATAATTATAAATCATTTTTTGGTTATCTCAATATAAGTACATATCACTTTCATTTAATAATTTATTTCAATAAGGAATACAGACATCATACTCGCACTTGAATCCTTCAGAACACTTTCCATACTCATCACAAGGTTTGTATGTTGTTGATGGTGGCGTTGTAGTCGTTGGTGGTGTTGTTGTTGGAGGCACATATTGACAGTATTGACCCTGGTAGCATGTGAATGGTGGGAAACAAGGGTAACAATTTATCTTGCGATTTCCATACCAACAACATTGTGCTGAAAAAAGGAAAATTATTTTAGATATAAAAATATTGTCTTGCGTCGTTTGGGTGATGTTGGCTTTAATGTAGTCGTAGGGATAGCAACACAAATTTTATTGTCGCACTTATATCCAGATGGACAGTCATAATCGTTATTACAAGATTTAGGCTTGGGTGTTGTCGTTGGTGGTCGTGTTGGAAGGATACGGCAATATCGACCGAAGTAACATGAGGATGGATAAATACACCAGAAACAGTTTCTAAAGCGATTTCCTCTCCAGCAACATTGTTCTGAAAAAAGGAAAATTATTTTAGATTTAAAGGTATTGGCTTGCGTGGTTTGGGCGGGGTTGGCTTTAATGTAGTTCTAGGGATAGGAACACAAATTTTATAGTCGCACTTATATCCAGATGGACAGTCATAATCGTTATTACAAGATTTAGGCTTGGGTGTTGTCGTTGGTGGTCGTGTTGGAAGGGTATAGCAATATCGACCGAAGTAACATGAGGATGGATAAATACACCAGAAACAGTTTCCAAAGCGATTTCCTCTCCAGCAACATTGTTCTGAAAACTAATGTAATTTAAGCTTATTAATTTTCGGTTTAGCTTGGTTTGGGCGGGGTTGGCTTCTTTGTAGTAGTCGTAGTAGGTGTTTTGACACACTTATCATCCTCGCATCTATATCCAGGTGGACAGGGATTGTCGTATTTATCACACGGTGGCGGTTCGGCTTTAAATAATAAATTTTTGGAAGTTCGTTAATTAAAAGTATACGATGGGCATCAAATAATACCAACCACATTTGAATAAAAAACAACAGTATCAACTTAAATTTGTTATAAAATTATATAAGTAGAAAGTATTTACCTTCATTTTTGGATTAGTTATTATTAATGAATTATTTTTAAAGACTGATTTAATTTGTCAGAATTTTAAAGACTGTTGTCTTCTGACAGAATTCATTGGCTAATAATAATAAGCCAATGAATTCTGTCAGAAGAAAACAGTCTTTAAAATTCTGACAAATTAAATCAGTCTATAGATATAGTCAACAGCTTATTATTATTTCCTTAAATGTTTTTCTAGAAAACTAAAGGCTACGTGTCACACGTTTGAAAATGTTTCATTTTCAAAGCAAATATTCAACCAACCTCCTCTAAAAATAAAGAGGAAGTTTATTTTTAACACTATGATGCAACAGAATAAAACGGTTAAAACGAATGAAACGGTTAAAACGTTTCCTATTTTTGTCTAAAATTTGAATATGGACATTTAACGTGGCGTTTTTCAAGTTATAAACAAAGTGATAAAAATGTTGGTGAATAATTTGCATAAAGCAAACATGTCATAGTGTTAAAAATAAACTTCCTCTTTATTTTTAGAGGAGGTTGGTTGAATATTTGCTTTGAAAATGAAAAATTTTCAAACGTGTGACACGTAGCCTTTAGTTTTCTAGAAAAACATTTAAGGAAATAATAAGCCGTTGACTATATCTATAAAAGCCAATGAATTCTGACAGAAGACAACAGTCTTTAAAATTCTGACAAATTAAATCAGTCTTTAAAAATAATTCATTAATAATAACTAATCCAAAAATGAAGGTAAATACTTTCTACTTATATAATTTAATAACAAATTTAAGTTGATACTGTTGTTTTTTATTCAAATGTGGTTGGTATTATTTGATGCCCATCGTATACTTTTAGTTAACGAACTTCCAAAAATTTATTATTTAAAGCCGAACCGCCACCGTGTGATTACGACAATCCCTGCCCACCTGGATATAAATGCGAGGATGATAAGTGTGTCAAGGAGATACCACCTACTACGACTACTACAAAGAAGCCAACCCCGCCCAAACCAAGCTAAACCGAAAATTAATAAGCTTAAATAACATTAGTTTTCAGAACAATGTTGTTGGTGGGGAAATCGCTTTAGAAACTGTTTCTGGTGTATTTATCCATCCTCATGTTCCTCGGGTAAATACTGCTATACCCTTCCAACACGACCACCAACGACAACACCCAAGCCTAAATCTTGTAATAACGATTATGACTGTCCATCTGGATATAAGTGCGACAATAAAATTTGTGTTGCTATCCCTACGACTACATTAAAGCCAACATCACCCAAACGACGCAAGACAATATTTTTATATCTAAAATAATTTTCCTTTTTTCAGCACAATGTTGTTGGTGGGGAAATCGCGGGATAAATTGTTACCCTTGTTTACCACCATTCACATGCTACCAGGGTCTATACTGTCAATATGTGCCTCCAACAACAACTACAACAGAGAAAACTACACCCAAGAAAAGCATGCAACCTTAAATTTTAATATAAATCGTTTATTCAGAACGTTGTTGCACTGGCGCTCGGAGTGTAAACTGTAATCGCTGCCCCACAGGATTCTTATGCTATAAAGGCGAATATTGCTACCCTCGTCCTACAACTACGAAAAAGCCTACTACAACTACAACAGTGAAGACTACACCCAAAAAAAGCAAGCAACCTTAAATTTTAATATAAATCGTTTATTCAGAACGTTGTTGCACTGGCGTTCGGAGTGTAAACTGTAATCGCTGCCCCACAGGATTCTTATGCTATAAAGGCGAATATTGCTACCCTCGTCCTACAACTACGAAAAAGCCTACTACAACAACGAAAAAGCCTGAATATTAAATAAAAGAATAAATTGAGAAATGCTTTATCTAAGCTTTAAAGATAATGTGCATAAAATACATGTTAAAGATAAATGTTAAAGATTCATGTTAAAGTAAATGTTAAAAGTTATTAAGTGTTTGTTTGATTTTACTTTTTGCTAGTTAATATTAAGGAAAATACATACTTATAGTTAGAAGCATTACCTAAAAGACGAAATTATTCTTCTAATAAACTGAGGATAGCAAGAAAAGTTGTCGAATTGTTGGAAAGTTACGGATATCTGGATCCGATAACCGAACCGAAAATTTAGGATATCCGGATCCGAAATTTGTTAGAAATCATTAAAACTAAAAATCCAATCTAAATCCGGAACTTATTTACTTTAACTACCCACCCCATTTATTCGCAAGAAGTTCTTCAATCAAACTTAATTTGTTCAGAAAGGTTAGCCTTTCTTTCTTCCTCGATGTTACTCAATTTTCCCTGTGGCATATTCAATGAGAGAAATTAATAAAGAAAAGATATATTTTTCTTTCCAATTTCACCAAAATAGAAGTTAACGTTTGAATCAATATTCTTATTTTTTCCATTTTAGTTATTACCACATGGTTAGTCCTTGATTTCCTAAATTCGTTATCATCCTTTTTAAGTATTCAGAATACTGAGTCGTGAATGTTAAGATTTTTGATTCGTCCATGTTTATCAAACTAAATAAGCACAGCCAGAGAAGTTAGAACTCATGTAAAAAAGACAAGAATAAAAAAAATGGTACCAAAAAAGTACATGGTCCTGCCTAACCATGTGGTAATAACTAAAATGGAAAAAATAAGAATATTGATTCAAACGTTAACTTCTATTTTGGTGAAATTGGAAGGAAAAATTTATCTTTTCTTTATTAATTTCTCTCATAGGATATGCCACAGGGAAAATTGAGTAACTGTTGTGTCCGCACTTGCAGAAAGAATATAAATGAAAATAAATAACCCGTCATCGGGTTGGATGGTGGCACAGTCGGTTGTGCTTCGGTATGGGCTCTTTCCGTGATGGTTCTATTCCATCTCTCATCCACAATTTTTCCACAGCATGAACATCGGACATGACAGTAACATCGAGGAAGAAAGAAAGGCTGACCTTTCTGAACAAATTAAGTTTGATTGATGAACTTCTTGCGAATAAATGGGGTGGGTAGTTAAAGTAAATAAGTTCCCTAAATCCTTATAAAAATCCATTTTTATGTCATGAAACTTGTGTAGTGGTGTACGGATAGTATATAAGCCAGTGTAAGCGTCAGTCTAATTGGATCATACTAGCGGGGCTAGTCACTGATCTCCCTCGTGTTTCCAGCTCTTACCTTCGCCTTCATTGTCTATTTCTACATCGGATAAACATTTATTATCGTGCTCGTCGACATTGGTTAAATCTCGGACACACACAAAACTGACATATATTAAAAAAAATTTTAACATAACCAAAATTTTTACATTTCTTCTTTTAAACAAAATCAAGATCTTCATTTAATGATTCATCATCTGAAGAATATATTTGTCTCAGCTCAGACCTGAAACCGCGGCTGATTTTGGTGTCGTTCGATTCAGATCTATATCGAAGTTCATAAACAGCTCTGCTCCTATTTAGACCTTTTTTGCATCCTATATAGGTACCGATTTTATGGTTTATACGTCCTAACAATCCGTTCCCTAATCATAAACAATAAACATGGAAAATATTCACAAACATTTTATTACCTACCTTATTGGCTAGGGTTTACCTTATGAACACACCTAAACTCATGTTTTTCTAGTCTAAAAAAATGTGCTGAGATAGTTGCTAACTGCAAATTTGGTGGTATAAAACATGAGCTTTTCTCGATTTTAAGAGTGGCTGTTTCCAAATTCATCATCTCATCTAAACATTAATACGGGCTAGTTACTCAAAGATTAATTAATAGTTTTGCTTATACTCAATTAAATTAGGCTATCACAGTGCCTCGTTGTGTTGAAGTTATAATACATATTTTGCACAAGTAATGAACTTTTCATATTATAGAAAGTCAATTCGTATAAGGGGGGGGGGGTATTTAAAAAAGCAAAATAGCAACCAAATAATTTCGATAAAAATAAAAATTTAATAATCAGTATACTTTATGCATTCATTTACTTTTCAATCATTTTATAAAGTATTTAATTATCGGCAAGGATTTTAAAATTAAAATTGCGGAATGAGGATTGCGGCTGCGTAATTTTAAGATTTTTACACAATTTTTACGCAATTTTCTTAATTTAACACATCATAATGGAAGATAATGGGAGAAACTAAATGCAAATTAAAGCGGTTGGTCCTGTTCCCTAGTGCCTTGGTGTATTGCGGATGCTATAAGCAGAGTCTGGCATGCTTCAAGCATGAATGAGCTCCTTATATGTAGTAAAGAAATGCACGCAGAGGGGGAATAGGGGGATTGTTGCTTCTCACACTTTTAATAATCAATTTAATAATCAAAATTTAATAATCAGTATAATTTATCCAACATTTATTTAAACAATTATTTTATAAGTATTTAATTATAATTATAAATCGTCTTTTGGTTATCTCAAAATATAAGTACATATCACTTTCATTTAATAATTAAGTTCAATCCTCTGGATAACACTTTCCTTTCTCACCACAAGGTTGAGGTGTTGATGGTGGTTGCGTTGTAGTCGTTGGTGGTGTTGTTGGACGTGGTGGAAATGTTGGAGGAGTTACATATTTACAGTATTGACCCTGAATACATACGGATTTTGTGAAACAACTGTAACAGTTTCTAAAGCGATTTCCCCACCAACAACATTGTTCTGAAAAGAAGGAAAATTATTTTAAATTTAAAAATATTGTCTTTGCTTGGTTTGGGTGGTGTTGGCTTCTTTGTAGTAGTCGTAGGGATAGCAACACAAATTTTATAGTCGCACTTATATCCAGATGGACAGTCATAATCGTTATTACAAGATTTAGGCTTGGGTGTTGTCGTTGGTGGTCGTGTTGGAAGGGTATAGCAGTATTTACCCGCGTAACATGAGGATGGATAAATACACCAGAAACAGTTTCTAAAGCGATTTCCTCTCCAACAACATTGTGCTGAAAAGAAGGAAAATTGTTTTAAATTTAAAAATATTGTCTTTGCTTGGTTTGGGTGGTGTTGGCTTCTTTGTAGTAGTCGTAGTCGTTGGTACGATCTTGACGCATACATCATACTCGCATTTATATCCAGGTGGACATTCATCATATTCATCACCACATGGTTGCGGCTTTTCGGCTATAAATAATTAATTTTGGAAATTCATTTAAATTAAATTCTTACGTCGTTTGGCATCAGATAATACCAACGGGATTAAGCACATTTGAATAAAAACCAACAGTATCAACTAAAATTTGTTATATAATTAAAGCAGAATGATTTACCTTCATTTTTTGAGTAATTATTAATGAATTTTATTAAAAAATGATTTGATTTGACAGAATATTTTAAGACTGTTATCTTCTGACAGAATTCATTGACTTTTATATATACAGTTAAAGGCTTATTTTTTCTTTAATTTCTTATAAGAATGAAAGCTACGTGTGACACGTTTGAGAATGTTTCATTTTCAATGTAAAAATTTTTCAATCAACTTTCATTTAAAATTAACAAGGAAGTTTATTTTTGACAACATCACATGTTTGCTTTATGACAAATATTCACCTCCATTTTTATCACTTTGTTGATAATTTGAAAAATGCCACGTTAAATGTCCATATCCGAATATTAGTCAGAAAAAAGAGAAGTATTAACTATTTTATTATGATTTATTAACAAATATAGTGATAAAATGTTTGTGGCTACTTCGCGTGATTGTTATGTCCGTGGATTTTCCGAGCTTTGCTAAATTAACAATTTATCACGTACAAGAATACAAGGGTAGAAGATCGAAGAGAGAGAGAGAGCTAACACTAAAGAGAAAATGAGCAAACAATAGTGAAAAGAGAGATAACACACCTTCTCTTCTTCCTACCGATAACATGTTAGAACCAACGCTTGTTTAGCAACCTTGGTTAATTTTAGAATTTCAATAAAAAATCACGAGGAAATTAATATTTTGTTCTGATGAATATTTTGTTTGTTTTATAACACACACAAACATATTCATCAACATATTAACACGCTATTTAGTAAACAACTGATTCCTCCAGTTAGTGTTGCTTTGACTTAACATTTATGTAGCTATTTAACGTGGCGATTAATGCAACTAACAAACAAGGTGATAAAATTTGAAAATTTGTCACAAAACAAACATTTTTAAAATATTTATGATAGTCATTTACACGTTAATTTTTTTGCTAAATATATTATTTTTCAATTTGTTTATGTTATGAAAATAAAATTAAAATTATTTTTTTGAGAATGCGGAAGTATAATACTACTAATCTGTAAACAACCAATCACTAACAGTACTATATTTAAATGGCCAGAAGTTATCAATAAATATATCAGTCTTTAAAAATAATTCCTTATTTGTTAATAATAACTATTCAACAAATGAAGGTAAATGCTTCTTGCCTAAATTAAAATTTAATAACAACTTTTAGTTGATACTGTTGGTTTTTGTTCAATTGTTCGGAATAGCATTTGGTCAGTTTTAAACAATGAGTAATAGAATACAATAGAATCTCGTTATACATCTGACACTTTATTTATTACACAACCAATATACACGGTTTTATTAGAGTTTCACCGGAGTTCCGGTTCCGGGCAGAGATGGGCGCAAATAGAATTTTTGCCGCAACGAAACGAAAACGAAAAAAATAAAATCGTCAATGTACGAAACGAGAACGAAACGAAAAAATTAAATTTTATTTTTACGAAACGAAGGAAACGAAAAAATCAAAATTATAAAAATGCCTAAGTTATCGCCTAATTTTCTCGCCTAATTCACCTTAAATGGCCAATCTACTTACAAAAATGCACAATTTACTACCAAAATTGTGTTAATTATAGCTTTGTGGCCACATTGTGATGAATACGGAGAATGCCCTGTTGGCTTGATTTGTAGACCTGATGGTTGGTGCACTCTTGCTCCACCACCTACGACTACAACAGAGAAAACTACACCCAAGAAAGGCATGCCAGACTTTAAGTATTTAAAATAACGTTTTATTCAGAAAAATGTTGTACTAGAAGAGGACGCCGTGTAAATTGTTTCGGATGCCCAAACGGATTCGAATGCCATAGAAGTGATGGTTATTGCCATCCTGTGTATCCTACGACTACAACAAAGAAAACTACACCCAAGAAAGGCATGCCAGACTTTAAGTATTTAAAATAACGTTTTATTCAGAAAAATGTTGTACTAGAAGAGGACGCCGTGTAAATTGTTTCGGATGCCCAAACGGATTCGAATGCCATAGAGGTGATCATTATTGCCATCCTGTGAATCCTACGACTACAACAAAGAAAACTACACCCAAGAAAGGCATGCCAGACTTTAAATATTTAAAATAACGTTTTATTCAGAAAAATGTTGTACTATAATAGGAAGCCTTGTAAATTGTTTCGGATGCCCAAACGGATTCGAATGCCATAGAAGTGATCATTATTGCCATCCTGTGAATCCTACGACTACAACAGAGAAAACTACACCGAAGAAAGGCATGCCAGACTTTAAGTATTTAAAATAACGTTTTATTCAGAAAAATGTTGTACTAGAATAGGACGCCATGTAAATTGTTTCGGATGCCCAAACGGATTCGAATGCCATAGAAGTGATCATTATTGCCATCCTGTGAATCCTACGACTACAACAGAGAAAACTACACCGAAGCCAAGCATGCCAATTTTAAATATTTTAAGTAATCTTTTATTCAGAAAATTGTTGTCCTCGCTTTGGAGGTGTAAATTGTTACAAATGCCCAAGTGGACAAGCATGCTACGCACGATCATATTGCTACCGTCCAAGTTGGTACTATATATGCAGAGCTAGGCCGCTTTACTCATAGGGTTGGGGTGTAACTGGAATAGGGTTCCATTATGGAGGGGCTTCCAAATCCACGTTAATTCAATCAAATCTTTTTTTGGAGAATCCTTAAGCCAAAAATCATCCATTTTCAGCGCAAAATTTTTTAAATTTATGATAGCCGTTAAGCCAAAAATCCTCCATTTTGGGCTTAAATTCAAATTATTTCAAAAATTCGAAAATCGGAAATCGAAAGAAAAAACACTCGAAAATCGAAATTTCGAAAAAACTCTGCTTCCAACTCCTACTTCTAACTCCTACTCCTTCCGACCTAGGACTACAACAGAGAAAACTACACTAAAGAAAAGCAAGCCAAATTTAAAACACTTTAAATAAATTTTAATTCAGGACATTGTTGTACGCCTTTTTCACGCCATGGAGATTGTTACGATTGCCCAACTGGACTCATTTGCCATAGAGGGGATTATTGCTACCTTCCAACTACCCCTACAACTAAACCTACTACAAAGAAACCTACAAAAAAGCCTAAATATTAAATGAGAAAATAAAATTGATTAAAGTCTAATTAAAATGTTAATTATAATGTTGCATAAAATAAATAATGTCAAGAATAAATGTTAAAATGATTAACTTGTTTGAGAATTAAATGGATTCAGTGTATTGAGATACTTGAGAAACTTAAAAATTTGAGAGATTGAGAAATTTCTTTGGGAAAAATTATTTTAGGAGCTCAAAAATTCCCTCTCTTATCATTATGATCCAATTCTAAATTCCTGAACTTCTATTAACATAGTGGATATATTATTTATATTAACAATTATCACAACAAGGCAATGTGAACTTTTGCCTTAAAATTTTCCACTGGCCTTAAACTCAGTATCCGAGCAAAAGGTTGGTACTTCGAAAATTTTTGATTATTTTTGTTTCTTGTTTAATTCTCTATCATTTAGTCTTTATTTGAACTCATTATCTTTAAATTAAATAGTTATGCAATAAATAATGCAACCGACCCTGAACTTCTATTATCATAGTATGGTCCATTACCTTATAATAACAAACGTTAGGCCATATTTACGACAAATGTTGTATGATTGTTTTAGAGTTGAATTTTGTTTTAATATATAAAAGGGCAAATTAAATTTAAATTGCTTTATTTAATTGATTATGTCTTTATGGCAATCTCGAGGCCATACACATGATTTTGCAAGGCATTTAATTAAGCAATCGGGGTCACTTTAGTACGTGGGTGCAGGCTTTAATTTACAAATGTTATACCATTCGAAAGAGCTCGTCGAGCTGAGTCGAATGCCACCAAAATTAGATCTAGGAAAAATTTCTGGACCGAGATATAGGTCCCTAAAGTTTGAAAAACCATAGGGGGGACCAAGCACTTTTTTGGGGTGAAAAATTCGAAAATGCAAATTATACCTCGTTCGAAAGAGCTCATCGAGCTGAGTCGAAAGACACCAAAATCAACGAAATCCGACTTGATTGGACCGAGATATAAGCCCCCTAAAAACCTAAGATACAAAGGGGCGATTTTTGGAATAAAAAATTTTTTATACAAATAATACCTCATTCGAAAGAGCTCGACGAGCTGAGTCGAATGAGACCAAAATCACCATGATTAAACAAGATTAGAAAAAGTTATGACACAAAAAAACAGAACCTAAACCTATGGGGCGTCGGCGAGGCGCTTGTGCAAAACCCCGCGCTTCGCGCGGGGTTTTGCGGCACGCGCCTCGCGGGGAGTCTACGGGCGATGGGTCTGGGCTCGTAACATAAACCTATTCTTATCTCCCTTGTTCTGGACGTATTTGGAGCCTCTGTATCAGCAAAAATCTCCACAGATGCCATAGGTAAGGAGCTAAAAGAAAATATCAGAACTTTGTCCAATCAAGTCGGATTTTGTTGATTTTGGTGTCTTTCGACTCAGCTCGATGAGCTCTTTCGAACGAGGTATAATTTGCATTTTCGAATTTTTCACCCCAAAAAAGTGCTTGGTCCCCCCTATGGTTTTTCAAACTTTAGGGACCTATATCTCGGTCCAGAAATTTTTCCTAGATCTAATTTTGGTGGCATTCGACTCAGCTCGACGAGCTCTTTCGAATGGTATAACATTTGTAAATTAAAGCCTGCACCCACGTACTAAAGTACAGCCAAGCAATCGCTAACGAGAGCAAGAATTGAGAGGGCCGCCTGCCTAATGCTCTCCTAGAAAAGAGAGCGCCGCTTTATACACATGAATTTTCAATAATCGCTAAGAGCGACAGTCGACGCCTCGCCTAATGCCATGCCTTGCTAGTTGCTTAGCGTATGAAAACGTAGTTTATGCTTGCCAGGGCTAGGCAAGCATTCAGTCGTCTTGCTTTTTAATGATAGCAATTGCTTTTCCTTGCCGAATTTGACTGCCAAAATAAAATCTTGTGTATATGTTTGCAGGCTTTGAGCATGTTGTTAAAAAAATTTCTTTGTTGTACGCATGTCAGGGCATGCTTCGCCTTAATGGGCATGTTCTACAATGTTCTATGGGACCGTATAAATAAGCGTTGAATCCCAAGCAATAATCATTTTAAATTATTTTTAAAATTTTTTAATAATCTTAAATTTGTATGCTAGTGAGCGTTTTAAATGCTAGCCAGTTGGATCTTCCTCCTCCCTACAATAATATTTAAAACTCTTTTCCAGATGATTTTCTTAAAACAGCCAAATTCATTCTTTAAAAAAAGAATGTTTTTCTTTTTGATGTTTTGTTTGATTTGCATTGAATATGCAATTGGAAAGCAAACTGGAGATAATGGAAAGGGAAGCGACCTGGAGATTCCTTTACCAGCTGGAATGGTTAGTAAAGGAAAGCAAACTGGAGATATAGGGTCAGGAATTCATTTGAGTAAATGGAAGAAACATGATGGATTGGCTGAAATTCTTAAATTAACTGGACAGAATCTTGGCGATAAAGAGGCAATAAGTTTTGGTGATGGAAGTCATCACAGTGGAAAATTCGCCAACACAGAGACTAACAGCGAACCATTCGCTGAACTTTCTCCAGATGATGTCCAAAAATACAGAATTGAAATAAATAAATTAAAGCGAGGTAATTTATTGTTAATTTTTTGTTTTAGTTGATGATATATTTTATTTTTTAGATGATATATTTTATTTTTTCCAAATTCCTTCTTTACCAAATAGCCCGCTCTACCAAAAAATGGGCCCGACTAGTTAATTACTTTAAAATATTAAACCTTTTCCCCTTTTTTGTTGTTCGCCAAATTAGGCCCGTTTTGGCCGGAACGGGACAAATTACTTCTTCATTAAATTTGGCCCGTTCAACCAAAATGTGCCAAATTCCGTCCAATATTCTTTACAATAATTTCATAAATTCTCCAACTTCATTTACCCTTCTAATCCCCTTCACTATTCGACGAAATTGTTTAATAATGATTCCTTTTGCTCCTCCACACTTTTTTACGCAATCTTGTCTTTTTAAGCCCAATAATTCTCTAATCAAGTTAATTTGTTTAAATACCCGAGTTTAAGCCCTTACCCTACCAAAATTACTTCTTATTAAATAGTTAATAGAATAAAGAATTTAAATTTTGATTGTGTCCCCGATATGTATGTTGAATAAATTTGTATTTAATTTTTTAGTTGATGGAGGTTTTGTACTTGCTCTAGAGGATTACGAGTATACCAATTCTATTGGGAAAAAGGAAACGCTTGAAAAGGGTTCAGTCTATAAAATTGAAAAAGTTTTCGAAGCTGTTCGTATGAAGAATGTTCCTGGGCTGGAAAATGTGACATGTAAATTGTTTAATTAGATAAATATAACTAAATCAAGTATATGAATTTATCTCCCCCACACGTCCGTAAATTTTAGTTCGCAAATTCTTCTCCTTTCCTTTCCTCTTCTCCTTTCATAAAGAGTAAAAATGTACAAGATTAACCGTTAATTTATGCTCGAATCAGGGGGTCACCGTCCGGACCGAATGAAGTGCTTTTCTATATTTGCCTATCGAGTTAAGCATCTTTTCTTTGGACGGGTTTCTCGCATGTTTCTCAATGATTACACTTTTCAAATCATGACGCATAGCGTATGAATTCTGCTTCTCCCTATTCCACTGAAGTTTCTTTTTCCGCTTTATAATCGAATTCCACCTAGTTTTCTGTGACTTTCACTTTAACACTTTAGAGTCTATCATTAGTGCAAATACTGGTAGATCAGTCTTTATATTTTATTTCAGATATTGGAAAAGGAATGGTTAATCTGCATTTTCCTCTTGTACCATTATCCTAACCCCTACCATTTTCAATGCCGCGCTCATTTTTCCTGCGCCTTAAAAAATCCTAGAGACTGCTTATAAGTAGAGACTGGATTTTTATGCAAATGCATTTTTTTGCAAACTTTGCATGATGTCTTCTGCACAAAAAACAGTTTCCGCATGTTTTGAAAACTCTAGAGGGGGGTTTCTATTTGCATATAATGCATTTCATATTCCGGACTTTGCTGCATAAATGCATATTTTAATGCATATTTTGTGATTTTTGGGGAATATATCGCGAAAATTGCCGAAAATCCCGACAAAAATGGAAATTTGTAAATTATTCCCTCATCTTGAGGAAAACTATTTCACCTTCCTATTCTTTAATAGTGAATAAAAATATCTCACAATTAATTATTCCCTCAAAATTCTCGGCGCATAAAAAACGGGCGCGACAATAAAAAGGAAGGGGTGTAGGATAAGGGTTCAAGTGCTAATCTGAATATTAAGAACGTTAAAATACAAGATTTGGTTGAAAAGGTTGGGTTGGATCGAACAATATTTAAGCCTATATTTGATAGCCATATACAAGTTTTATTTAGAGACATACATGACAAGCAATTTTGCCGTGAGTTTTTATTTGGTGATATCTTAATGACTATATCAAATTTATTTGGTAACTCTGGGGGTTTCTTCATTTAATAAGGGGAAACAGCTTTTAAGTTATTAAAAAATTACAAGGGATTTGAAAAAATTAGAGGGGTATCTTGGGGATTTGGAAGGAATAAGGGGGATTCAAATGGATAAAAGTGTATATATGGTGATAAAATGTTATATTATATTACAGTTCGTCTTACATCGAAAGGGTTAATCTTTTCTAATTTGCAAACAAAAAAAAGTTACCTTGTCAAGGAAAATATTGGGGGTCAATTGCAATTGGAATTTGATGAGGAAAATACAAAAGAGCGTAAAATGCTTGATTCCGGTAATCGAAATTATTTGTTTGGATACATTGAAGCAAATAAAAGGAATGAGAAATATTCAAACGTATAATTTTTGAAATTATATTCAATGTTTATAACAATGGAAAATTTCGGAATAATACATATATTATATATATATGCCACCAGAAAGTTGTCCTTGCGAGCATTCTTTCACTGGAAAAATAGATTGTGAGAGAGTGGGTGGGAACGATAAGCAGTTGTCCAATCTTATTGTTATAGTGAACAACAAACAAAAGAAAGAAAAATAGAGTTGTTCTCTCTAAGAGCGGACAACGTTAGGGAAATGCGGGAAATTTCGCGGTATGTCCGCGACAGTCTGCTCTATTTATTGTAATTTTTTTAAAGACATAGCATTAATTTTAACATTTAACAGGTGGTTACCCGTGAACTCAATTTGCATCAGATCATCAATATTGCTTACAAAAAAGTTTATAGTCAACGTGATATTACTGGTGACTTCAAATCCCCTCATTTTGTTTTTGAATGCATAAAAGCCGTTGCTGACGAAAAATGTAAGAGCATGGAGATAAATGGTAAAAAATGGCCAGAAATTATCCACTATTTTGATGCTTATTTTAACGATGAAGAAACTACTGCTTTTAAACAAGTTGTTGACAATATCGGAAACAAATATAAGCAAATGTAAATTTATATATAGTTTTAAAAAAAGTTGGTCTATCTGGGAAATCCGAGACTTCTTGGTTATTTTTCTCTACTTAATTAAAGTCTTTACTTAATCCGAGAAAATTCGAAGATACAATAGTTTTGAGTATAAAAGAAGTACCAGACAACAGCCAACAACTACCAACATGCCCATAACTACGCTAAAGCCATGACTACCTGAAAAATTTACCCTTATCAATTTTGATGCCTGTCTCTTTAGCTTCATGAGAGGAATATCTTAATATAACGACGTTCTCGATATACCTATTTTTCCTTAGATCTTTGAGTTTTTAATCTTAGTTCAACATTAATAATTAAATTCAAATTTTAGCAATGACGAAGAGTACAAAAGTCGTGTTACTTTAAAGCCCGAAACTAAAGAAAAGGAATTGAAACTGAATTCCGAAAATAATGAGGATGAAGAAGAATGATTTGACTGATTGAAACAGCAAAAACATTTGTTAGATTTGCTATTAGACATCAAAAAACTTTAACTTTCATATCTCCCCTTCAATATTTTATGATGTCGAAATTATTTAGATTTAGGGATTAGGTGTCTTCTGACCTGGATATTCTGATTGGTCAATTTCTTAGAAATTCCCCTCTGATATCTACGGCTGGGCAAAATCTGCATAGGAATAGTTTGTATATTCATGAACTGATAGCCTAAGAATGGTATTTTAAGTTGGTCCTATCACTATAGGACCCGGTTCTTAATGCACATCTTTGCATGTTTCTGTCCTCTCGTGCATATTTGCATTCGGCATTAGGGTAAAACTAGGTTTAGGCCTCTTTTTTCTTCACGAGAGTCTTCATATTGTACTTTTTTTCTCAATTTCATTTCCTTAAGGCATTTTTAATGACACATAAATTAAGGAAGGAAGAAAAGCAGACCATTTTGTACGTACCTAGATTGTATTCCTTATAGAAGAAAAAGGGGACGGCCCCTAAAATGGCCCCTAAAACTTTGTTTGCCCTCATTATTTTTATTTATTCGGTATCCGTTTTACTTTCAATGCATAAATCTGTCAAAAAAATTTTGTTTATCAAATTATGTTTTCATTTTTATTATGGGTGTAAAATTTTTGGAGAACTTAAATAAAGTGCGAAAGTTATTATTGAAAAATTTTATCATTCTGGATAAACAATTCATTGGTTTATAAAAATCTTTCCAGGACTCAAGATGGGTCTTTCCGATTTCCGAAAAAAAATTTTAATTTCCAATTTCCGAAAAAAATTTTAATTGCCGATAGTTCCGATTTCCGACACCTTCGTCAGTTCCGACCCACCTCTGACCCAAGGAACTTGACATGTACGTATTGAAAACGTAGGTCTCTAAATATAAAATCAGTCAATTTACCCCAACAAAAATTAAATACAAAAATTCTAAAAATCACAAAGGAATTTTGAACAATCGCCGAGCATTTGCACTTGTAACTCTTATCACTTCAGCTACATCAATTCCTTTTATTTTTGCAATAAATTCAGCACTCAAACGAGCATTTGCGGGCTCATTTCGTTCTTCTCTATTTGGGCCCAAAACGGGCGAGTCTGTTTCCAGGCATAGACGTTCGAGTGGGACAGTACGCACAAATTCTTCCTGAAATTTTAAAGGTAAGATACCATATACCCACTAGAGTTGTACCCCGACCCCGTACTCCGACCATATTTTGCTCCCACGACCCGAAACATTTGGAAAACTCCGTACTACGACATACGCGCCCCCGAGCGTTCGGGGTACAACCTATTCCCACTCTAAAATACCTCCCCCGGGATACGCCGCGCGCGACCATAACGGCGCAAAGCCATAACCTGCTTCAAATTTATGAATTCTACCATATGTAGTATTAAACGATACCTCTAAACGAGCTAAAGAGATTGGTACCAAAGTAGATAAGGGCCAGAAATTTTCCAGAGGTTATGGCATTGCGCCGCTATTGTCGCGCGCCGTTTGTACCCACTTGCCCCTCCCTCTAAAATAACCCACCCAACCCTCTAAAATATTCCCCATCGAGGTTGTTCGAAAAATAGCCACCGGAGATTATGTTAGAGGAAATACAGTAAGAAAATCGGTCGTTTAGCCGAAATAAACAGGTCTACTCCCCCAAAGTTATGGTCAGGTGGAGCTGTTGGTCTGGCTATGATCTGGAAGATATGGTCTGGTCTCACCCAAGAGTTATGGTAAGCTCTATCACGAAGATAGGGGTATTATCTCCCTCGAGTTAACTTTTTGACCATTTCGAGCCCTATATCTCTTAGAATAAACTAATATAAATTTCCAACACCTTTTCTTTATTAACAGTAAAAGCTGGAGCCAAAGAAAAATGAAAGTCGGCCTCCACACCCAAACGAACACTTTTAATATTGCCTGTAAATGCATGCAAAAGAACATTTTTTGCTCCAAGGGATTGTAATTGTTCAATTACAGGCTTTCCAGCAGAACGAGAATGGACGTTTCTTTAATTGGAAAAATCAGAATGTTACAAATCAGAATTAAAAAAAACCAGAACTAAAAAACCAGAATTTCAAAAATCAGAATTTAAAAAATCAGAATTCAAAAAATCAGAATTATCAAAAATCAGAATTTTAAAAATCAGAATTTCCAAAAAACAGAATTTCAAAAAAATCAGAATTATCAAAATCAGAATTAAAAAATCAGAATTTACATAAACAGAATTGTAAAAAAACCAGAACTACAAAAATCAGAATTACAAAAAAATCAGAATTTTAAAAATCAGAATTTTAAAAAATCAGAATTTTAAAATCAGAATTTCAAAAAATCAGAATTTTAAAAAATCAGAATTTTAAAAAATCAGAATTTTAAAATCAGAATTTCAAAAAATCAGAATTTTAAAAATCAGAATTTTAAAAAATCAGAATTTTAAAATCAGAATTTCAAAAAATCAGAATTTTAAAATCAGAATTTAAAAAAATCAGAATTTTAAAATCAGAATTTCAAAAAATCAGAATTTTAAAAATCAGAATTTTAAAAAATCAGAATTTTAAAATCAGAATTTCAAATTCAGAATTTTTAATTTAATCAGAAACCCCCTACAAAGTCAATCCCAATTCCTTTGCCAGCTCAATTTGCGCACCAAAAACAGCTCGTTGTTCATCCTTATCGCCGCTTCCATTAGTCAAATATCTTGGGGTGAAATCCAGACCAACCTTCAAAAAAAAAGTTGTTGAGATATCAAAAAAATTTAGAAACCTCCCCAATTCCATGCAACATATTAGCTTCGTAAGCGTCCCTAATTGATTTTTCAACTTGTGTGTCCTTATACATTTGTTGAGTAACTGAAACCCAGCCTTTCTAAAATTAAAAAAATGAGGGAAAATTGAATTTTGAAAAATTTTTAAAATTGGGATCAAATGTCATCAAAAAATTTTTTTCGAATTTAAAAAAATCTTTTTTTTTTAATTTTTAGAAAATTTTTTATGTATTATAGGAGAAAAAATAAAGAATAGTCAGTTAAAATTCAGAAAAATCCAAAAAACTAAAGAAAACCTGAACAGGATGAACGCCCAAACAAGGCTTGATAAAATCAGGAAATTGTTTCGCTAGTTGAAGAATACGTGGGAAATCGGTAGGATATTCTGCTACAACGATGGCATGCACTACACCAGCCTTTAAATTAAAAGAATGAGAAATTTAGGGAAAAAATTAATTTGGGATCAAATGTCACCTCTTAAGAAAATTAAGAAAATATATTTTAAAAAATTTCTAAAAATTCTAACAAATTTTCTTTTAATTTTTTAGAGCTTAGAAATATTTTTATCACATTATACAACGCAAAAAACACATAAAAATTAATTTTGGGACCAAATGTCACTCTATAATTAAATTAAAAAATTGTCTTTAAAAAATTCTAAAAAATTTTAAAAAATATTTTGGGAGGCCTAGAAATTTATTTTAATAAAATATAAAATAGTACCGAGAGAAAAAATAGAAAAATCTCAAAAAATTAAGATGGGATCAAATGTCGCTTACTGGGAAAATAAAAAATAAAATTTAAAATTTTTTAAATAATTTCAACAAATTTCCAAAAGCATTTTGAAAGCCTCAAAAAAATTTTTTAAAATAGAATTCAACCAAAAATCAAAAAAAAAATTTATAAAAAACCTCCTTCGCCCGTTCAATTACTAGTCCAATATCTTCATTAAAAGAGGAATCTGCCAAATGGCAGTGACAATCAATCATTTTTCCGAAGAGAATTAACTGAAAAAATTTTTATAAAATTTAAGAAAATTCCAAAAAAATTTTCCAAGTAAAAAACGAAAGAGTAGAGGCCATAGAAAAAGACAAAATAAAGGAGGAATTGAAAACAAGCCGTTTCAGCGCCATTTCAGTGTGTCGGTATACTGTTAACTGAGAGAAAATTAATTAGGATTTTCATGTCTATGTATTACATTTAGATTTTGGAAAATTTTTCTTTTTTTTTTGAATTTTTAATTTTTTCAACATTTTTTAAAAATTCAAAAAATTCGAAAAAAATTTTTTTCAAAAAATTTAGAAAAAAATTTTCCCTTAAAACAAAAGAATATTAAAAAAATTTTTTCAAATATTCGCTATGTCGGAAAAATATTTTTCTATTTAATTTTTCCCTTTCAAAATATACTTGCACTTTTCAAAAATAAAATTTAAAAAAATTAAAAATAAAATTAAATTTCTTAACAAGCACTTTAACAATGTTGCCCTTTTAAATAAACAAGCACTGCCTTTCTTTAAAAAAAATTTATTTTCCCAGCTTTCATAATTTTTGGCAATTTCCGTCTCATATCCCTTTATTTAACCCCCTTGATTTAATTAAAATTACTCATTAATTTTGAATTTTCTCGACTCGATTCCCACCTAAATTTGACTAAGATGCTTATTTTATTCATTATTTTAAGTCAAATTTTAATTAAAAATTGTGGGGCGGTTGAAGGTAGAAATTTAATTCATGATAATTTTAGCTAACCCTCCCTAAAGAATAAGCAAAAGAATTGGATGGGGGTTGATCCTGAGAGATCTCCGGTTGTGAGAGAGCTCTCCGTCAAGACAAACATTTCTAATAGTGCTGCGGTCTTTGGATATTTACAGTTCCATTGTATTATGAGATAAAGTTTCATAGTGTAAGGAAGAGAAAGATCCAGCTGGCTAGCATTTAAAACGCTGACTGCGGGGGTTTAAGATCTAATAAAAGAGAAGATGAAAGCAGCGCCCCGGTAGCTCAGAGTTAGAGCTCCTGCATATGGTGAGCGAAAGCGCCTAGCAATAACTGCCAGGAGGTCGCAGGATCGAAGCCTGCCCGGGATTAAACTTTTACCTCGCTCTTACTATAGTATAAAACTGATAATGATAACTGATAATAATGATAACATGATGACTCTCCGATTTAACGGACATATGGGCAGTGGGCAATTGAAGAGTATACTTCTGGGTAGTACTTGGAGATTAACGAGCAATTGGGCAGCAGATACGGCTGTGAAAAAACTTCATAGCTTTCCATCCCCTTAGCTTCAAGCCCTTTATAAAGCCAACTTATTTAAGGTGAAATTCATCCTTTGAATGTTGTTCAACCCCAACAGACGTTTAATGCTCCCCAAATTCTTCCGGAAACTTTTGAAGCTCCTAAGGGAGTCAACTACCCAGATTCTCCATTCTATGGGTATCGAAGAATGCTAAAGGATCAAGGCAATAATAATGGAGAGAACCCCACTGGGAAGGAAAAGAAAGGGTCAAAGACTTTAAAAAATAAATTACAGGCTCGATACAATGTGGAAGTTAAAAATAAATTTAGCGCCTTAAACGGCCTAACGGAGGCAAATGAAAAAGAGTTGTTCAACAACGAAAAGGAGAAGACTAAAAAAGAGTCAAAGGGGAAGGAAAAGTGTGAAACAGAGTGCGTTGAAGAGCCTCCAATTAGAAAATCGAGTAGAAAATCGAGAAAATTAATGAATGAAAGTATCAAGGACGTGAACGTCACGTTTGACAATAAGCCTAAATTTAATTGTTGCAAGCGTCATCATATGAGTGTTTTGGTTACTGCATTTTTGGCTTGTTCTAGCCTTAGAAATTACGCAAATTTGCAAACTTCATTTATATGCGATATTAGTAAGTTTAAAACGAACAGGTTTAGATTGAGCTTGAAATTAATTAAGGGTGGATGGGGAACTCTCCAATACTGTACGTACAAGGTATCTGATCTTCTTGTCAGCCTATTCACTAGTTCGAAGGGAGATGTTCCCTTCAGCCTACTTATAGTCTGAGGGTGGCATTTTTTCTTGCCTATTTACATCCTAGTCCGAACAGAATATCTCTCTTCAGCCTACTATTTTAATAATATCTCCTACATTCAATAGAAGGCGAGTTCACTTAAATACCAGCATTGTGAGCTTAAAACTTATTCCGAACGTGGCATGTCCTTCCAGCCTACCTACTAGTCCAAACGGGGCATGTCACTTTAGACTAAATTCTCGTCCAGACGGGACGTCTCCCACATCCTATTTTGAACGGGGCATGTCTTTTCAAGCTACCTACTAGTTCAAACGGAACATGCCTCTTCAGTCCACATCCTATTTTGAACGGGGCATGTCTTTATTAAATTCAATTAATTCTCTTTAATAAAAACAGATTCGAATGATGGTTTATTTGATTATGTGACTTGTGGGCAACAATACAACTGTACTCAACCTCCCTGTGAACTTACGGGATACGCCTGTAATGCTGAACAAGACTATATAAAAGTGCCATCCAAAGATTTTCACGAATATATTGGCGAAAGTCAGCCTTTCAGAATGTATTGTCCGATAGGCCAAAATGGAGAGGATGTGTTGGTCGCTGAGGGATATGGAAGCTGCGATGATAGTGGAAGTCGCAAATGCAAAATTGATTTTGAACAAATTGTGAACTATAATCAGACTTTGAATTAAGCCGAGGAAAGATAAAAGAAATTGAAAGAAGATGAAATGATAATTTTAAGAAAATATCGAAATTTAACTTTATTCGATGAATATAAAATTTTGCTTCCTTTTTTGCTTTATGGGACAAATAAAAATTTATTTTAAAGTAACCAAGAATTAAAGGTAACCAAGAGTTACGAGTCTAATCAAAAAGCTATTACTCCAAGAAGCTCGAGTTAAAAGTTGGACATCTTATAGAGCCTGCCTCACTTGCAGAGACCTCGCTTATAGAGACACTATTGAGGGGGAAATAAGTTTTGAAGCTCCAAACTAAATGAGCAAATAAATAATTGTCACTAGAAGGGCTCCACTCAAAGCAGAGATTCTTGTTCCATTTCCTGACTAGACAGATCCAGGATATTCAGCAGATCCTAATTAAGGTACTCTTAATTATAAGATACAATTTCTATATAAAGGGTATACTGTTGTGTCCGCACTTGCAGAAAGAACATAAATGAAAATAAATAACCCATCATCGGGTTGGATGGTGGCACAGTCGGTTGTGCTTTCGGTTCCATCTCCCATCCACAATTTTTCCACAGCATGAACACTCGGACATGACATATACTATCTTATATAGGGTATACCAAGGTTATACCTACTATCATTTACTCTTGAATTTACTCAAAATAATAAGTTTTTATAAAATTTTCTCGCATTATTTCAACGTTTCCTAAAGTTTTTTTTTCGTAAAACGTCCAAAACATTCCCAAAAAAATTTTTGGGTGGGCGGCAGAAATTCTTTACTTATCCAACAACATTTGAAACGACTTTCTAGGAATTTATAGAAGAAATATTGTTTAATCCCTCACATATTATATTAGATAGGAGAACGTAACAGCTGTTTAATCTTTAGTGATTTGAGTAGAATAAAGGCCCAAAGCTTTATATAAAACAAAAATTGTTTGTTAGTTAACTGAGTTAAGTTAAACCTAAACTAAACTGCCTCTGGCAATTGTTTAAGATCAATAAACCCAACTTTCTATAATGGAAGGAATGAGGGAGATCTAGCTGGTTAAGATTTAAAACTCTTCCTAGGCGGTGATATAAGATAGATTAAAAGCTAGGTAAAAGCAACGGCAACTTTAGATAGACTAAATTAGGAGGTGGATATGATTGCTATCTATATTTGTTTACACTCGAATCTCTCTATAAAAACATTCTACAGACAGACACCTCCCCTAGATAAATCCTAAAATCACTCTAAGTCAGACATCCCTAAACAAATCCTAATAATCCTCTGAATCCCACTATCTCCTTCAAAATCCTTCTAAATCCCTCTATATCCTTCTAAATCCCTCTATATACTTCAAAATCCCTCTAAATCCCTCTATAT
The DNA here is from genome assembly GCA_036172945.1 of Meloidogyne incognita. Lineage (NCBI taxonomy): Eukaryota > Metazoa > Nematoda > Chromadorea > Rhabditida > Meloidogynidae > Meloidogyne > Meloidogyne incognita. The sequence goes on along the minus strand of JARQAC010000040.1, from coordinate 234,676 downwards.
CCTTCTAAATCCCTCTATATACTTCTAAATCCCTCTATATACTTCTAAATCCCTCTATATCCTTCTAAATCCCTCTATATCCCTCTAAATCCCTCTATATCCTTCTAAATCCCTCTATATCCTTCTAAATCCCTCTATATACTTCTAAATACCTCTATATACTTCTAAATCCCTCTATATCCTTCTAAATCCCTCTATATACTTCTAAATCCCTCTATATCCTTCTAAATCCCTCTATATCCTTCTAAATCCCTCTATATACTTCAAAATCCCTCTAAATCCCTCTATATCCTTCTAAATCCCTCTATATACTTCAAAATCCCTCTAAATCCCTCTATATACTTCTAAATCCCTCTATATCCTTCTAAATCCCTCTATATCCTTCTAAATCCCTCTATATACTTCTAAATCCCTCTATATCCTTCTAAATCCCTCTATATACTTCAAAATCCCTCTAAATCCCTCTATATCCTTCTAAATCCCTCTATATACTTCTAAATCCCTCTATATCCTTCTAAATCCCTCTATATACTTCTAAATCCCTCTATATCCTTCTAAATCCCTCTATATCCTTCTAAATCCCTCTATATACTTCTAAATCCCTCTATATACTTCTAAATCCCTCTATATCCTTCTAAATCCCTCTATATCCCTCTAAATCCCTCTATATCCTTCTAAATCCCTCTATATACTTCTAAATCCCTCTATATCCTTCTAAATCCCTCTATATACTTCTAAATCCCTCTATATACTTCTAAATCCCTCTATATCCTTCTAAATCCCTCTATATACTTCAAAATCCCTCTAAATCCCTCTATATCCTTCTAAATCCCTCTATATACTTCTAAATCCCTCTATATACTTCTAAATCCCTCTATATACTTCTAAATCCCTCTATATCCTTCTAAATCCCTCTATATACTTCTAAATCCCTCTATATCCTTCTAAATCCCTCTATATACTTCTAAATCCCTCTATATCCTTCTAAATCCCTCTATATCCTTCTAAATCCCTCTATATACTTCTAAATCCCTCTATATACTTCAAAATCCCTCTAAATCCCTCTATATCCTTCTAAATCCCTCTATATCCTTCTAAATCCCTCTATATACTTCTAAATCCCTCTATATCCTTCTAAATCCCTCTATATCCTTCTAAATCCCTCTATATACTTCTAAATCCCTCTATATACTTCTAAATCCCTCTATATCCTTCTAAATCCCTCTATATCCTTCTAAATCCCTCTATATACTTCAAAATCCCTCTAAATCCCTCTATATCCTTCTAAATCCCTCTATATACTTCTAAATCCCTCTATATCCTTCTAAATCCCTCTATATACTTCTAAATCCCTCTATATCCTTCTAAATCCCTCTATATCCTTCTAAATCCCTCTATATACTTCTAAATCCCTCTATATCCTTCTAAATCCCTCTATATCCTTCTAAATCCCTCTATATACTTCTAAATCCCTCTATATACTTCTAAATCCCTCTATATACTTCTAAATCCCTCTATATACTTCTAAATCCCTCTATATACTTCTAAATCCCTCTATATCCTTCTAAATCCCTCTATATCCTTCTAAATCCCTCTATATACTTCAAAATCCCTCTAAATCCCTCTATATCCTTCTAAATCCCTCTATATACTTCAAAATCCCTCTAAATCCCTCTATATACTTCTAAATCCCTCTATATCCTTCTAAATCCCTCTATATCCTTCTAAATCCCTCTATATACTTCTAAATCCCTCTATATCCTTCTAAATCCCTCTATATACTTCAAAATCCCTCTAAATCCCTCTATATCCTTCTAAATCCCTCTATATACTTCTAAATCCCTCTATATCCTTCTAAATCCCTCTATATACTTCTAAATCCCTCTATATACTTCTAAATCCCTCTATATACTTCTAAATCCCTCTATATCCTTCTAAATCCCTCTATATACTTCTAAATCCCTCTATATCCTTCTAAATCCCTCTATATCCTTCTAAATCCCTCTATATACTTCTAAATCCCTCTATATACTTCTAAATCCCTCTATATCCTTCTAAATCCCTCTATATCCCTCTAAATCCCTCTATATCCTTCTTAATTCATAGTCTTAAGAATATCTTCCCCAAGTTTTTTTACTTTTTCTATTTACCTCTTATACCTCCAAATATCCTGATACAACCTAGATCTCCTGATATTCCCTCTTATCCCCTCAAATCTGCTAAAAGTCCACCTAACGTTAAATTGATCATTTTTAAAAAATTTCTTTTTCCAATCAAAATTTTTTTCAACATCCCTTCCATTTCAAAATAAGCCTAGTAAACGAATCATTCCCCTTCAAAAGCTTTTAGGTGAAAATATGAGAAGGTTGAAAAGATGAATAATATTTAATGTAAGAATGCTTTAAAAAAAGGAATGAATAATCCCTTATATTAATGCTGTAACAATTTTTTATTCAATTTTATACACACTAGAATATTATTTATTGTTTCTCCTTGTATTTAAAATTTTTTTTTCGTAATATTTTTAAATATTTTTTACTAGAAATTTTTAAAAAATCATCTTTTTTCTTGTTAAAATTATTAAATAAATTTCCGATTAAACTCAACTATTTATTATCGGTCCGAGTCCACCTCAAAAATGGCTTAATCCTCAAAAATGGCCTACACCCAGAAGACCTACGACCAAAAGCCTGCACCCAGAGGACCTTTGACCCAAAAGACCTACAAATTTTTAAAGCGAATATCGAGGGATTAAGGGGGTCACCTCGGTCCGAGTCCACCCCAAAAAAAGACCTACGCCCAGAAGACCTATGACTACGGTTTCACCGGAAGTTCCGGTTCCGATTTCGGTTCCGGAAATTGACCTAGAGGACCTATTGTCTTAAAGGACCTACAAATTTTTAAAGGGGATTCAGAGGGATCAAGGGGAATTCTGATGGATTAAGGGGGATAAATGCCCTTCTCTATAAAGGTACCCCTTCTCTATAAGAACCGATGACCCTACCCAGTCTCCATTTCATAACATATAACTATGGGTGGGTATAGATCTCTATCTAATTCAATCACACTAATCAATCGATATCCGCTTAATCCCTCCAAATCCAACGATATTCCCTTTCGATATCCGCCTTCAAAAGTTGTAGGTCATTTGGGTCAACAGGTCTTTTAGGTTGACCACATCGGTCCGGTTCAGGTGATATCCAAAAATTTTTCAAGAACCGACAACCCTATTTTCATCAAACCCTTAATAGGTATTTTTATTTATTTACCCATGATTTTTTTAAAAAAATTTTTGGTTAAAAAACCAAAAATTTTTTGGAATTTTTTAGTTAAAAAACATTTTATTTACCCGGATAGTTTACCAATCCATCAAACCTTTAAAAAATCTTTTTTCACATTCGTATTTACTAGAAAGCATCAGTTGTTCCCACAAACATGATCTTCAATAAACCTTTCCTAGGAATTGACTGATCCATTACATAAACATTTTTCTTACTACCACCCAAACCAAAAATTCTCTTTTAAAGTATGGCTATCTAACTACAATTTTTATAAAAAAAATTCGATTCTATCAAAAGAAATTATTCCATTTTGTTTAGTGTAGGTCTCCGATCCTTTCGGATTTTCGGAGACTCTCCTACCCTTTCGGTCTCCTACCCTTTCGGTCTCCGAACCTTTCGGGATACAGCCTTAATTCTCATCGTAATCGCTGAATCCCATCCCTCCTTGGAGCCATCCAAGGGAGGGACAAGAGCGTAAGTTCGTAGATCGTTTGAAACTATTAGGTTTATACCCAGTCCTCCTCAGAGCTGCCCATGACATTCCTCCCCTCCCGTCCTCATCCCTTCCCCTCATGGCCCCCCGTCCTCATCCCTCCTCCTCATTCCGTCTCTTCAGGGATTAACCCAGTTTGTATAGGTCCATATCCGAGTTTATCACCCAACATTCTTTCTAATATACTGCTTAATTCCACAACATGTCTCAGTCTCTCAATTAACTCTCTACGCCCTTAAACTATAAAAATTTTCTAACAAATTTCCCCAATAAAAACACACATTTTCTTATCCATATTTATAGATTTTTATCTTCTCTAACTAAAAATAAAATTTTTATTTTACTTCTCTATTACAACATTAATGATCTAATAAAGGGACAGATGTGTGTAAACCGCCTACACACAAAACTAAAAAAAAGTTTTAAAGCCTGGAGGCGGCAGCATATGCTCAATTTTATTTACTTACTATTTTTAACTCAAATCCTTTTTACTTAAAAACTTTTATTTTTGGGAAACCGATTATTAATACTAAGAGCTTTTAAAGAATTTATTTTTCAGCTTAGCCTTTTCATAAATTTTCGTTTTCCATTTTTCACATTCTATTTTCCTAAATTTCGTTTCGGCCAACCCCTGACAACTTCTAGAGACGTCCGAGACTCTTGGCCCCATAATTCACTCAAATCCCAAGGATATCACTCTTACCCTCTTAATCCTTTGATATTACTCAATATCCCCTTTATCCACCCAAATCCTCTGAAATAATTATTCCTTTGATTTAATTCTTGGATTTGATTCATATTTTTAGTACCCCCTTTGTTTGTAATTTAACATTTTGTCTTATACATATTCAGATTCCTTTTTGTCACGCAACATTTATACCAGGGGTGGGCTGAGTCTCGTATCTCGTGTCTCGTATCTCGTGAAATCTCGTGTTTTTTAGAGGTCTCGTATCTCGTTTTATCTCGTTCTCGTATTTTTTTGTGAATCTCGTATCTCGTGAATCTCGTGTCTCGTATTTTTTGGGGCTCGGCCCACCCCTGATTTATACCATTCTTTTAGTACCCCCTTTGTTTTACCATTTTATCTTATCCTTCTTTTAAAATTTTGTCTTATACCTCTTCTTTTGCCCTTTTGTATTAGTTTCCTTATTGAACCCTTTTGTCTTTTACGATTTTTTCTTACCCTTTTCTTTTGCCCTTTTGTATTAGTTCTCTTCTAGTATTCTTTTGTCTTTCCCATTTTTCTTATCCTTTCGTCATTTACTATTCTGTCTTATTCTCCTTCTATCTCTTTCCTCCTTATTTTTTTGTGGCAGCCATTATAACGAGAGAAATTAGTGTACTATTTCTTTTTATCTTTCTCATTATTACACTTTTACTATTTTATTCTTTCTTTTTCTCTTTCCATATTTTCTCCCCATTCAAAATTTTTTGAAGAAAATAGCCGTAAAAATAGGAAGAAACAGAGCCCTTACAGACAAACCATTCTCAAATTATATATAGGAAATTTTTGGGACGGGGGGTCTTTGACCCCCTATAAATTCTAAATCTTTTGAATAAGTTGAGATTCTCTTGTTCTCTAACCTTCTTTTGCTCCTCATATAAAATAAATGGAAGACGTTTTCTCTTAAGATGGGATATATGTTTGGTGTAAACTTTTGCACCACACTGTATAAAATTTTTGGGACGGGGAGTCTTTATGGACCCCCTACATTTGTAAAAATATTCAGTTAAACACTTGTACTCTAGCCTATTTTGCTCTTCATATAAACAAATGGAGGATGTTTTCTCTACAAATGTGATGAAATATAACTTCTATGGGTTAATTTTTTTATATATAGATAAAATTTTTGGGACGGGGAGTCTTTATGGACCCCCTACATTTGTAAAAACATTTAATAAATATTTTTGTTCTCTAACCATTTTTGCTCCTCATATAAAATAAAAGAAGTGACTTCCATAGAAATAGGATGAAATTCCCCTCAGTTGGACCCCTCCCCTATATTTTTATATATAGATAATGAAATTTTTGGAACTGGGGGTCTTTTTAGACCCCCTTCATTTTAAGTTTTTAGCATTAATATTTTTGTTCTCTACCCTTGTGTACTTCCCATATAAAATAAAAGAGAACTTTTCTTTACAAACTGGCCTCTTTTCCTGCCATAACGGCTAACTCAATCGTGCGGTACTAAAACGGTTTAGAATTTTTGGGACGGGGGGTCTTCGTGGACCCCCTACATATCTCAAATTTCTTCTCTTTAAACTTATGAGCCTTATGAACCTTCTTTACTTCTTTACATGTTATCGACTTTCTCTGCACCCTTACGACGTAAATTAATCCTATCTTAACCATAATTCTTGGACTAGGGGTTTATATTGCCTCCCCCCTATTTATAAAAACTAAAAATGTTTTTGTTCTCTAACCTTATGTGCTACCCATATAAAATAATAGTCGACACTTTCTTTACAAAGTATCTTTACCTCAAAAAGAACAGAAAGCAGTTTTAACCCACTCAAGTGGCAAGAATTTTTGGGACTGGGGGTCTTATGGACCCCCTATATTAAAAATCTTTTAACTTTTTTGATGAAGAGTTCTTTACATATCTTCAATTTTGCCTAAAGTTCCAACGTGGAACTAAATATTCTCGTAACTAATTTTTCGAAAGGGGGGTCTTTGTGAGCCCCCTATATTTTAAAAACAATTGGTCTTTAAATCAGTCTTAAAATACTAAAAAAATTTTTAAATAGAATTATTAGGAATATAAGTAAAATTGAATACTCTTCTCTATTCTTTTTTTTAACTTCCACTCAAAACTCATGTTCTCTACCCTTATGTGCTTCCCATATAAAATAAGAAGAGACGCTTTCTTTACAAACTAGCCTCTTTCCCATTGAACTGGCGTGGAATCATGCGGTACGGAATCGTAATAGAATTTTTGGGACGGGGGGTTTTCTTTGACCCCCCACATTTAAAAATTTTGAGAAAAAATATTTCGTTCTCTAGCCTGTTTTTTCTTCCCTAGCAATAATAAAATAAAAGTAACGTTATCTTTCCAAATTCCTCTTTTTCTTAAGCATAGAAACGTACTCAAACACACTAACGTGAAAAGAATTTTGGGACTGGGGTCTATGTAGACACACTATATTTTATTAATATAGATAAAACATTTTTGTTCTCTACCATTTTTTGCTACTCATATAAAATAAGAGGAGAAGAGTTCATTACTTAGTAACTTTTTGTCTAGCTAAATGGCGTACTCAAACGGCGAGTCTGAATCGTAGATAGAATTTTTGGGCCGGGGTTTCTTGTGGAACCCCTTAAATTTTAAAAATTTTTTAAAGCAAACTCTTTTGTTCTCTAACCTTTTCTGCTACTCATATAAAATAAAAGAGATGTTTTCTGTATAAATTGCCCTCTTTGTATAAAGCCTACCCCCGATGTAACTAAACTCGTCAGAGTATAATTTTTGGGCTGGGGTTCCTTCTGGAACCCCTTTAATGGAAATCTTTAGATGATAAGAAATTAAATTTGTCTCGAAATATTTTTTATATTTGAATTTTCTAATAAGATTATTTGTACTTAAAATACAGTGTCTTTTGTCTCTAATAGCGAGCCATCCTTTTCTCTCTAGTTGAAACTAATCTAATTTTTGGGATGGAGGGTCTTCTATGAACCCTCTTTCTTTAAAATTTTAATTTAATTTTCTGGACATGTTTACTATATCTTATCTAAATTAGCAAGAAAATACAGTGATTCCTCTTTGTTATAATTCTAGGTAATAAAGTTTTACTGAGTTCTCTTTCTCATATTAAGGTATCTTGACTCGGATAACAAGTCTTTATACATAAATTATCTAAATTTATATTCGTGATTATTAAAAATATTCGAGATTTCTTTTAAAGCGAGAATAATCATTTTATAAATATTTTTTAAAAATTTCGATTTCTGGAAAATTTTTTGAAAATTTATAAATTAAAAAAAATTTTTTTTTTCAATTTAAGAGTGCCTTCTCTATACTTGTGCCTTTTATATTAATTTTAATTCTTGACTTAAAAGTCTAAAAAATCAGCAAAAATGGACGCCATCAAGAAGAAAATGCAGGCGATGAAGATCGAGAAGGTGGAGAAAAAATTTTTGAAAAATCAAAAAAAATTTTTTTGAAAAATTTATTTCCTTTAAAGGATAACGCCATAGACCGTGCGGACGCTGCAGAAGAAAAATGCAGACAGACTCAGGAACGCTTAGAACGCGTTGAGGAAGAGTTGCGCGATACTCAGAAGAAGATGATGGTGAATTGAGAATAATTTTTTGAAAATTCTTGAAAATTTTTGAAATTGAAAATTTTTGAAATTTTTGAAATTTTTTAGAAAATTTTGAAATTTTTAAAATTTTTGAAATTTTTGAAATTTCTCAAATTTTTTTAAATTTTAAAGATTTTTGAAATTTTTAACTTTTTTGTAAAAATTTTGAAATTTCTGTAATTTTTTTGAAAATTTAAAATTTTCAAAAATTAAAAAAATTTTTTAAATTTAAAAAAAAACGCAAAAAATTAAAATCTTTAGGCAATTGAAAACGAATTGGACAAGGCACAAGAGGACCTTTCCTCCGCAAACAATGCGCTTGAGGAGAAGGAGAAAAAAGTGCAGGAGGTGGGTCTTTAACTAAAATATTTTGTGGAAATTGTGGCACTGTTTCCGTATTTATTTCTTTATATTGTATTTCTGTGTATGGGTTGTGTAAATGTAATTTTGTGTGAATTTCTTCGAATGTAAATGAGAAAATAATTTTTTCTGTGGATAATCTCATGGAGTGTTTGGGCTTGGGTATGTCTAGGGTGTGACACTTAAGTTTGTTAGCCCATTTTTTTTCAAGTTTCCTCTCACGCTTAATGTTATAAAGTCTGATCTCACTTATGTCTTCAATCAGCACCTGAATATCCCTCACACATTCTGAGAGATACACACTACACCCAAGTAAGTATCGTAAACTCGGGCGTAGCGATTGTCTCTCCCAAGTGAGTGTAACTTATTTAAGGGTCACTTTTGTGCACTCCCATGGGTATTCATAAATAAGCTGCGATTGTATAGTTTTGAAGCTTACAATACTAGGGGGTACCGACTTTTTTACAAACACATAAAGTGAGTCCTTGAAGTCTTGAAAATCAATTTACTTAATAATTTCTCCAATTTTCGTCTTATTTTTTAACCAATTTTTTCCTATATTTTTATTTAACAATTAGCATTATTTGTAAGCATTTACAACTTTTCTCTCACTCTTATTATTTTTTGAGTACTACCCCTAAATTGGTTGATTGATATCGTCACGCGCACGCAAAACAAGTTGTTGTATTAAAAGAACAAAAACAAGCGTAGATTATTCCAAAAAGTTTATTTTTCTTTAAAAATACAAGCCTGATTAGCTATCATTTTTTGTTGTGATTTTTAATGGGAATGCTGCTAAAAGATTTTTTTTTTGTTTTTAATGATGGAACAGAATAGGGAAATTAAGCTCCTTTTTAATTTTAAGCAATAAAATTTGTTTTGTATAGCTACTGAGGGGGGGGGCATTTTTTTAACTTAAAATGGGTCCCCTTCCATTCTCCCCTCCTCCAATTATTTATATCAGACCCCTATCCAGCAGTGGTGGAGCTCGTGCCACTAAATACAAGATTCACGACTAAATACAAGATTCTCAAAAAACACGAGGCGATCTCCACCCCTGGTATCTAGCTACACTACCCTCTCTCACAGTTCCACTTCCCCTCATCCTCCTCTATTAACTTCAGAAATATTTTAGCTAAATTACATCCTACAAATGATGCCTAATTATAAATTTTTTAAATAAAATTCACTTTATAAAACCACTCCATAAAATACAAAATTTAAAAATTTATTTGTATTTATATTTTTGGTGATTTGATCTGTAAATTTGCGCAACGCCGTCAAAGGAAACAAAAGCGATGGAATTTCGCTATATATCAAATTCTGTTCTTTAATTTTAAAAGTAAATTGAACTTTTTTGAATTTTGTATTTTATTAAATTAATTAAGCTTGTTATAAATATGATGGTTATATTCTTTCCGGAATTTTGTATTTTCTTTATAAAATCAGAAATCCCTCTGAAAATAAAATCAGAATATCTAGTAATAATAATGGGGCTTTCCGGAGAAAATACAAAATATTCTGATTTATTAAATAATGTGTTTTCTTTATGAAATCAGAATTTCCTTTTTATAAAAATAAAATCAGAATATATGTACTTATAGTAATAATGTGTTTTGTGTTTTCCGGAATATTTATTAAAATTCTGTTTTATTAAACAATAATGTGTTTTCCTTATTAAATCAGAATTTTCTCTTTATATGTGTAAGTCAGAGTTATAATGTATTTTCTGGAATAATTCAAAATATTTTGATTATAACTATATTCCGGAATATTGCTAAAATTCTGATATTAAATAACTGTGTATTTTCTTTATAATCAGAATATTTAAATCAGAATATTATTAATTTAATCGGAATATTAAATCAGAATATTCCTACAAATCAGAATATATGTATATTCAATAATTATAATTTATTTTATGGAATAATTCGATTATACTATAATTATAAATTATTTCCGGAAATTATAAATTATTAGCGATATAATGTATTTTCCGAATATTCACTAAAATTCTGACTTATAAAATTATTTTTTATTTTCGTTATATTTTAGAAATTTTTTATCTTGTTACTATTCCTTTCTAAAATTCTTTTAATTTCTGTATTTTGTTATTATTACTTAAACACATTCCATTCCTCTTGCCTCATTCCTCATAATCATAAAAAATTTTTCCACTCATAGCGCGCAACATATATACCTCAAGAAACACTTGAAGGTCGGCGGCTGGTATGCTTCTCGCCAGACTTTTTATATTTGTTATTGTATAAATATCGCTTCACTTTAAGGTCGCGAATTCCTCAACAATTTTCTTTATTATATTATATTTTCCTCTAAGAAGTAGCAGCTGCTTAAGGGGAAAAATGCACATTTTTGAAAGAACTCATAACCTCATTCTGTTTTATTAACATAGAAAATTCTGATTTTATTAAGAAAATACAAAATTATTTAATAAATCAGAATTTTATTCCGGAAAATACATTAAAATCAGAAATAATTTATACTTTCCGGAAATAATTTATAATTATAAATGTTCTGATTTTATTGTTATTATGAAGAAATTCTGATTTTATAGGAAAATACATTTATTATTTAATAAAACAGAACTATAATCTAACAGAACTATAATTTAATAAAACAGAATTATAATCAAAATATTTTGCATTATTCTGGAAAATACAATATAACTCTAGAATATATAACGATTATTAATAAATCAGAACTTAATAAAATATTCGGGAAAATACAAAAGATACTAATTATTCTGATTCTATATAGGTATTATTAAATGTTCTGATTTTATTTTCAACTGCATATTTCTATTCCTTTATTTTATTTTAATTAATTCTACTTCAAATAGATTTGATCAGCACCGTTTAAAAATTAGTTAAAAATAATTATATAAATAAATTTTCACTATTTTCTACATAAATTCCTATCCCTGCCTTTTTTGCCCGATAAATCTGAATTTTTTGTCCATTTCTCTTTTTCCATTTCCTCCTAAACCGTCCGGCTGGTTCTAACGACAACCCCTTTCTTTTCTTTAATTTCTCATTATTTAATTGACGGTTTGGCAAAAAATAGCGAGGACAGGGAAATGAAAGAATTAAAAAAAGACACGCGCAAAACAACTACTTTTAGCACAAATGTGTTTTTCCCGTTTTAGTGCATTCCCTAGACAATTATGCTGTTTTATTTAAATATAACGCATTCTGAAAGGGTTTTATGTATTTATAAATGAAAATAAAAAATTAAAAATGCAATTCAGAATAAATTTTAAAAATCAGAATTTATATATATAGTACTTTCTATTTTCCAGAATGTATTTTGTATTTTTCAGAATTAAAGTTTTATAAGCTCAATAATTATTTTCCGGAAATATTGCATTATTCTAAATCAGAATTAATTTTATTGTTTTTTTTCCGGAAACTTTTTCCGGATTTTTATATTTCTTCCGGTCAGAATAAATCAGAATAAATTTTTCCGGAAATACACTTTATTAAATTATAAGCTGTATTTTCCGGTAATTATTTTGTATTTTCTTTTGTATTTATTCACAGTTGTACAAAATATTCCCCACAAATTCTTTTATTTATTTAAAATACACAGAAGAGTATTCCAGGAATGCGACTGTCTTTAGTCTGTTTGCCTTCCCCATTGACAACCAAAAAATTCTGAAACTATCCCAATCCCTTTGTATTTTTACTAGCATTCTAAATCTTTCCCCCAAACATTTATTATCATTTTTATTTTTTTTTCAGTATTTTTTCGCTTAACACCGCACGCGTTTTAAGGCCAATAATACATTGACATAGTCATCATTCCTTGTCCATACTCACTTTTTTTTTATTTTTTTTTCGTTCCCAGTTATTCACCCCTTTTTATATTTGTTGTTAGCTTTTTTATGGTGAATCTGTCAACTTTTTTTGTATTTTTCCCCAAAAAAAAGATTTTATCAAGGCTAAAATAAAAATATTATTTTATTTTGTTTATTATTAGCTAGCTAAACACACATACCTAAATTTGTAAAAATAATTTTATAGACCAAAATATATTTTTATTTAATTTGTAAAAATATCTGTCTGCTCATACATATTTTTTACACTAATTTACTTTTTTTAATTTTGTCCATATTGAGAGACACTCTAATCGAGAGAGTTTCCCTTCCGTTAAATAATCGTCATCTCGTTAAAACAACACTTATTTACACACCTTTTGAATGGGTAACTTTTAGTTAGTTACTTGTCGGTCAGTCCATTTTATTGTGTTATAACGAGAATTAATTGTATTTCCCTTATCCTTATACATATCAACACCTGTTGAATGGTTTACTGCCCGATCGAGTTGTGTGGGCTCTCTCGTCATATCAGGATCATCATGGCGACTCTCGTTATATCAGTACAATAAGCTCATATTTACACTCTTATGATTGTTAGATGGTGATCGGAGGTTAATAGGGCAGGGGCTGCATATCTTGTAGTCCAACTTATGGGGTTATTCGAGAGTTAACGAGAGTCAATTGAATTTCCCTCTTACCCCTATTTATTATTGTTTTCATCTGTACAAATTAAGCTTCAACTAATAGCTAATATAAATATTTTACTTAATTTCTTAAATATTTGCGCAAATGCTTACAAGCATTTTATTAGGTATAAGAGTATAGGCAGTCTTCCCTATTTTCTTTGATTTTCTAATGCTTTTAAAAACAAATTAGGGAAAATTACCAAGTACTTTAGCTATCCTATTAAATATTTATTTGTTTTTGTTGCATTCCTTGCATTGGGATTACCTGCTGTGAGAGCCTCTAGACACATTTTTTCTTCAAATAAAAAACAAATAAAGCTTCCTATATCCTTAGTTAAGCTTTATTAGATCCTTAGAAAATCCTTAGAAATAATTTTGAGATTGAGCGATAGATTGGGGATTTTAACATAACTAATTGGCTACTTCTACTACAGATACCATTGTGGTATATGTTTTTACCTGATATTATCCTGTCTCCGTGTTCGGTCCCCTACTAGATATCTTATTTGAGCCATCTAGGGCACTAAACATAGAATCAACCTTGAGGGTTATATGTTTGCGTATCTTTTCCTAAATACCTTCCAAATCTTCCTAATCGGTTCGGAAATCCATTCCTAATCCCTTCCTAAATCCCTTCTTAAATCCTCCCAAGTCTGTTCCCTAACCCCTTCATAAATCCTCACGAATGCCTTCCTTAAAATTTCTATCCTAGCATTTTATTCTCCCAAATCCTTTGCTTAGTCCCTTCCTTAATCTTCCCAAGTCCGTTCCCTAATCCCTTTATAAACCTCCCGAATCCCTTCCTTAAAATTTCTACCCTAACTTATTTGTCATTTATAAGCTATAAGCAAGATAAAATCGAAAAAGTTGGCTGTTCTCCCTTCAATATAAATATATTTTAGAGTAAGCTAGCTGGAGTTTGTTTGCTCAATCTTCAATACATTCTTCCTCTCTCCCCAAATTTTTTCTTATTTTTAAGCATACAAAAAGCCTTTAGGTACCTTTATTTGTTAGTTCTTTTGTGCTTCTTTTTTCTTTCTTTTATCTTAAAAATCTTCAAAAAAATATTTATTTTGTTCTTAGAAATCGAGTTGCTTTATTTTACTTAATATGTTTATTTACCAGCTTGATTTCAAGTAAATTTTGTGTTTTTTCTATTTTTTCCGCCTACTCGTTTTCGTGTTCTTTTATATGTAGTTAATGCCAAGCCTTTTAATTTTATTTTTTTATATCTAAAGAAATTTTTAAAAATTTGAAAAAAATATTTTTATATTGAAAAATGATCAGTTTATCTCAAAAATAGCTGGTTGGATTTTTAAAATATTTTTCAAAATTTTTCTTTGATTTTTTCGCTATACCCCTTCATTTACTATTTATTCGGCTGGACCTTATTTGGGCTACTGAGGCTCTACTAAACAGTATCCATTTTTTGAATATACATTCGAATATCTGACTAATATCTCTCCCTAAAATGATCCTCGATCTAACGAATCTCTTCGGTGAGATCGCCCTCAATCACATTTCATCATCTCTTTAGGTTCTTCCTTGAGTTCTTTCCTTTATTAAATCGAGAGTTAATATTAGCTTTACATTTGGATACTTAAATCCTCCAAATCAGAATCTATTAACTTCTAATTTTATACAATTATTCTCAAGTGTTATTTATCATCTTGGTCAATTTCAGAATTTTTGGTTGAAATTTTTATTTTTTTCTTAATTTTACGTTTTGCGCGTTGCTTACTTAATATTAACAAAATTTATTAAAATAAAAATTATTAGAAAAATTATAAATTAAATTAAAATGGCTTCAAGAATGGAAAAGGGTGCTTCACAGCAAACATCGCTTTTAGATGTACTTAAAAAGAAAATGCGTCAGGCTCGGGAGGAGGCGGAGCAGGCAAAAGATGAGGCTGATGAGGTTAAGAGACAATTAGAGCAGGAGAGAAAGAAACGAGAAGATGTAAGGAAGTTAAATAAAAAATACAAATCTTTAAAAGAAAATACAAAAATCAGAATTTTAATAAAATACATAAATCAGAATTCTTAAAAGAAAATACAACAATCAGAATATTTAAAAGAAAATACAAAAATCAGAATTTTCGAAAGAAAATACAATCAGAATTTTTAAAATAAAATATAACAATCAGAACTATAAAAAGAAATACGAAAATCAGAATTTTGCAAAAATACAAAAATCAGAATTTTAAAAGAAAATACAAAACAATAAGAATTTATTAAAATACAGAAGGCAGAATCTTGTAAAATACAAAAATCAGAATTTTTATAAATAAAAATACAATTTACTATAAAATAGGCGGAAGCAGAGGTAGCTGCTCTCAACCGCCGCATCGTCCTCGTTGAGGAAGATCTTGAACGTACCGATGATCGTTTAAAAGTTGCTACACAGAAGTTGGATGAAGCGTCTAAAGCAGCTGATGAGGCTGAGCGGTTAAATAAATTTTTTTATTTAAAAATTTAAAATACGCCAAAAAATATTGCGATGCGACTAGCGAATATCTTTTTAATTGAGAGCCGATTTTTTCTTTTATTTTTATAAATTTGAATTTTGAATGTGAATAGTGTGGAGTGATTTTAGGTGATTCAGTTTGTATTTTTGTCTGTGTTTTACTGAAACAGTGCCCGTCTATTAGAATTTTTTAAAATAAAATTAATGAGTTTAGGCCGAAGCCGAGGTTGCCTCTCTTAACCGCCGCATGGTTCTCCTCGAAGAGGAATTGGACAAACTTGAAGAGCGCTGCAAGGTTGCAACAGAAAAAATGGAGGAGGCTACCGTCAACTGCGACGAATCTGAGCGGTATTATAGGGGAAATGTATTATACCGGGTGATAGGGAATATTAGAATAAGGAATTTTTTCCTCCTTAATTTATTCTGAAATTTGTTTTCCGGAAATTATAGAAAATCAGAATATTTATTTTTCATTAGTATTTTTCCGGAAAGGATTTAAATCAGAATTTATATAAAAAATCAGAATTTATATATTTTGGTTTGTGTTTTCCGGAAATTATATAAAATAAGAATAAAATAAAATCACAATTAGTATTATATGTATTTTCGTTTGTATTTTCCGGAAAACAAATAATTCCAGAATAGGCTTAATTTAAGTATCAGAATTTGTATTTTGGGAAGGCTTTAAATATTATTATCAGAATTATTTGTTCTGTATTTGTGTTTTTGTTCTTGTATTTTATTTTATTTCTGTCGCTTATTTAATGTGTTTTATGATTTTCTTGATTTTAATTTCGCTTTATTATTTTATTAAATTTTGCTTTAATATTTTGCTTTTAAATAAAAAAAAAGATTAAAAAATTTTTTTTGCTTAAATAAAATTTCTGATTTGAATGCTTGATTCAGTGCTCGAAAGTCTATGGAAACCCGTTCCCAAGCAGACGAGGAGCGTGCAAATATACTCGAGGTGCAAGTAGATGAGGCTAAGGTGATTGCTGAAGATGCCGATCGCAAATATGAGGAGGCATGTTTTTCAATGCTTTTAATACTTTTTAATTTTATTTGCTTATTTTCTTTAATCTTTTTTAAATCTCTACTTTTTTCATGTGTGAATTTGAGCTAAAAAATTTTTTTGGCAGCGACGCGCACCCAAATAATATATTATTAACTTGAGTGAGTTTAACTTTATTCTAACCAAAAATTAATTTTTTACTTAATAAATAAAATTAATTGTGTGTTGTGTTGCAGTGAACGCAAAGCAATGCTTCAACGAGCTACTGTCGACGACGACCGCTGCGCGGAGTTGGAAGCACGGTTGCGCGAAGCACAGTCTATTCTACACGAAGCAGAAGCGAGGGCTGATGAGGTTTTAATGTTAATTTTGTAGCTTGCTGTGTTTTGCTTTAATTGTTAGAAAATTTAATTGTGTTCTTCGCGTGAATATTTGCTTTGGATTTTTAGTTATACATATTAGGGTTTTTGTGCTTCAATTATTTTTAAATTAATTTATTAATTAATTTGATAATCCTTCCGGAAAATTATAATAAAAATAAAACTTTCCGGAAAAGACAATAATTTCCGGAAGTTTTATATTCCCTCCCAGAAATAATTATTTATATCAGAATATTTATTTCCGGAAAATTCTGACGTTTTATTATATTTTCCGGAAGGTTTGTATTGTTTTATTCTACTAATATTACTTTCCGGAAAAATAATAATCATCCGGAAAAATTATATTATTCAGTAAATAATTTTATATTCCGGAAAGTATAACTCTAAATAATATTTTTTATAATTCTGGTCTTATTTTTTAATTAATTATATAACTTTCCGGAAGCTTAATTTTAATTTAATTTGTATTTTTATTTTGTCTTTTTATATTTATGTTTTGTATTTTTGTCCTTGTTTTTCCCCTAAATTGTTCTATTCTCCTTTATATCCTCCTATATATACATAGGTCTATCACTCTCATTCCCTCTCTATACAATCTCTTCCCCTTTTAGCCAACGCAAGGTCATGGAGAACCGCTCCCTTCAAGATGAGGAGCGCGCCAATGCCATTGAGGAGCAGCTCAAGGAGGCTCAAAGTTTGGCTGAGGAGGCTGATCGTAAATACGATGAGGTCCGCTCTGATTTCTTTGAGTGTGTGTTCTGCTTTTTAAAATTAATTTGAGGGCTTTTATTGAATTTTTAATTAATATTGTTGTATTGATACAAACGAACCTCACTTATAGAGACCTCTCCATCTAAGGGAGATCCCAATTTAGGTGACACTCTAAACCCCAATACTAACTTCCTAAATCAAGATATGTTCATATTTATTTTAAGAGACACTTAATTTTGGAGACCTCCCCAATTTAAAGACACTCTCAATAAAAGAAACATGGATGAGGGAATAAGTCATAATTTTCAACCCCAAGGATGTGTTTTATAGTGAGGCTCGACAGCTTATTTTTTTGTTCTATTCTCTTCTTTTAAATTTTGCTGGATTTTGCTTCTTTTATTTATTTTTGCTTCATTCTGCTCTTTAAATTAATTTAAAAAATTAATTTATATTATGTGAATTTTCAGGTTGCTCGCAAACTTGCAATGGTTGAGGCAGATTTGGAGCGTGCTGAGGAGCGTGCGGAGGCTGGAGAGAAGTAAGTCTAACAAAAAAAATTTTTTTTATATTCAAAATTCTTTTCTGATTCTCTCTAATTACACTTCCTTTCTAATTACACTCCCTCTCTAATCAAACAAAAATTCACCCAAAATCTACTTCTATAGCAAAATTGTCGAGCTCGAGGAGGAATTGCGCGTTGTAGGAAACAACCTCAAATCCTTGGAGCTTTCGGAAGAGAAGGCAATGCAACGCGAGGAGGCCTATGAGGAGCAAGTGCGCTCAATGGAAGTTCGCCTTAAAGAGGTGTGTATTTATGGTACCCTCGTATTTTATTGTCCTTTATAATCGTCTTTGATTGTGCTCTAACCTTTCTGTTTGATATTAATTAACTACATAATTCTAATCTGTAAAGCACTGAGCCAGTAAAGTATTGAATTCAGTCAGTAAAGCACCTGAACATGACAGGGATGCCCTGGGTTAACCGAGAAACTAAATACTGATTTTTCCGGACCCGAAATCATATTTGACGATTTTGAAAACACGGCCCCAAACTCGAGGGAATTTTTCTCTCACCCAAGATACAGAGATGGGCTAGCAATGACTGCTAGCGAGTCTCAGGAAGTTCGATGCCTGCCCTATTGGGGAGGCCCTCTCCAGCCCCACCTCATATAGTACTTCTCTCTCATTATAGTACTAACACCTCTAATTTTGTCTTTTTTTTATTTTCTTCATTAAAAATTGTCTCAAAATTTATTCGTTGTTTGCAAAAATAATTTTAATTTTTTGGCTTACCTAACGCTTATTTTTTGATTTTAGCAAAATTGTAGAGCTTGAGGAAGAATTGCGTGTGGTTGGTAATAATTTGAAGTCTTTGGAAGTTTCGGAGGAAAAGGCTTTACAGAGAGAGGATGTTTATGAGGAACAGATTCGTAACTTGACTGGGCGACTTAAGGAGGTTCTGTTCCATAAAAATTAATTTTAATCGAGGGTGGGGAGTACGGTATTGCTCGCCTGGTGCCAAGAACCTTCGCGCTATTAGAAGGCCCAATTATACTACAAAATCTGATGGAATCCCATAGTTTATAGAAGTTTCCCAAGGATTCCCTGTCCAAATATTTTAGAAGTTCGTAATAGAGATATAAAGAAGCTTCATAAGTAGACACAGTACTTGAGAGACGATCGGGATTCGAGCTCGAAATTGTGAAGAACCACGGTCCAATTATATTGATTTTGAAACAGCTCTTTCAATAAGGTAGCTGAACGAGTTTCAAATTATTGAGAGGTGAACTCCTTTCAGACTTAGACTTTTTTTTCGTTTCTAAGTAAATTTGTTTCGATCAGAGTTAATCCATATATGTCATAACCCCGTATTTATGCCCCCATCCCCTTAGTGAACCTTTCCCTCATTTTAAAGGATTACGGTATTTAAAGGTATACTTTACTTAAATTTCTCGTTGTTTGATTTTAAATTTCTAAAAAAATTTTCTGTTGTTTGAACTGATTTTTAAAGGCTTTATAGTCCTTGTCTTTCAAATTAAATTGAATAATTTCGAGTCAAATTAATTTTAAAAATTTAAAGGCTGAGACTCGTGCTGAGTTTGCTGAACGTTCGGTTCAAAAGCTCCAAAAGGAGGTTGACCGGCTTGAAGGTGGGGGTTCTTTTAATAAATATTTTTCAAAATAATTTTGCTATCTACGTTGCTTTGCTTAGTTCTATAGTTTATTTTAGCTTTCAAAATTTATTTTTTAAATTAGTCTTTCGTTCTTAAATTTAATTTCGTGGCATTCTGTCAAAAGCAATTTCTATGGCATTTTGTATAAAATTTTTTGTGGCATTAAGACAATTTTTGGCATTTTGTCGGGAATAAAATTTGTGGTTTTATGTCGAAATAATTTTTGTGGCATTCTTTCGAAATCAATTTTTTCTGGCATTCTGCAAATTACAAAAAATTAAAAACAAAATACAGATGAGCTTCTTGTTGAGAAGGAACGTGTTCGCAATCTGACCGCTGAAATCGAGCAGACGGTCCAGGAAATTCAGGGCACATAAAATAATGAAGGGATAAAATTAACAAAGGGGAACAACGATGGAAATTAAATAATAAAGCTTTGTACTTCGTTAAACAATTTTTTTAATATTTCAAAGTTGTATCTGGTTATAAGGTCACCAGCCTTCAGTATCCCTCTTTCTTGTAGTCTGAAAGGCAAACGTCAGTCTATTTCCTAGTGCGAAATGAATATGTTCTCATTAAACTTTTTCCATGTAACAATGATCCTTGGACCCTACAGCTTACTTACTAGGCTGAAAGGACTGGGAGATAACATTACCCTCTCCATTTATGGTCATGTTCCCCCCTGATAAAGGATTATGTTCTCTACACCCTACATCCTAGTCTGAAAGTTCATGTTCTCTTTAACCCACACTATAGTCGGAAAGGGACATATCGACCCAATTATAAAGTCCATGATGACCCTTTTCCCATAAGTTGGCATTATAATCAGATCAACTTTAATCGTCTTTTGCTTTTAATAAATTAATGCTTTTATTAGCTTGTTCGTTTTTAGTAAAATAATTTAAAGCTTTAAAGCATCATTAAATTTTAAATTTTTCGTGCTTTATTTTTAACGAACTTTCGATTTCAATTTAAATTCGAAATTTCGAATTAAAATCCCTAAAAATTTTCTAACAATTTTCTAATAAAATTTTTTGTGTGTTTTGCAGTGGATTACGAAGATTTGCGTCAAAAGAATATGCTTATGCAATCGGACCTTGATCACTTTGTACAAGAATTGCATTCAATTAACAACTAAATTTAATTTTTTAACACTGTTTGGAGTGTTTTAATGATGAAAAAACTTTTGCATTTTTAAAATTTATTTAACCAAAAAAATTTTTTTTGTTTGATGTGTGAGATAAAGGGTTGCGTTTAGCGGCATTTTCTGTTAATTTTTTGATCCCCCTTTAAACTCTAATATAAGAATAGTGTTTCAAAACTGACTGGTTTCTAATAGGTACCCTAAATAGAAATATGGGTCGAATAATTTTGAATTCGAGCTTCAACCTAGTTTCCGAAATTTCGTTTTCCATTCGAAGTTTCGTTTTCAAATTCGAAATTTCGTTTTCCAATTCGATGTATCATTTCAATATCGAAGCTACAATTCAGTTCTCAATTCGAAGTTTCGAATTGGCCTTATCATTTTTTCGACCAAGGAACAACCCTAGTATCTGTTAAATACTAGGGTTGTTCCTCGTCCCCGTCCTCCCCCACCCCTCGTGAAAAAAGAAAAAATATTCAGTACACGATATCTGAGATTGCCTCATTCACATTGTTGAGGAGGCAATTCTGATTCAATTCTGATCCCCATCTATTTTGGCAAGCCCACCTATTGAAAGATGCCGCTCTACACAGCCCTTGAGCTCTTTTATATTTTTTCAATTTTTGGAAATTTAATTCAAAAATTAATATAATTAATTATATTAACAATTAATCTTAGTTTTATATTAAAATATTATTTTTTATTAATTTAATTGCAATCCAAAATAATTTTTTTTAAAATAATTTGTGATTTTATACATTTCTGCATAATGCAGATTTTGAACGTTTTTTTTGAAAAATAAATATAAAAAAATTTGTTATATTCGTTGTCATTTTTGAATTAAATTCGTTGCTTGGTTAACTCCGATTTACGTTGAGCTGCTTACTTAAAATTGAACGAGTATCTTATCTCTGAGACATTAAATTAATATAGACGAACTCGTCCACGAGAAGGAGCGTTACAAGGCCATCTCAGAGGAGCTTGACTCCACTTTCCAGGTTTGAAAAAATTTTTAAATAATAAAATCAAATCTCTATTGGCAACTGAAACTTAAAAATAAGGAGAGTGACGAGCTATCGAAGACCGAAGCGATAGCTTGATTTGTCCCGGAGTATTAAGGAGAGGGTGTCCTAATGAGGAGACGTATTATTGAGATATAAGAGGCTCTATAATCCTATAATCCCTAATGGGTCATCCCTAAGAACCATATTCTCTCATAAGTCAGCTAATTCGGTCCCTTGGAGCTTTTATTAGCTTAGATGTCCCTCCCACCGAGACACCTCTCCTCTTACGTCAACAAGAGTCTCTAGAGCAGAGCTCGGACTAGGAGTGTCATACGAGAATCGTGATCACGATTTTTGTTCGAGATCTCGGCCCGGTCTCTATTTGAGAGTCTAGTTATAAAATGATTCTAAAGAGCAGAGCTTCGAAGATCGTACCAAAATTCGTACTCGTACCTCGTACTCGTACCTGGTACGAAGTACGAGTACGAGCAAATTTGAAATTTCGAAGCACTGCTAAAGAGTTTCCACAATATAAAAATAAAAATTACTGTAAAAATAAATTTAAAAAATAATTGGGCTCAAATGTCACTCCTCCTATTTTTAATTTAAAATTTTTTAAATTAAAAAATTAAATTTTAGGAGCTTTCTGGCTACTGAGAAAGTCAAACAATTTTATTTGGCTCTATGGAACTGGACTCGGAAACAATGGAATTGAAAAATTAAAACGATTTAAAGGCAGCTTTAGAAATAAAATACCACCACTAAAAGCAAAATTTTTTTTGTTTAACTGCCCTAAAAGGGGAATGGAAATAAATTTAAAATAATTTTTAGGACTAATTTTGAATGTTTGGCATTATGTTTATTTTGCGGAAAATTTATTTTTGAATTATTGAAAAGTTGCCATTTTGGGATCTAATGTCATTTATTAAACTTTTGGAAAATTTAGGAGAATTTCGAAAATAAATTTAGGGAAGTTTCGTAATTTTGCCGAAATTTCGCGAAATTTCGTGAAATTTCGAGAATTTCGAAATATTTCGGAAAAAATTTTTTTACTCCATTCCCCTTCATTTTCTCAATTAAAATGCCTTGTCTTAACTAAATTTAAATACCCTAAACAACCACAAGCGCAACAATATTTAGATGAATCCCATTTAGAATTGAAGATTTTTTAATTGTAAAGGAATTACCGCTCCGAGAGAACCGGCCGTGAGAAGGGCTCCATTGCCTTACTTAAAGCGTAGACTCGTCCACACGTCAGAAAGATTCTCGTAAAAAATTTTCAAAAATTTTCAGAAATCTTTCAAAAAATTTCAAAATTTTACGAAAAATTTCGTAAAATTTTGTGAAATTCCGAAATTTCGAAAAATTCCGAAATTTCGGAAAATTTCGAAATTTCGAAAAATTTTCAAAAATTTTCAAAAAATTTCAAAAAAAATTTTCTGGGGGTGGATGTCTACGCGGCAATGGTAAATGCCCGGTCAGTGCGGTGTCCTCGGGGCGGTATCTCCTATTAGAAAAGACGAACTTGAGCGCACAATGAGAACGATGCCAACGAGAAATTTTTTTAATCCAAAGGTGACCTCCCAAAAAATATTCCTTCCTCCCAAAAATTAATTTTATTGTCGAGAATTTAATTTTAATGTTCTGCTCCTCCCATTTTTGCTCTTCCTCCTTATTTTGTGTCTTGCCATCATTTCTTGAATGATTGATAAACAAGAGGTGTTAAATTCTGGTTTTAAATTTTCTTTCGGTTATGTAGGGTCAACTAGGGTGAGAGAGACTAGGGGTCTCTCAACTAAAGTTATCTCACTTGAGAGACCCCCTATATGATACAGGCGGTCTCTCAACTAGAGAAGGACTTGGGCTATCTCACATGAGAGACCCATAGATGGTTATTAGGGATCTCTCAACTAGGGAAGGACTTGGGTTATCTCACTTGAGAGACCCCCTAGATGGTTACAAGGGATTTCTCAACAAGGGAAGGACTTGGGTTATCTCACTTGAGAGACCCTCTATATGATACTAGAGGTCTCTCAACTAGGGAAGGACCAAGGGGTTCCTCACTTTAGAGCTACCTAGATGGTTACAAGGGATCTCTCAACTAAGTGTGAATGACTAAAGGTTTCTCAAATAGGGGTGTGAGACCAGGAGGACTACGGATGTTCTTTTGGTTATGTAAGGTCAACTAGTTGATGATAGACTATTGGCTGTCAACTAGAGAAGGACTAAGGGGTTTCTCACCTGAGTAAGGACCTAGAGGTCTCTCAACTAGGAGTGAATGACTATTAGTCTCTCAAATATGGATCTCAAATAGGAAACCAGGGGGACTAGGGTTTCTCACATAGTCCAGGGGGGCTAGGTGAGAAACCCCTAGCCCTTCGCTAGTCTTTCAACCAGGGTCTCTTTGATTATATAATTGATCAAACTCCAATGTCCTAGATCAACACACGGGAGTGAGCTTGTTAAGCTGATTGAGACCTAATATTATATTCTGATTGTTAGTTGACGGGGATAAAGATATAAGAAAAAGTGCTTCAAATATAGCTTCCAAACAATCTGTATGGTCTGGAATATTCGAAAAATTTTGGGAATATTTAGATGAGAAATCGTATGACGAACAACTCTCCTTTTCCTCCCCAATCACAACTTGGGCTGCACGCAATTGCGGATTGCGAGTTGCAGATTGGGAGTTGCTGAATCTATTTTTCATTTTTTTCCCTATTCCAACACCAAATTTTCTATTCAATTTTGGCTTTTTTGACCATTATATTACCCGAAAATAAAAAATTAAATAAACAAAAACTAAAATCTTTAAAAATGCTTTATCAAAATCGGGGGAATATAAGCCGATTGATAAAAAAAATAAATCCGAGGGTCAACAATATCGGATTCTTCAATCTACAGCTAGATAGAGGAAAAAATATGTATGTAAGAAGGATAAAGGACTAGATGAAAATCAGAACTGGGTAATACTTTAGTTTGTTAAACGTTTGTACACGGTCTTATACTTCGGTTTATGTGATGCATGTTTTTTCTAGAAAAACATCTCGATAATCGAAATTTTTTTCAAGATCGAACTTCGATCAAATCTTGAAAGAATTTGGATCACGTACGAATTTGGATCACGTTTCGATCGAAATCTTGTCTCGATCCGATAGAAGTACTACCCAGAACTAAGTTAATTTTTTGGATTTTTTCGAAAATTTTGGTGATTTTCAGCTAGCTAAGACCAATGAAAAAAGATATAAATATAAGAGAAAAATGATAAAATGGTGCCGAAATATTTAAATTTAAATAATTGTAAAATACATAATTTAAAAAATTCTCAATTTAACTAATTTACACTTCCTAAAGTCGTGGAATTTGAAACTTTTTATGTAATATTGTCATCGAAATTTTCCCGAGTTTTCTTTTGTTTGTCAGAAAAGAGGTTTTCTCTCTTTGAGAAGGGTCCTGCGATTTCAGTCTGAGAGAGGTCCTTTCTGGCTCGGAGGAAAAGGAGTCTACTCCGTCTGGAAGAGGGTCCTTCGAGTTCCGTTTGGGAGAGGTTAACTCCGATTGAAATTAAATTGAGAGAAAAAAGGAGTCTACTCCGTCTGGAAGAGGGTCCTTCGAGTTCCGTTTGGGAGAAGCCATCTCGGCCTATAAAATTCTCTTTTTTGTTATCCAATTCCCTACTTTTAAATAATTTCAGCACCTCTGTTTAAATCTATAAGATTTAAAGTTTAGATAGTTATGTTTCTCAACAGTCTTTCAAACTCATTGTGTTTTCTTCTTCTAATCCTCTACAGGATTTGGAGGAATAAAAGGAATAGCTCTTGTATAGTCACTGAGGTTGTAGCTATTACTAAATTAGGTATTAAAATTTATAAGGAAGCAGAACATAGTTTAGTTTACAACTGTGCAAGTTCCGCCAATTTTTGAAATGAATTGACAAAAGCTGTACTTTCCCGTTTGCTTGTTGAAACTTGATCGTCCATAAAGCGAATATTTTCAGGCCAATTTCCATATTCAAGCAATCCTCTTTTAAATTGATCCGCAGCAATAGCTGTAATGAATTCATAGCCAAAATGGCGACATTTGAAGGGTATTTGATCCTCAGAAGTACGGCCAGCTATTACTTTTTGGTAAGCAATGTTGAGGATTTGAAACAAAGTTAATGGACGAGTAAATACCTTTTAAAATTCAAATTCAGTGTATTAAAGCTTGAAAGTTTTCATATGGTCACCATTAAATCAAGCGTACTAGGGACGGGATGAGTTTCTCGAAACTGAATCCCACTTATCGGAAGTTTTTAATTATTAAACGTCATTATATTCGTGTATCGGGAACGTCATTATATTCGTGTGCAATCGCTGATATATAGATCTAATCTTTTACCGCCATTCCTCCATGTTGTGGATAAAATTTTTCATCCCTCCATCTTGTACCACGTACAGGATCTCCTTTATTCCAAATATTTTCTTCAGGCATAATAACCAATTCTCCATTATGTGGAATAACAAAATAATTCTTTTTATTAACCGAATCAAAGAGGTTTAAGCGTTCCATTGTAAAATGAACTAAGAAGAAATTAAATGTTAAGTAATTTATAATTTTGATGCATTAGGGTTTGTTTAGTGTGGATTTAGATTACTATAAGATGTTGCTTCCTCATACGTCTCCGTGTTTATTTAATTAAAATTTCATGATAAACACCTACTTCTAAATCTCTCTCTTCCTTCCTCGCCAGGATCATGAAGCACTACCATTATGTGACCATCAAATAGAGGCTCGAATATTTCATTCTCATAGTCTTTTCCATGGACCATCCAATTGCTAACCCTTCCGCTGTTGTTATAAAAATCAGCGATGCGATCAGCTAATGCCTTTGTAGTAATTACTCGATGCGCATTTGCTCTCAGTTTACCTGATCTCTCGAGAAATTTAACTTTTCCGTAGAGCTCAGCATCCTTTATATGATTTTCAATGTCTTCAACCTGATTGTCTGAACAAAAATGATAAAATTTCAATTAGAATGAAAATTCTTACATTCCACATCGGCAATACGCAAAGTTGACAAGACTTTTTCTATGTTTATGGTTGAATACTTTTTCTGGCCTCTCCAGGGTTCAAGGAGCAATACGGTACCGCCATCGACTAAAAAAGAATAAATAATTGATATAATTTATATTATGCAAAATATTATTTTCCATTCAACATACATCGTTTAAGATAAATTTCCACTCTGTATTGTTTCGGTTCATTCGGATCAATTGAGAGCGGCATGTGTTGCCTTTCTTCCTCTTGTACATCCTCATCACCTTCTCCTGTATTGCCCAATCCTTCTGGTGGCGAATTATTCTTTCTAATTTTCTTTCCTCGGGATCTCGAAGATGAAGCGCCACCCGTATGCTTCTTTCTTCCTCCCCCTGTTCTTGTGTGACCATAGGTTTGGATAGGAATATGGTGTTCATCTTGATTACCATATACATAGCTTGGATCATAACCATGGAGATTTAAGTTTCCAAATTGTTGAGTAACTTTATCAAAATTATAATAAGCATTGCTTCCATCTTGCTTCCAGTCACTGCTTCCATCTGCATTAGCACTTGGGGCATAGCCTTGTATAGGACTATGTCCAACAAGGTGATGAAAAGTGTTCTGATTTTGAGTATATCCTTGGTTCCAATCAGTGGTTCCAACTACAGTATTTGGGTAGCCTTGCCCACTTTGAACCCCTCCTTCGACCCAGTATCCGTATGCATCCCAGTATCCATCGTTTCCATAACTAGCGCCTCCCTGGCCAGCGCTTCCATGACCGCAACTTGCAAATTTTAACCAAAAAATAAAAATTAAATTGCGTAAGAGCATTTTAATATTTAAATTGTCAACTATAAAAATTTAATTAAAAAAAAATTAAGTAAATTTAATAAAAGATGCTTTATTGCTATATTAAATTATATTTTATTTCCCCAACTTTTGGCCATGATAGGGCGATGTGGGAGTGCTAGGGTAAATGCTTATAGATTTAAGAGAAATTAAAAAATTAAAAAATATAAACTGCCTGTTGCTGGGGATTCAACAACTATTTATATGGACACGCACCATTGGCGAGCATGTCCATCGAGGCGGAGCTTGCCCTGACATGCGCGTACGTCAGTAAATTTCTCTAACCGCTATATAATTACAGCTGCTGGGCAATTTTACAGCTGCTGGGCAATTTTTCAAGGGCAAACACATGCAATCAGGGATTCTCATGACTGCCACATATCGTAAGTCCCATGTAGCGGCGGCAAATTCAACATATAAGGTCCTATAAGACCGTCAAAGTTTCCTGCAGGTCTAGCGTAAACAGTAGGGTAATCTTGAAAGGCAATTCTCAGAATCAGGACCCATCACAGTTTTTTTCCTTGGATGTCTCGAGTCGAGAAAGATGTAATGCCGAAAAGTCGAATTTTTCCTTTTAATTGTGAAAAGTTTCATCGGAAATTCGAGGTTCAGTTCAGGGTATAGAAAATTTCCCGGATCGGGGTTTGGGTCTAAAAAAGTCAGGGTTTCGGGTAATCCGAGTAACCCGAGAGGTTTTTTACATTATGTACGTACATACTATATGCTTTTTCATTACCGGCAAAGACAAAGCAAATTTCTCTTATATATTCTATCTTGCGATTTAAACCAAAAAATCGGAGCGATCTAGATACCGTAATCTGCAACGTTTCGCATGCTTTACGCTTTAAACTTTCAATTTAGGGGAAACCAATAACCCTATAGAGTATGAGTATGTCAGTGAGATTGGATTTACTGTAGTAACAAGCACATTAATCCGATTTTTTTAAATTAAGAGGAACCTTATAATTAAAGCGGCTAGGCTATATCTATTTCTCTCCTTCAGCTAGTGAAAAATGTTATTCAGCGGCTGGGAGCGAACCAGCATTTAGTAGACCGGACTGATGTGTTATCCATTACACCACGCCGCCTACTGCATAGCCTTAGGGATTTATTTAACTCCTTAGAAAATTTAAAAATCCTCAAAATAATTTTTATTTTTTATATGTTTAGTTAGATTAATGTTAAATTTTATTAACATATTTGGGTGGGGACTCAATTAATTAAAAAAAATCTATATTAATTTGACTTTAAGATTGATTATTATAATGAAGGAAATATTTAATTGTCTATCATAAGGAAATATTCAATTGACTTTCATTGTCTATCCCTCCATATCCCCAGTGCGTGCGTCTATCATGTTTGATTATTACTTCCCTCGAATTTATTATTGATAGTATCGCCTGATTTTTAAAAGCGCTTCAATTGAGTTAGAAGCAGTGATGTATCGAAATTTCGATTTTAGAGCTTTTGAAACGGTTTAAAATTTTGGAGCCAAATTCAAAAATTCTGACTTCTTGGAAATAGGAAAGAGATAGAAAAAATAGATAGAAATATTTTCCTTCGTAAATTTTTCCCATTGGCTCCTCCGTTTGATAGAGTGTCTCCTCCAAAGTCCCTTAGAGAGCTTTATTTTTAGATTTTGCCCAGTCCTGCTATATATCCCTTGGCTGAGTCAATTAATTTAAGTAAAGAGTGATATTAAAGGATTTTTTTCGGTTGAGAATACTATTCAAGGATAAAGTTTCAGTTCAAAATTATTTAATATTTAAAAAATATTTTTTAAAAGAGAAACATAAATTAGATATTTTAAAGCAAAAATTTAAAAAAATTTAAACGCTCAATCATCAATCATGCGTCTATCACATCTATCAATCATATGTCTATCATGTTTGTTTACTACCTGCCGCGCATTTATTATTGAAAATATCGTGTGTTTTTTACATCCGCTTCATGTTACTTTTGTTGACTATATGCTGAAAAAATGCCCTTCTGCCGATTGCTTTTTGGTGTTTACTTTTTAAATATTATTTTGAAATCAGTTTGATATTCACCGCTATATGCCTATTGCTGGAGAATACCGTATAATTTAAGTTAAGCAGTATACTTTGACTTATACGACATTTTATTTTACGACATTTTTATTTTCTTTTTAAAATAATGCCTCTTTTTGGCCGATTTTGTCCCCTTTTTGTCCCCATTTTGGAAGACATGCTCCTTTCGGTGATTTAGAAAGGGTCGCCCTGTCCACTATATCCATCAAAAATTGAAATGTAAGAAAAATAAAAATCTTTAGAATGCTTTATCAAAATCGGGTGAATATAAGCCGATTGTTAAAGAAATAAATCCGAAGGGTCAAAAATAATGGTTAGCAATAATAGCAAGATATTTAACGATAGACAAATAGGAAAAACAGAACTGAGTTAATTTTTTGGAAATTTCAGCGAAAACTTTTTGGGATTTTTAGATGGTTAAGAAACTAGAGGTATATAAATATAAAATAAGAATGATAAAAAGGTGCCGAAATAAATAAATTTAAAACGTTATATTGGAGTGTAGGGCCTCTACTGGTTTTGGAAGAATAAAAGGAATCATACTAATTATTCACGTTTGAGAGAAGTCTCCTTTATTTGAGAGAAGTCCCTCCAAGGTAAGTTTGGGATAAGTCTTCTCTGGTGGAGAGAAAAAGAGGTCTCCTTGTAGGAGAAAAAAGGCGTCTTCACCGTTTGAGGAAACCAGAGGAGGAGTCGTTTAGTTTTGCTTAAACCTCACGGTAGAGACGTCCGAGACTCTTGGTCTTGAGTCTTTATTCCAAGACTTTTTGGGTTTTTTTCGGTCTTGGTCTTGAGTCTTGGAAAAATTTCGGTCTCGGACGTCTCTGACTCACTGCATTTCCTCCAGAATAGACCGTGTCTACGAAATTCTTTTTCGTCAACCCAGATCCCCTTCTCCAATATAATAGAAAATATGAAAATAGAAAGGACTTGAAGGCTTAATAGTTTTTCTTTAAAAATCAGTCCTTTTTGAGCTTCATTCAAATCCTTCTTTAATGGTTTGGAGGAATAATAGGAATAGCTTGCGTATATTTGTCGCTGTCGTAATCATTGCTAAATTTTTAAAATTTATAAAGAAACAAATTGAGTGAGTGGAGTTGACTAATTGATAAGTCAGTGTTATAATAACCTACAAGATATAATTTTCCTTACCGGGTTTTCAAAATTTTATTAGGATCGGAGTACGAGTAGAAAAAAGCCCAGGTTTCGGTTATAGGGTAACACGTGATATCCAGATATAAATAAGGGATACCCGAGCCCGATATCCTAGACGAAAATTTTCGCAGATATCCGGATCAAAACCCGCCAACCCTAATTCAATATCGTCAATCCACCAATAATTAAAAATACGCTTACAAGCGTGCAAGTTTTGCCAATTTTTCCGATGAATGGTCAAAAGCAGTACTTCCGTATCTTTCTTTAATTTGATCATCTATAAAACGAAAATTTTCAGGCCAATTTTGATAGCGAAGCAAATCTTCTTTAAATTTATCTGCAGCAATAGCCATTATGAATTCGTAACCAAAATGACCACATTTGAAAGGTGTTGGTTTATTCCCAAAAGGATTTACTTTGTAGTAAGCAAGGTTGAGGAGTTGATACAATGTTAATGGACGAGTATAGACCTTTTAAAATTTAAATTTAGTGTATCAGATAGCGTTGTTTCCGAATGGTTAACCGAACCGGAACCGTTAACCAGTGTTTTTGGCGAATTAACCGGAACCGAAAACTTAGGGTCGAAAACCGGCCATAACAGAAAATCGTTGACAAAACCTTAAAACGGTGTACCAAAACACCCGGTTTCGGTACACCCCTAATGACAGGAATATTTGGGGATTTTTTCGGACATTGAGTTACCGAAATACAAAAAGGGTAACCCGACCAATCCCTGATACATATATAGATCTAATCTTTTACCGCCATTCCTCCATGTTGTGGATAAAATATGACATCCCTCCATCTTGAACCACGTATAGGATCTCCTTTACTCCAAACATTTTCTTCAGGCATAATAACCAATTCTCCATTATGTGGAATAACAAAATAATTTTTCCTGTTGACTGTATCAAAAAGGTTTATGCGGTTCATTGTAAAATGAACTGAAAAGGTTTAAATATTTTTCAACTTGGATTTATTACTGATACAAACAAAACTGGGATATGTATGCCGGATCTTTGGATGTCTACTAAACTTTCTCGAATAGAACCGGAACAAAATCCAAAGGTTTATAACCGTATTTATCTATATCCTATAGGGATTTTGCCTGAAATTCGTCATCCTTTTAAACATTATAATATTCATGAAAAACACCCACTTCTGAATTTCTCTACCCCATCCTCAAGATCATGAAGCACAACCATTATGTGACCATCAAATAGAGGCTCAAATATTTCATTCTCATAGACTTTTCCATGGACCATCCAATTGCTAACCCTTCCGCTGTTGTTATAAAAATCAGCGATGCGATCAGCTAATTCCTTTGTAGTCATTTCTTCCTTTTTACGTGCTTTCAGTTCACGTGATCTCTCGAGAAATTTAACCTTTCCATAGAGCTCTTTATCCTTTTTACGATTTTCAATGTTTTCAGGTTGATGGTCTGAACAAATTTAAAAAATACTTATATGAAATAAAAATTCTCACATTCAACATTAGCTATTCCCAAAGTTAACAAAACTTTTTCAATATTTATGGTTGAATACTCGTCACGTCCTTCCCAAGGTTCTAGTAGTAATACAGTGCCGCCATCGACTAAAAAATTAAATATTTGATATAATGTATATTATTCAGAGTTAATTTATATTCAACATACATCGTTTAAGATAAATTTCCACTATGTATTGTTTCGATTCATTCGGATCAATTGAGAGCGGCATATGTTCTCCCCCTTCCACATTCTCACCCTCTTGTCCTCCTTCATATCCCAATCCTTCCTGCGGCGAATCATTCTTTCTAATTTTCTTCCCACGGGAACTTGAAGATGAAGCGCCACCCGTATGCTTCTTTCTTCCTCCCCCTCTTCTTGCATGACCATAGGTTTGGATAGGAATATGGTGTCCATATCCACCAGCCTTTACATTACTTGGATCATAAAGATGTAGGTTATCAAATTGTTGAGCAACTCCCTCAAAATTATAACTAGCATTGCTTCCATCCTGGTTCCAAGCAGTGCTTCCATCTTCAATATTTGGGTAGCCTTGCCCACTTGGAACCCCTCCTTGGATCAAGGATCCATTTGTATCCCAGTATCCATAGTTTCCCTGACCAGCGCTTTCATGACCGCAACTTGCCAATTCAAAGCAAAAAATAAAAATTAAAATGCGCAAAAGCATTTTAATATTTAAATTTGTCAACTATAAAAATTAAATAAAGTTAATAAAATTAAAAAATGATGCTTTATTGCTATAAATTAATTCACTTTTATTTGCCCAAATTTTGGCCATGCCAGGCGGAGTATCTGAAAATTAAGAGTGGAGTTGTAGAGAGAAGAGGATAAGGATTTGCGCAGCGGCACTTCATGTCCTTATAATGAATATATAAATTATCGATATTGAATCGCTATCCGTCTGCATGGCTATTTCAGCTGTATGACCACGTGGATAATTTTACATCCGCTTAATATTGAATTTTTAAAAAATTCTTCATATAGACACAGGTATTGCGACAATTGCGGAGATATAATTGCGGATTAACAATTGCGGATTGACAATTGCGGATATAAAATTTGCTTAATTTTAAAAATTATTGAAGTGATCCTTATTTAGTCCCAGCTGTAGTCTTCATACAATTCTAGACTACTAGTCTAAAAGTCTGAAATTTTATATCCGCAACTGTAGCAAGCTTATAAAAAAAAAGAGACACAAAAAAGAATTTTAGAAGAATTTTAGTTCCAATGCATTTTAAAATATTTTTACTCAAGAATAAAATTTATTTCAAAATTTTAAAATTCGCGGGGAGGAAAGCACATGTATCAGGGATGTATAATTTTCAATTTTTAAAAGCGGAAGGCAGAGGTTAGCGGAATAAAATAAGAATGCGGCAGACGGAAGGCGGAAGGAACATAAAAGTCGGAATTCTGTTGAAGCCGGAACGCGGAAAAAAATCCATTCTTGATGTGTATGTATATCCATTACCTTCCTTGCGTGCGTCATGCATGCTTGTCTATAATATCCATCGCTTCAATTATTGACGTTATCTTATGATTTTTAAATGCGCTTCATACATATTATAAATTTATTGACTATTTTTTGTATATTCGATAATTAAAAATTAAAAAAAATCCAACAATTGAAAAAAACTTAATGTTTTATTCTTAAATTTGAAGATTTATAAAAATGCAACACGAGAAAAAATAAAATTCAAAATTTGAAAAATTATCACCAAAATAGGCACAAGCTTTAGAAAATATTTTTTAATGAAAATAAATTTTATATTCCAATTTTTAAATTTTAAAAATTGAAAATTCAAAATGAAATTTTATATTTAACATTTTCAAACAAAAATGAAGAGCAGAGAAAAATTTCTCCAAAATAATTATTATTTGTTTCAATTATTATACAGAATTTTTATTAATTCTTCATAACATCGCCAACTACTCTATTTGAATATGTTGGAGATAAAGCAGACGAGATTGGAGCTGATAGAGAAAAGGCGCGGAGTGAAGGAATTACTTAAAATTTTAAAATTGTTAAATTAATTTTTATTTTAAAGTTATGCGTCCAATGGACTTTATGCGTCCCACGGACTTTTAAGCGTCCCAAGAGATACAAGCGCCCCATCGAAAATAGTCAGAGAATATTTCCATGGG
Organism: Meloidogyne incognita; assembly: GCA_036172945.1. Taxonomy (NCBI): domain Eukaryota; kingdom Metazoa; phylum Nematoda; class Chromadorea; order Rhabditida; family Meloidogynidae; genus Meloidogyne; species Meloidogyne incognita. The sequence continues at coordinate 200,098 of JARQAC010000040.1, read as the reverse complement.
ACGCTTAAAAGCCCATGGGACGCCTGTTCTAAAATAGAGCCTTTATTTTTTAAATTTTAAATAAATTTAAAAAATATATATTAAGTAAAACTTTTTTTACACCCTTACCATCATTTGTCAATAAAGCAACAGGAGAATGAAAATCAGAATTAAAAGAAAAATAAGGCGAAAATGAAGAGTTAATATAATCATTGCTGCTAGAATTGGTTCCATTATTGGTTGAGGTTGAGGTATATGAAGCTGAACAGCTACTGATACTTGAGGTAAAATGATGGGCGATATCGTCGTTGTCTGTTAAATTATATTAAAATAATATTTACTGAATAGAATGTATGGTTTCCGGAATAAATAATATAAACTTTCAGTAAATTAAATTGCATCAATAATAATACTTTCCGGAAATTAAGTGTAACCCTCCGGAAAATATTATAAACTATTTTCAAGTAAATAGCAAATTTCCAGAAACATAATATATATAGTATTCAACTTTCCGGAAGCAATATTTTGATATAAATTCAATTTTTCCGGGTATGTATTTAATTTCCGGAAAAATCCGGATATGTATTTACCTTCAGGAATGCTTTCCGGAAAACGATAAATTTATATTAAGAGGAAAGGTTCCGGAAATGTAGTAAAGTTTCCGGAATAATTCATTATTACATTACATGAGATCCTCTACCTTGTCTTCCATCATCACTGCAGGAAGAACAAGAATTTATGCTACTGCTAGCAGATGAAGAATGAACTGAATGTTGTGAACTTGAATCTCCACTTAAAAGAGGAGTATTTCTATAATGATACTCCAAATTTAAAGAATCCTCTGCATCAGAAGAGGAATAATAAATTTCATTATCTTCATGATCCAGACTAAGAACTTGGGTAGCCTTAAATTTTAAATTAATTATGAAAAGAAAAACTAAACACAGAATTAATTAATAAACTTAAGTTTCCAGAAATAAATTTAATAAAAATTAAACTTTCCGGAATCAATTTATAAACTTAAGTTTCCGGATAAAATTTACTACAAATTAAACTTTAATGAATTAATTAATAAACTTTAGTTTCCGGAAATTAATTTTAAGAGATTAAACTTTCCGGAATTATCTATAAACTTAAGTTTCCGGAAAAAATTTAATAAAAATTAAACTTTCCCTAATTAATTTATAAACTTAAGCTTCCGGATAAAAATTTAATACAAATTAAACTTTCCGGAATTATTTATAAACTTAAGCTTCCGGATAAAAATTTAATACAAATTAAACTTTCCGGAATTATTTATAAACTTAAGCTTCCGGATAAAAATTTAATACAAATTAAACTTTCCGGAATTATTTATAAACTTAAGCTTCCGGATAAAAATTTAATACAAATTAAACTTTCCGGAATTATCTATAAACTTAAGTTTCCGGAAAAAATTTAATAAAAATTAAACTTTCCCTAATTAATTTATAAACTTAAGCTTCCGGATAAAAATTTAATACAAATTAAACTTTCCGGAATTATTTATAAACTTAAGCTTCCGGATAAAAATTTAATACAAATTAAACTTTCCGGAATTATTTATAAACTTAAGCTTCCGGATAAAAATTTAATACAAATTAAACTTTCCGGAATTATCTATAAACTTAAGTTTCCGGAAAAAATTTAATAAAAATTAAACTTTCCCTAATTAATTTATAAACTTAAGCTTCCGGATAAAAATTTAATACAAATTAAACTTTCCGGAATTATTTATAAACTTAAGCTTCCGGATAAAAATTTAATACAAATTAAACTTTCCGGAATTATTTATAAACTTAAGCTTCCGGATAAAAATTTAATACAAATTAAACTTTCCGGAATTATCTCTAAACTTAAGTTTCCGGAAATAGATTTAATAAAAATTAAACTTTCCGGAATTAATAATCAAGTTTCTACCTCCAATTCGCTATGATCACTATTGTTAACAACTTCCTCAACATTTCTTTCAGGAAGAACATCAACTGAAACATTTTCTTTGTTTAATACTGCATTTTTCGTAGGGGTTGTATTCCTCTCCTCAGACTGTTCTTCCTCCTCATCTATAGCCACCAAACGAGGTTCAGAATTTGAACGTTTAATCTTCAAAATTTAGAATTTTTTTCAAAAAAATTTCTGAAGCACCTGAGGCCTAAAATTGAGAGAACCAGTTAATAGAAGCTGTTTACGCCTCGGACAGCTAATATTATTTTTGGAAAGAAGCAATAAAAGCGAATTTTTGCGAGCACGTTCAGTTGCCAATTTTTCCCGTTTATACTCCTTAATTGGAAAAATTAAAATTTTAAAATTCTCAAAAATTGTTTCCACTTGTAAAGCAGCCTGTAAATATTGGTTTAATAATTTCTCAAGTCGTTCAGGCTCTGTTGGCCTTTTACATAGAACTGCATGACATCGAAGTTCGGGCTTCATACGTTTGCCTTCGTGTTTGTAAATCCAACAAAAAACTCTCTAAAATAAAAAATATTTTTTTTTATTTTCTAGGGTAGAGGGTATTTAATTACGATTATATTTGACCTAGATATCCAATCCCCACAATAAAAAGTACCCATCAATTTAAGATAAGTTTCCTAAGCTAGTTTGGGGGAAGAATGGATGATGAGGGAGCTACATGAGCGTTAGCTTGTCCGGAGGATGGAAATGTTGAGGGATCTTTCTAGGCGATACCTTCCATTTAATATACTACTAGTTAAAAGGGACGATTTTTTCAGTCCCAAGTGTGTATGTATTCAACAAAGGGTGGATATAGTTCAACACCAAGGGTTAATCTATAAGCAAAGTATGAACGAACTTTTGTTCTTATACCAAAGTTTAACTTATTTTTATTCAAAAAATAATTTTTAAAAATTCCAAAATTCACCGGATACTGCTGTGGAGCTGAACAAAAAGTAATTCTATGTGCCCAATATTCGGTTAGCCCCAATTGCTTTGTTTCTGTCTTTATTCCAGAATGGGTAACACATAAACTCATTCGAATAGGTTGTGAATTAATCTTATTTTCTTTATGTTGCTTATTATCTGTTTGTTTTGTAGCATTCCACATACGCCAGATAACACTCAGGGGCCGTTCGATGCTTGCTTCACCTTTGCCCAGACCGGCGGTGAGAACATTTCCCAAATAAATAACCTGAATTTTTAATTTTTATTTAAAACTTGAATCAAAACTTTAATTAACCATATTAAAACTTGAAGGAACTTTAATAAAAATTCAAAATTTTGAAAAAGTTTATATTAAACTTGAAGCAGGCGGTTTAAACTTGAAGCAAGTTTCAAGTTTACAGTAATTAAAAAATGTATTTCAAGCTTAAGTTTAATTTGAATTTCATACTTTAAATAATATTAAATTATTCGTAAAATTACCTGACAAGTTGGTTCAGGCGGATTCATATCATAACTTTGTTTTTTCCGTCTGAATATAGAGGGTAATGAACTCGAAAAAATATTTGTAGTTGGTGTAGACATGCTGGGCATTATTTTAATTTTATTAAATATTTCTAGAAAATTTAGAATTAAAAATTTTTTAAATTACTAGAAAATTAAATTATATTTCCCATTTAAATGTCAATTTCTCAGCATTATTAGTTAAAATAAATTTATTGAGTAACCAAATATAGAGTCGACTAATAAGGAAATAAAAACAAAGAATGAAAAATGGGCATGTCTGTTGAGGGGCAAATATCAAATTTCTTTAAAAATTAAAAAAAGTGAGGGAGTAGGGGAGAATTAAAAGTCTAAGGATTAAAAAAAAATAAAATTTGCGATTAAATTTAAAAATAAAAAATAATAACTTGAAATTAGCGATATTATTTCCATTAATTTTTTATTTCCAAAAATGCTGTCTGCAACATATATATTTTTTGGTTACACTCGTAAAAGCATTAAAAAAGCTTGGAATATTCATCACTTAACATAGATAATTAATCATTTTCTCATCCACACGTGTAAAGCAACAAAATTTTATATATTAGCTTTACTTGTTGGGGATGAGCGGGTAAAAAATAATGTTAAAATATAACGAAAATGCACTGTGTGAATAACGATAAAAGGGGGAAGTAACGAAAAAAAATTGATAAAATCTAGACTGTTTTTAGCTGGAGGAAGCTGTAAATCTGTTGAAATAAAATTGGAGAATTGGGCTTGATAATTGAAAAAGCTGGGTTAAAAGTGGTGGGATAAGGAGGAAATGTGATTAGGATAAGGGAGAGAATTTGACGTGATAACTGAGTGAGTTAGCTAAAGGTAATCGGATAAGGATAAGGGCATTTAACGATACTGGAAATAATTAAAAGTGATAATTGGGAGAGCTGGGATAATAATAAGGAAAAGTGGTATTATTAGGATGAGGGATCTGTTGAAAAAATCATAATACAAAATATTTAAGATAACGAGGAGATTTATAAGAATAAAGGAGAAAATAAGGAATGATAACTGAGAGTTATCTAAAAGTAATTGGATAAGGAAATGGGAAGCGGGATGGAAATAACGCGATAATTGGGAGAGTTGGGATAAAGGAGGTTTAATAATGATAAGAGAATCTTGCATGATAAATGGTATTATTAGGATGAGGGATCTGTTAAAAAAAGATCATGATAAAAATGTTAGATAAAGCAAAGATTTTCATAGTTTGAAACATATAAATTATAGCTGAGGTAATCATACTTAAAACTAAAGGTTGTTATATCTGTGGAAGCTAAAATTTTACTAAAATTGCTTCGAGATAATTGATAGGTTGAGATAAAATTAAGTTTGGGTAGGTATTAAGTGAAGATCTTCACAGCTTGGAATGATAGAAACTGACAGAATTTATCCCTATAAACTAAAAATTTTTTAACCGAAAAAATGTACACATCGTTCACTATAATGCCCTCTAATTTAGCATAAAAATTAATTTATTCTGTCATGCGTAAAGGACCAGAAGTATTCTCCCATTAATAAAATCACCACATGGATCGACACTTTCACTTGCCATCAAACCAAAAATTTTTGGGGGACGCAGTGGAATGTTGTTGATTATTTTATAGGGGAAGATAGTGCGCATCTATTGAAGGAAAAAATTCTTTTAGTCTAACTAAACTGCGATAGGGGAAAGGGAAAAAATAGAAGGTTATTTACTTCAATTTGTTGTAAGGGGCAAAGTTTTTTTTTGTGATTTAGTGTAGGCTAGAGGGAGAAAAATATAAAAAATTCTCCCCTATTTTCGGAAGAAAATAGATAGAAAAATAATAAATAATATTCTGATTAAGTTTATAAAATTCTGATAATATTTTTATTAGTTGTTATTGTTTTTATTTGAAGATCGGTTTATTTTAGATTTTTGATTTCTTTGTCTAGTTATGTATTTTATTTATTATTAGAGTTAATCTTTTCAGAATTATTTCTCATTTTGCTTCAGAATTAATCGATCTCATTAATTCTGATTTATTATGTGTAATTTCTTTACTAATTTCCAATATTATGACATTTGTTAATATTTTTTTTATTTAGTTCTGATTAAATTCAGAATAATTTCTGATTTAATCGGAATAATTCTGATTTAATTTAGAATTTATTCAGAATAATTCTGATTTAATTCTGGTTATTTATTCTGATTTAATTAAGAATAATTCTGGTTTGAATTATTCAAAAACTTTCTGATTTAATTCTGGTTATTTATTCTGATCCATTCTGAATAATTCCTGATTTAATTCTGATTATTTATTTTCGATTTCTTGTTTATTCTGAATAATATTCTGGTTTATTTATAGGCTATTTATTATTCTGATTTTTTAATTATTTATTTGTAATAATTATATTAATTCTAATTTTATTATCAGTTTTATTTAATAATAATTCATATTGTGTAAATATTTTTAAAAATTAATAATTAAATTAATTAATTAAATAGTAAAGTCATTTGGTTATTTAAAAAAATTAATAATTTTTACTAAAATAATTCTAACACTGTTTAAACTAATTTTAGAAAAATTAGATAAAATTAAAAAGATTAATGATCAACTGATTAATAAAAGATAAAAAATTAAAAAAATTAAATTTAATAACCAAAAATAAAAAAATTGTGACAAGTAAATTTTGTAAAATTAATAATGTAGTTTATGTCAAAAATTACTGTTTTAACTGATTAAAATAATTAAAACATTAAAAAAAATTTTTTTTTGATATTTATCATTTATTATTTTTATTTCTGTGAAAATTAATTTTAATTAATTTTTATTCATTAAAATAGAAACAAAAGAAAGAAAGAAGGAAGAAAATTAAATTCTATAATGATTTTTAAAAATTTAAGAACAATCTAGATAAAATATTCCATTCTAATAAATATACTAAAATACTAAGGCCAATTTAATTCTTCAATCCTCTTACATTGTACTTATTTCTTCTGATTTTTTCTGAATTAATTCTGAATTATTTCTGATTTTTTCTGATTTTTTCTGAATTAATTCTGATTTTTTCTGAATTAATTCTGATTTTTTCTGAATTAATTCTGAATTATTTCTGATTATTTTCTGACTAATTTTTCATTTATTTCTGATCTATTAAGAGCAACTTCTGACTTATTCTGGTTTATTTCTAACAATTTCTGATTTATCTGAGCAATTTATGATTTTTTCTGATTTTTTTCTGATTTATTCAGAAAATTTTCGAATTTATTATTAATTTAAAAAATATAAATTACCTTAAAATATTTTTTACGTTAAGGGGTAAAGGTCACACGAAATTGTTTTATTATTTAAGTACCTTATGGAAAAATAATTATCTCAAGGTTATAAAATAAAGGTAAATAAAGGTCCCTTTTTTATTAAAATAAAAATAAAAAAAATAAAATTTTTCGATGAAAATTATAAAAAAAAATAAATAAAAATAGCCAAGAATTCGAGAAAAAAAATCGAGAAAATTTAAGAAAAAAAATTTTTATTTTTAAAAACAATTTAAAACCCAATATTGACTGATTAAGATTGCGCAGTGATGCGCGAGAGTAAAAACTAAATTGTTGAATTTGAATGGATTTAATTTTTAAATTTTAAAATAAACACAAACAAAAGTACCATGACTAGTCGTCATCCACCCACACAGAAACAATTAAAAAAATTTTTTGGGTAAGGTGGGGGAGGATAATAAAAATTTTACCAAGTGAGTGATTCATTGTAAACAAGGAAGTTGAAATAATTAAAATCAGGAGGGTGTGGAATTAATTAAATTTGATAGTGTAATAGTTGGAAACATCGCGCAGACAGAGACAATTTGAATTTTTTCAATTTTAAAAATTGTAAAAAATAAATAAAACACAAAGTATAAGGAATAATTGTTCGAGGAGGTACTGAGAATATTGTCAGATCTAGATATCCGGATTCGAGAACAAAAATAAATATCTTGTGTCTGAAGCAAAATCAAGTCTCGGATATCCTAAGCCTTACAAGTTAAAAAAAAATTTTGGGGTAAGGTTCCTCCAAATATTATCAGGTTCCTCCAAATCTTGTTTGGAGGAGAGGAAGGGGGTGAGGGAGAGGGGTGAGAGGGCCAAATCAAGTTTCTGATATCCGAATCCTTACAAGATTACTACGACCTTATTTAGAGGTGAGGAACGTGGGGGAGAGTGGGGGAGAGGGAATGGGATAGACCCCGGATGTTCCTCCTACCTTATTTGGAGAGGGAGGGAGGGTGGGGGGAGGGTGCAAGCGTGCGAGAATGGTAACTAAATCGCTCGTATTTATATTTAAATTTGAACTTAAAATTAATTTTTTAGACTACTAATTTAATTTTTCTAGAATAAAAGTCAAAATCCAATGAGTTTAACCACTTAAAAAAGAGTGAGAGAGGGATGAGAGGTCTACCTCTCATCCCTCTCTCACTCTTTTTTAAGTGGTTAAACTCATTGGATTTTGGATTTTTGCTTTATAAGGATAAGAGACCGGACGAGAGAGTCGTATTAGAATTGGGATATACTGAAGAGGGAGAGATCGATATGTCAAAAAGAGAGATATCTCTAATAGAGAGCTCTTTATAACAGAAAATTTTGTTAGAATCTCGTTTTGGCTCCTATCTCTACTGCGGAGCTGCCCAAGATATCTTCTTTAATAGCGTCAACAGATCCGGATATTCTTAAATTTTCGGAACAGAATTCAGCATCCGAGGGGGTCTCCTAATATCCTTTAACATTACTCCCTATTTAGTATACACTTCGTTATAAGATACAATTTTTTCGACTCATGAAAGTATCATACAGTATGATTCATTTTAAGATTAATTTTTCCTATTAGAAATTTTTTTAATAAATTTTAAGGGCAGATCCCTTAATGATAAGAAGACTGAATTTAAATAGCAGAGTGCCTCAACAAATGAAATTCGAAAAAATCCAAATTAAATTAGAAATTAAATTCCGACTAAAATTAAGGGACCAATAACCACCCAAAAATAATAACTAAAAAATTCCATTAAAATTATCTAATCTAAAAAATTAATTTTAAAAAAATTTCAAAAAAGACAAAGTACAATATAAACAACGAATTCCACACATAAAAATTTATTTTTATCGGAAACTAATCGAGTTATAATTAATAAAAGTGTAAGGGTAGTTTGGTGGTCTTTTTTAACTCATTCTCTTCCTTTACTCAGTCATTCTCTTCCTCTTTCCTTTATGGAATATCGCGCGCAAGAATCTCTCCAGTTAAAATCTATCCAGTAAATATTTTAAATAAACACGTTAAAAATATTCGGAAATATAAATAAATAAATAAAGAGAATAGAGGATAAATTGAATAAAGGGGGAAAATGAGGAAAAAGTACCTCTAAGTATGTTGAGGTATTTTAATGAATTTGGGAATATAAATTTTAATAGCCGTAATATCTGTCTATACCATGGACCTTTTTGACATTAAAAATAAATTTCCGTTTCCAGGAATCGGGAATCCAAACCAGAAAACTCGGGAATTTACGATTTTTGGAATCATGAATGAGGAGAAAATTAATTCCTGTTAACTACATACTCAGACATCATTTGAAGGGCTATAACTTTGCTTAGAGTTTTCGAATCCTAGAAGCACTAGTCTATCCAGGAATGCTAATCTTAAGATATCAAACATGATTAATTAAGCAGGCCACTCCTTCGAGTAGGGAATATCCTTCTCCTTCGAGGAAAGATATTCGATACAGTAACATTTAAAGTAAAATTGGTTTTGGGAAATTAATTAAAATGTTAGAGGGTTATTTGATAAATATTTTGAGAATTTTAAAATAGATTTTTAAATTTTTTTCATAAAATATGAAGGAATTCAATATTTTTTAGGCTTAAAACACCTCTAAACTAAACAAAAAATTAAACATTCAAAATGAGCAAAATATGAAATAGAAAAATTTTTTGTCCTCATTTTCTTGTTTCGCATGAATGCCACCTCATTTTTCGTCGTTATGAGGGTGGTGGAGAGATTTTATGAAAAGAATTACACACCCAAAAGGAACAAAAAACGGACAATTTTGTTGGGTCTACCCATGTTGAGTCTAGGTGTGTTTTAAGGCTAATAACTCGTGAAATAGGGGAATATTTTTTTAATTTTCAAGGTATTTTTGAATAGAGGAGAGAATTTCTTTAAAATAAAAATTAATCAAAAATTTTCTATAAAAAGAACACAAAAGAGTAGACGAAAATAACCCTTTTTTCCTCAAAAATGAGAGTTTTCGCCCATAATTTTTTCATTTTTTCGAGTAAAATTTTGGTTTATAAGTATTTTGTAGCAAATTTTCTCCTCTATCGAATGGTATAAAAACTAATTTAACAGCTTTATTTATTCAAAAGATATAGAGCTTTGAATGACTCATGGTCAGACTCTACTACCTCAAAGGTGACTGGACGCTTTGAGGTATAAAAAGATTTTTTAAAGCTTTTCCAAAAATGAATTTGAAAGGAATAATTGTATATTCACAAAGAATGGAAGAATAGGGAAAAAATTAAAATAAAATATGATGGAATAATGGGAACGCGACTTTTTTGAGGGTAGAAGGGTGGAAAGTAGGGTTGGACACTACCGGTTATTAACCGGTACCCCCGGTTTTCGGTTAATCCAAATTTTAAAGACCCGGTTTTCGGTTTTGAGTTTTAGTTAAATACCGGTTTTATTTTGGGGGATTTTTATAAAAAATCACTCATTTTTATAAATTTCCGGTTTTCGGTCTTTTAAATCTAACAAAATCGGTTAATTTTTTGGCAAAAAATCTCAAAAATTTCGGTTTTAAAACCGGTAGTGTCCAACCCTAGTGGAAAGCATACAAACCCAATAAATTTTAAAGCAGATTTTTATTAGATGGAAATTTTTTAATTTGTAAAAGTTGAGTAATAAACTAAGAAAAATTATAAGAATAAGGGGTGGAAGGTAATTATTGTTTCAACCTCTCACTTGAATGGTAACTGATCAAGGGGTCTCCCCTAGGGATCGAGGGGACTTGATCTCCTTTATCCAATGTTACTTCATTGGTCCTAAGTTACTTGGGAGAAACGCTGAAGCATTAAATGAGATAGGGATCAGATCTGTGAATGATATCTAGATTTTTAATAAAAATATGGATGTCTGGGTTAAGGTGGATAATACTCGAGAGAAAATATAAGCAAAAATTAAGGCTTTCAGGGTCTATTCGATTTCTAAGACGAATTTTAGGAAATTTCAACATTTTTATACAATATTTTTCGGAAATGACTAATATAATGTAAAGAATAAACGGAATAAAAGTAAAAATATATTCACATGTGGCCGTGAATGAAGGTAAGGTAGTACATTTGCGCATTGATTTATATATGCACATATTTTATTGTTAGTTTGCTGTTATTATTGTTGTGTGGACAACGGCGACTCTACAGGGAAATATTTTGGTGAAAGAAAATATTTAGGGGAGAATATAAAAAAAAATTCTTTGTAAGTTTGGGGGGGGGGGTATGGACCTTAAATTGTGGCAATGTATTAATAAGTAGAGCGTGTCATCTATGTCCAAAAAATCGTCAAATAGGATCCTATTAAGGTCCAAAAAGTTAAAAATAGGTTCAAAATAGGTTTAGGTTCGAAAAGGCCTTTGCTAAAACTGTTGAAAATTTCACAATAGAAGTAGGGAATGATCTACCTGACTACCAAATTTCATCAAGAAGTCCCACGGACATCCAAAACACTCCTTTGTTAGTCATTTAATATAAATAATCACAAATTTTATCATTCTACCAGTTTAAAAAACAGATTTAAATATTAAATATATTTTTAATTATCGAAAATTTAGAATCCCAATTTAATATAAATTGTTCCCATCAATCACTGTATTAATTTAGTATAATTTATTCGCTTTCAGTAACTCAATTCACTTTCAGCATGGATTAATCAACACAAACAAGTACTCCCTTTTCTCCGCCATAAAGAGTAGTGCAATGACAACCAGCCTTATCTTTTTTACCAGTAGCTTAAAGTTACAAAGTGTGTCAAGTAATTAAGATAGAATAAATTACTAAAAGCCGCTGACGTTTGTGTTACAGGACCATAATTATAGGCAACTTTAAACTGACAAACTGGCGTTTTACCTGGTGAACAACCTGAAATAAATGGAAAATCATAAAATTTACACTCAAAAAAGTTTTGAGTATGTGATTAATATAGCCATAAATGTGTATTTTAGTGTGTTAAGTTATGCTGATAATAATTATAGTCATTCAGTCTTATTCCTGCGCTCTTCAACTATTCGGCGCTTATTTCTATTGTTCACCTAATTATATTTTGTCTTGTAATAAAACCCTATTTTGTTTGTTCTTATTCTATTAGTGTTAGCCTTATATTATTTTTGTTATTACTGAGACATCTACCTAAGTCAACTTGATAGCAGAAGTTAATTTGATTCGCTCACCTCATATAGGTGCTCTACCACTGATTTATTGGGCATCGACTAATTCTGTCTCCATTCCCTTTTAGATCACTTAACCCCTGCCTATGCGTTTTAAATGTTCCTAGGTGAATTTTAAATGTTGCTAGGTGAATCATCCTTATTCTAAGAATAAAGATATATTCAAAGAATAGAGATATCTCCCGATTTTCGTAATAATTACCTATTAAACCTTACATCCTTTTTGGTATTTTAATCAAAAATCTGCTAAAAGGAGTAAAAATTTTGTATAAAATAATAATTCCTTACTAATAGAGCAATCGCAATCCCCATTCTTGAAGAAAACCAAATGAAGTAAGATTATTGCAATGAAATATTTCATTTTAATTTTTATCTAGGTAAAGCTCAATATTTATTATATTTTTATTCAATTTTAAGGCAGTCAAAGGGCTTGGAGTACGATTACAATCAAATCTAGATACGTGTTAGCCCTTCACTCTCAAACGAAAATCAAGCTTTATATCAAGTTTTTCTTCAATACTACATTATTGTAATGGTGTGAGGTATGTGTGGGTCTAGTATAAAAGCAGTTATAAGTGACTGGTTTTGGCTGGGGTCGCCGGCTGTCCTTAATTATTCCTGCTTTTTGCCACCTTCGTTATTCTTGTATTTGCTATTCGGATAAACGTGTTAATCTATATTTATGTTATTCTGTTAGTCACTAGGTTAGACCGCACCCTATGGTATAACAGTGGTTTTCATAATCGACTCAATTCGATTATGTTGGCATTTGATGGCAGCTCTAATGTAGACCCAGTATGGCAGCACTTAAAGGAGGCAAGCGCCGAGTGGGGGGAGGGGGATTTAATCAGTGGCTCTGCGTCGTTATGGGGCGGTACCCCGATAAATAGTCTTTACTTTTGGGCTGATATAATTATATTTATAAGAATTTTAAGAAAAATAAATTAATTATTAATTTTTCCAATTAGCTACTAGCCGTTATAAATAAAAATTAATTTGCGTCAATCTCATTTGATTTTTATTTTAAATAAAATAAATAATAATTATGAAAAAGAAAATAAGCAAATTTTTAGTTTATTTCCAGCTGTATAAATTCAAAATTTTTTTAAAGCCTAGCTTAAACCTAGTTTGGTATCTCAATATTAGTAGTGTTTGGTTGAGTTGCGTTTAGAAGCTATTTGCATTTAATTTTTCATAATAAATTTTTTAAATAAAAATTAGAGAGAAAAACCCAAGTTGTATAAACAATAATAAATTTTTTAAATATTCCTTTTTTAGAATTAATTGGAAAATATCTCTAATAAAATTTTAAAATCGTACCAAAAATCAATTAGAATTTTATTTGGAAAATTGATTTTGATTTTAGCAAAATTCAATTTTTGAAAAATAAATTAAATGAATTGCTTTATTAATCTTTCCCTACAATTACTTATTGTAAAGCATATAGCTATTTAATTCCTAAGACAGTGCAGTAAGCGGCGTGGTGTAATGGATAACACTTCAGTCCGGTATACTGAACTTTAGAGTTCAGCGGTATCGGGATTTAGAGAAAAAAACGTGATCGGGATTTTGAAATGGTGATACCGATCCCGATCACCGATCCCGACATGGGATCGGGATTTGAAAAACCCAGGATACCCAGGATAAAACCCCGTCTGATCCAGGATAATCCCACCTGATCCCGACCGAGATTCCCGATCCTGCTGAACTCTACTGAAGATAAAATTTTTAAAATATAATAACTAATAATTTTATTTTAAAATAATGAAAGATAATAAATATTATTTTTAATTATAAAAATATTATTAGTGCAAGTTGAATTAATCAAAATTAATGATAATTTATTTTTAAGAACTTGACAGGTTCTTAAAAATTAATGAGAATTTATGTAAACGAGGAATGTGTTCTAAAACTTGGAACCTGCAAGAACGAGGTGAAAGTTTTGAGAATGAAAGACTTAGCAGCCATAAAAACAGGCATAACTAGGGCTGTCCAAAATATGCACGGAAAATCGCCAAATATGCGCATATATATGCAGCGAAAAAGCCCAAAATATGCACTGAAATATGCAAAATTTTGCCAAAATATGCACAAATATGCAAATGTGCACGAGAGGGCCGAAATATGCAAATATATGCATTAAGAACCGGGTCCTAAAGTGCTCGGACACATGTAAAAACACCATTTTTGGGCTTCCCACATCAAGGCATATCCGCATCCAAAACATGCATTTGCATGTTTTGGACAGCCCTAGACATAACTAATTAAATTTTAAAATAATCAAAACTATATGATTAAAAATTAAAAATAAAACAAAATTTTTTTGACAGATTTATGCATTGAAAAAAATGGATAACCGTGTAAATAAAAAATAATGCCGAAATAAAAATTTTTAACAAGAAAAAAAATTGCTAAATCCTTTCAAATTTTAAATCATTACATCCCATGAAGGTTACTTTAAAACAAAAATTGACTTAATACCATCTTATCAAATTCTATATTATCCAAAAGCTTAACAATTAACCATTCCCTTATCTCCAGAAAATGTCAGACAGACCCTTCTTCTAATTTTTCTTTACATCCATTCTGCTTTAACTTTTATATAATCGGATTTCTGATCCGTATTTGGATCCGAAATTTGGATATCCGTACATTAATTTTGGTAATCTATGTTTAGAATGTCAGACACTTCCTCAACGTTGCTCAACTCCCCACCTTAACTATTCTATTTTTTAGAATGTCAGATCCTCAACGCCACTCAACTCTTTGAGAGTGGATCTAGAAAAGAGCGAATACGGTGCTATAAAAAGAGAATAAAAAGGAAAATTGTGTAGAATGGAGGAGGGTTACTGTTTTCTGAAAATTAATTTCGGCATCTAAAAATATAGAAAGAAAATTTGAAATTTATAGGAGAGAGTTTTTTTTGTTTTGCAGCAAATCTAACTAATGTTTTGCTGTTTCTTGAGGCCAGTCAATTCAGCCTTCAAATAAGTCACTTCCAGACTTACAAGTAACTTTTGCTTGTTCAGTTCCTCATTGCTAAAATTTAAATTATACAAAACCAGATGAATCTAGAACCAGATGAATCTTTTTCAGCCCCCAAACTCGAAGGGGCTGAAAAAAGGTGGCTATATCAAAATGTCTGTTAAATCGAGAGCCATCGAGAGTCGTTTCTAAGGGACTTGATCAACCCAGAAGAGCTTCTACGAATGTCCCGATCACATCCTTTCCCTTTGAATCCTATAACAACTGGGAAAGGGCCCACCGCTTCGGCGCATAGTTATAAGAAGAAGGTATTTTACTATTGTAATTTGATACAGAATCCATTCAAGACGATCAGAACTTACATGGACGTTAAATAGAGGTTCAAATATTGGATTGGTTGAAGGCGTTCCTTCAATCTTCCAATTAGTATCTCCAGAATTTCCAATTTCCCAATCAGCAATCAATCCGACCAGCTCTTTAATATCCATTATACGACCTGGCAGACCTCCTGGACCATTTTCATAAGTTTGGAGGATATGGACTTTTCCATTCCTAAAATCTAAAAACAATGGAAATTATTTAATTACTAATATCTTCACTTTTCAAGAAACATACCAGCATCCACGTTTAAAATCTCCAATTTCTTGAGGATCTTATCAATATTAACGACTGAATCTTTTTTATAACCATGCGCATCTCGCAGAACACGAACAGAACGTCCATAAGCTAAATTTAAATATTATTTGAGGACAAAGGGAGATCCAGCTGTATAGGATTTAAAAATTTAAATAGAAGGTGAAAGCAATAGAACCTTGCTAGAATATTCATAACTTATAGATAAATTGTTTAAAGTTTTTGATTTTATGTATAGTCATAGATAACACTCTATTCTATATTATGGCAAAAAATAAAATTTTTAACTCCATTTTAAAAAAAGTTGTGATTTTTCCCAAAATAGAGGGAAATGAGAAAAACGTCGACGCCAAACCTGATGCGTAGTGTCAAGTCGCGCGACCAAGGTCATTTGACCATGTCTTATGATACGGGACCAGAAGGTGAAGCGCAGCTAGCTATAACTGATAGGAGCTTTAGGATAGTTACTGTCTTTTTCAAACTTTTACCAGCTCTTCCCTAAATTAGGCGTTTATTAACCTTTTCAAAGTATTTTTATATTAAATTGGTCGAAGCTTAAGGTAAATATCTATAATTACGTCGTATCTCATCCATTACAAGCTCACATTCTGTTGCAACAGTTGGATCAATGGGGAGATCTCCACCTCCAGAACTTCCTGCCCCTTTATCTCCAGGATGCTTTTCCGTTCCTTTAGAACTTCCTGCATCCCCAGCTTTAGTTCGCTTTTTGTCTCCTCCAGTATTTTTTGCTTCCTCAGCTTCACGTCGCCTTCCTCTTCGAGTTCCTCCTGATCCTCTGGTTCCCATTGCATACTCAAGGGAAATCAACGAAAAAAACAAAAATAAAATCATTCTTTTTTTAAAGCTTAAGGAAATCATCTGGAAAATTTGGAAATATTATACGTTGGTGTCGGCTAAATTTGGCAAAACAGATTAAAAGCAAGAAAGGGATTGTCTATTCTACTATATATTCCTATAGATTTTAGAGAATTAAAAAAAATAAAAAAATAATTTAAACCGGTTGTTGCAGGGGATTCAACGCCTATTTATGCGGTCCCATAGCCTTGCCGAACATGTCCAGCGAGGCGTAGCATGCCCTGACATGCGCGCAAGTCTGTAAATTTCTCTAACAGCATTATAACATATAGCCTTCTAATTAAAACATGCCCAAAGCCTGCAAACATATACATAAAATTTTATTTTGGCAGTCAAATCCGGCAAGGAATAGCAATTGCTATCATTAAGCAACAAGACGACTGAATGCTTGCCTAGCATTGGGCAATTATTTTTGAAAATAGTTGAGCGAGTGCGCTAGCAAGGCACTAGGCAAGGCACTCGACTGTCGCTCTGCTTAGCGATTATTGACAATTCATGTGTATAAAGCGGCGCTCTCCTTGCTAGGAAAGCATTGGGCAAGCGGCACTCTCGATTCTTGCATCTCGTTAGCTATTGCTTAATTAAATGCCTTGCGAAATCATGTGTAATGTCTCGAGATTGCCATAAAGACATAATCAATTAAATAAAGCAATTTAAATTTAAGTTGCCCTTTTTTATATATTAAAACAGAATTTAACTCTAAAACAAGCATCAACTTTTGTTGTAAATATGGCCTAACGATTGTTATTATAAGGTAATGGACATACTGATAATAGAAGTTAAGGGTCGGTTGTGATTGTTTATAAAGGGGAAGAGTAGTGTTGACCCTGGAGCCTCGAATTCTCAATAATTAAAATCTTGTTCCTCGCCAGTCTCATCTTAACACACACGAATTTTATTTTAAAAATAACACATAAATCTAATCAAAATCCTCATAAAACTTTATCAATTATAGGCAGGAATGTTATCAAATCCTGGTCGGATAAACATATGTTGAGCTCTTTTTGCCTCAGGCGTTTCTACAACTTTCTCCAATGGATGCTCGGCTTCTCCAAGTAGATGGCGAGCATCTCCTGTACGTGTGTCTATGGGTATAGGCATTGGAATGTCAATTTCTTCGAGTGGATCGCTTGTCAATGGCCTGAAATTTGTGAGATAATTTTGAGGTGTTTCGGGCAAAAAACGGTACATATTTGGAACATAATGTAGAGGGTACAGATATGGTCCGAATAGTCCGCAAGACGAGTCGTACATAGGATAATTGGACTTAAAGTGTCTCGTCCGGGCCGTCACACTTAAGTGACTCGATTTAAAATGACGACCCGGGTTTCTACCCGAGTGCTTCGAAAACTGCGACCCTAATACTGTAATTAAAAGTTTTATCCAATAATTCAAAAAATTTTATCCTCCGTATAACTTGAAATAAGACAATTATGTGTTCTAAACCTATAATTGATTTTAAGATCTTTCAGTTCCTTCTTATTCTATTGGGTTATACGAAGCAACATGTTCAGACCGAGCCCTAAAATTGAAGCATATAATAAGAGTAAGTTACAGTTAGTTGCTCCAACGAATGAGTTTTATATTAGACTTAATTCTACTTTTCAAGTGCTAAATCTTATTTCTGGTTCAGAATTTTTCTTAAAATACTCGAGTAAGGTCCTTTTTTAATTCTAAAATTCGTTCCAAACCTATAAAACGCGTGTTGTGCCCTTTGCGGACTTTCGGAACGACGGCTGAGCACAGTAGCCAAAGATTGACGTGAGCCTCGAAGGTCTCTCTCAACCGCCTGGACTGGGACTGGGGCAGGAATATCCATTTCCTCAACTGGAGATGGCAAAATTTTAGGGGATGGTGAAGGCTTTGGAATTGGTTTCTTTGGTGGTGTTTTTGTAGGTGTAGGTTTGCGTTCTTCAATTATTGGTCGAGGGCGAGGGGCTTAATAATAATATTTATTCATAGTTGTACCTTCTGTAAATTTTCCTATGAGTTTAGCGAAGCTATATGTTTTAGGGGATACTTGCTGTTGACTAATATTAACTATAAAATAGTTCCGGGTAGTTGGCAAAAGTCTTAATAAATGCCAGCTTAAGCTAGAGCCTCCATTCAACATCCACGGGCTGAAGGATAGTCGAATACTGTAGCCTCTAAGGGGGTAAATCAAAATAAACGGTCTAATATTGAGTTAATTTAAGGCGATACTATGATCTACATTCGTATAATTGTTCCATTATATTTTAGAACGTATTACTTTTATCAGTGAAGTGAATGAGATAATGTGATAAAAAGGAAAAATAAAAGACTAATGAACGAATTATGAGGAAAATAAAAGTCTAGATCGGCAAGTATTATTTAAAAACGGCAAGTCAAGTTAAAAATTGAATAAAATGGCAAGTGATTTAGTTGGCAGTTATAAGGAACAAATTAGAAGAAAACAGGGTTGATTAGAAAAAAAATTAAATTTTTAAAAATATTTTTAAACTCAAATTCTTCGAGAATCCAGGCTTCCTCGCCGTTCTCCGCCAGTTTTTTCAACCTGCTCAATTTCTTCGTGGAATTCCTCCTCAAAAGTTTCCTCCTCGTGGAAGGATCGACGGAAAGGTCCACCGCGCTAATAAATAAATTTTTTGTTAAAAATATTTCACACTGAATTATTCTCCATAAATTATCTCTATTACTGTCAGTCTACTATAAGATACCTCCCTTTGCCTGAAGATTCTTATACCAGAATGTTTATACCAGGGAACTTGTCGCCCCGGTCACCCGAAGATTGTGAATTAACGAAGCCTCTTTGGGTCGGGAATTCACGATTTCCGAAATTGGGAACTAGATTTCGTCGAGAATTCCCGATCATCGAAATTAGGAGTTTATCTTTTATGTTGACAGGACCCCTGGTTTGTATCTTATATTGTGGTTATCGTCCGGCACCTTCCCCAGACCTTATGACAGCCAAATTTTAAAACATTAATTAACTTGTGAATGTCTTTAGTTGGGGTATCTTATAGTAATGTTAGACAGTATATCAACTTACCTGTCCACTTTCACCGGTTCTCACCTCCTCAGTCTTACGCCCTCCATTAGGCATTTCGGCATAGCTTACTCGATCACTTTAATATTTCATTTAAAATTTCCCAAAATGATTTTAGAATAACCGGAAGAATCGATCTCTATCAGCATCCCTATCAATTTCCCCATAATCAGCTCCTCCTCTATATCCATCTCCATAAGGACGGGTCCCTCTCGAGCGACGGGTTGTGGAGGCTATAATTTTAGGGTTAATTTCACAACATATGGGTTAAATTGTTATTTTTTAACGTGTTAATTAGAGAAGGACTGGGAGTGTCGTATGAGAATTGGGATAGAAATCTCTTAAAATCTCGATTTTAGAAGAAACCTTGCTTTCGAAAATCTCGATAAAACACAACAAATGAGTGTGAGAATGGAGATTGATTTCTCAAAAATTTCTGTGACCGAAATTTTTGTTCGAGATCTCATTTTGGTCCTTTCTCTAATGCTATCAATAACTCTTTAAAATAATAATTAAATTAGTTTAAAAATTAAATTCAAAATCAGTGCTTTTTGGGGGTATAAGTTAAAGGTGCATTAAATCAAATGAATGAGTGAATACCGTAGTCCTTTAATATAATGACCCTTAGAGGGGGATTTTTAAATTGAACTAGGGGACTTAAACAATGAAAATTAGTATTAAAAAACTAAAATTTAAATTTAAAAAATAGGTATATTACATCTTTTGCCGGTTTCCTTCACTCCACCCTTGCGCTTCGCGCAGCACAATTTGTAAAGTAAGTAGAGCAAAGCCTAATATTTAATTAAAAAATTTTTTAATTTTTAAAAATAATCCCATACAAGGAGTAAAAGTAATGCAAGAAGCAAGAGGAGAATAAGCAGCCATAAAGGTATAGGGGCAGCCGCTGCAGGTATGCAACACGCCCGACCACAACAGGACAAATGCGCATCACATCTTTAGAAAAAAATATTTTTTAATTGATCCTATTTTTTAATTGAAAAAATGTGATAGAAAAATAATTTTTAAAATAAAAAATAAAATAAATATTTTGAGACAAATGTTCTAGAGGACTCTTGTAGATCCTCACAGGGGTAAGGATCTACAAGGAGGGTTAACTCTATTTATCATAAGAAGGCCCTTTAACTTGGTTACTCATTGGCACAGAAAAAATCAAAGATATAAAGAATGGAGGTGAATGGAGCATAGAAGGCATCTCATGAGCTCTATGCCCACCCCCACCCAGTGTCCAACCAAAATTTATAAGCTTATTTAAACTCGAGGGTGTATATAAATTTTGGGTTCGATTGTATACCATCTAGTTCAGGATTTGACCACTCGAGTTTAGGATTATGATCTCGATTAGCTCGTATAGAGATTTCTCGAGATATCGATATATACCCTCCCAGTTTGGTCTGTATTTAAAAGTATTTTTAAATTATTTTGATTTTAATTTTACAATATAGGAGAAAAAATAATGATAAAATCGCAGAATAAAAATAAATTAAACTAAATATTTTATTCAGATTGACCTAAATTCGTAGCGCTCATTACGGCCTTGAACATCAGCCTCCTCATAAATACACTGCCTAAAATCGCCCGAATAGGGCTCATAATAAATTCCAGTGGAATCTCTTTGAGCCAATAAATCGGTCATTACTTTAATTGGAATTAAAGGGAAAATTAAAATTTTTAAAGAAAAAAAATAAAAATTTTTTTAGAGGAAAAATAGTAAAATTGTCTATATAAAACAAGAGGAAAATAAAATCGCGCAAAAATTCAATTTCCATTAACCACACTAATTTAGAAAAAAAATAGTAAGAAAGGAACTCTACTAATTTAAAAGAATGTTTGGGCAAGTTTCTTTTGTTTGCTTTACTCTAGCACTCTCAAAACTTTCCGACTAATAATTAATGAAAGTTGAAAAAAGGGAAAATTATTTTAAAAATAAAAATATTTTTATGAAAGGAAAAAGTTTCTGCTTAAAGTCAAGGTTAAATCCCGAGAAGATAAATCAATTTTAGCAAGTCTAGAAATTTTCTTTCTCTAATGAAAGTATCCCAAATTAATTTAGATTTAATAATAATTTAAAGAAATATACAGGATAGACTGGCATATCCGTGTAAATCCCCAAAAATCCGGTCAAACATCGGACAGAAATATTTCCAATTGCCTTAGATACAGAAGGATTTTGTTATTCAGTGGGTAACGGATACACTTTGGTTATCTCCCCCTTTCTTATTTTTCTTCTCCTTTCCTGTTCATTTCTACAAAATGTACACATGGGTCAAAGTGAATCTATGCCATGTGAACGTGACGACCCAATGCTAAAAACTGGACTCAATCCCTATCCTTTATCTCCGATTGATACAGAAATTAGTCCCTTAAATATGGATCAGAACCCTCCAAGTCTTAGTGGATAACTGGGAAATCCCCTAATATCCTGGAAAATTACCCCATCCTTGAAAACAACTCCGATCCTCGGAAATACTTCCAGTCCTGGAAACTCTGGATCCGATAAATCTCTTCATAGAAAACAAAGAATTAAAAAACAATTTAGTAAGGTATGCACTTTAACGTAAAAAATAAAAGATTTCCGGCCGGTGTGTGTTTTCATCCTTGTATACATTTTTAAAATGTTCCTCTTTTTACTGCCAGCCGATTCTAATAAAAATGAATGTATTTTTTATTAGGGCTGGTTGAGTCCCTCGCTGATCAATCCTAAAATATTTTTGTAATTCTACTCAAAAGACTCCTTTCCTCGTTTATTTTTTGTTGACTAGGCTTTTTTAAGTGTTATTTTTCTTATTGACAGATGAGAATGTATACAAATAGTACAAACAAAAAACTGGTTATTTTCTGCGCTTCTCTGTCCTATTTTATATTATATTCGTAAAAATTTCATAAGTTGGGAGATATTTGGAAATATAATTTTGAAGGATTAATAATAGGATAAAGCGATATTAAGATTTTAACCATTGCTGGGTTTGGCTTCGGGAGCCGCAATCCGCAGACCGCAAGTCCAAAAAGCCACGCAATTTACGCAGTCCGCAATTGCGGACACTCCTGGATAGCACACTTGTCGGATCCGTTACTTCTTAGGAATCCTGGAAAATGGAAATATAATCTTTCAATCACCTTCCATAGGGGCATTCGAGATCATTATTCCGAATCCAGATCTCGGTCAATCCAGATCCCCCAGTCGGAATTGGACCGGGATCGGTATCATTTTCCAAAATCCCAATCGCGATTTATGTCTGATCCTGACCACCCAAACTCTAGCCTTGATAATGGGTTTCGTATAGAACTGTCGGGTTTGAAAGTCTTTGGATATCCGAAGCAGGGAACCGATAAATCCTCGGTTTCCACTTCCATTCTAATTTCTAAATTAAAAATATTTTAAGAAATCTTTATATATTTTTCTAATTAATTGAGAATCAAATAGTAAGACCAATAGCAAATATTCATAATTATAAAAGCAATAGGAAATATTATTCTTGATTTTTGATCAATTTTATTTGCCATCTCTCGGCCTCTTAGCTGGCCTATTGTTCTTTTGAGAAAGTGCGCACGAGTGTGGAGCTGTAATTTATTTTATAGATATGTATTATTGGAATCCTTTTTCTATTATTTTCCACCCGACTTTTTCTTTCTAGTCAGTTCCCGATGCTCCTAGACCACTATTTCCTGTTTATAATCTAAGTTTAATCAAATCTGACCTCCCAAGTTTAAGGTTGGAGTTCAGATTGGTGGTCTGACATATCTCCAACCCGGAAGCAAACCATACTTATTACATCATGCTCACGAAATTCCTTCCTTCCCAATTACATAGAACCCCATTAAAAAATTCCGAAAAAAAAATGTAACAACATTAATCTTCACTTAGGAGGATTACGGTAGAATGAGAGAATATTCAAAATAATATATAAATTCACCTGATTTCTTATTATTCTTGCTGAGTCTCTAAATGAATTTTTCCTTCTTACCCTCTGAATAATTTTTTGCTCGGGTTCGATACAAAAATGTTCTGGGAGTGATCTAAATTAAAGTTGGAAATTTAATCTTGAACAAGTTTCTAGTTTACCTCGATATCCTTTTTAGTCGGGGATCTTCAAAATTAAACATATTCACGCTTAAATGGTTTTTGCCACTATTTTGGCGTTCAAGCGTAGTTTTTGAGCTTACTTCTGAATCCACATCTTTGTTAAAATAAATTTAAAAAATTTCAACTTTATTTTGATTGAAATTCACCTTCTCTCCCTGCGAGATCCGAATCGAACCTTTGTTGAGTGCTTTGCTTATTTTTACGTTTTTTGCTACTATTTCGCGATACCTCGTTCTTGTGGCTTACGCTTCCATTAGATAAGACTCCGCAAACTTTTTTACGCCAATGCCTGAAATTATTTTTTGAAAAATTTGTTTGTGATTTCCTCCTTTAGGCGAAGCTTGTGATAAATCACTTATTGAGTTCCCTCTGATTTATTAACTTTGGCACCAGTAAGTGATGCTGCTGGTTCGCTTTTCTGCGAAGAAGGGTGAATTGTATTCCCACTCCATGTTATCTATTCACCTCTCCCTTTACAGTATCTCACTCCCCCACCCTCTCAGACATAAACCTCTATGATTGTCTGTTATTGGAAAATCTTCTGATATCCTGAACCGAACAGAAGAACTAAACCAAAAATTGATCGCTTCCTTGGTTCGGTTGGTTCCGAAAATAAACCACTGTTCATGACCTCCCTAATATCCGACTATAATTAAGTACCTATGCATTTGTTCACTTGTCAAAATCCCTTTCTCTATCTGTCCATTATTTAGAGGAGAGGTTGTGTTAATCAACAAAGGATTAAATTGACCAATATCGTTGTTATTAACAATATCCTCTTCATTATTAACTCCATTCCCGGGAGAAGCAGAAAATGCATTTGCAGCATTGAATATTGACTGTAAAGTTTCTGAATCAACTACGAGCGGTGGTTGTTGATTGGAAGACGATTGAAAAATTTGAGGTAGTTCTTGATTCTTGGCAAAATGAGCGATGGTATATTCAACCATGACAGCTGAGATAAAATTGTGGAATTTAATATTATTTTGAATTCGGTCTTATCAAACTTCCGGGCCGAAAAGCCTTAAACCGTAAAAACTTGGTTTTTGAATTATACCAAGCTCAGAATCACTTGGCCCTGAAAAGCTGGTTGGGCTTAATCTGGTCTGTCTTATAATTGACTTTAAGATTCGTTGAGATGATACATATATAAAGATGTATATAGACTGATCTTGTTTTTAGACTTGAAATCCGACTTTCTTAGAGAAAGTCCTACTATAATATTTTATATTTATTTACCAAAAACAAAAGCCAGACACAATCCCATCCATGAATCTATTGCCTTCATGTAAGAGACTTCTGGCAATGCAAGTTTAACGGCGTTTGCTTGTGTTTCGATAGTAAGAAGTGTTGTAATTGACAGAGTTACACGAGCGGGAGCCGTATCTATATCTAGCCAGAAGTTGAACCTGAATTTGAATTTTAAAGTGGGTCCAATTAACCTCGAATATCTCTCAATCTCTCTCTTAAGGCCCAAATATCTCTCAAGCTTTCACTGAATTTCTCAAAGATAATCTATCTCCCAATCTCTTAAGGCTTAACTATCTCTCAATCTCTCAAAGCCCAACTACTTTTCAACCTCTTTCTGATTTTCTCAAAGATAATCTATCTCTCAGCCTCTCAAGGCTCTACCATCTCTCAATCTCTTAACGCTTAACTATCTCGCAATCTCTCACAGCCCAACTATCTCCTAATCTCTTAACGCCTTGCAATCTCTTAAGGCTCACCTACCTTCCAAAGCTAATCTATCCCTCAATCTGTCTTAATCTCTTAAAGCCTAACTATCTCCCAATCTATCTATCAATGCCCGAGTCTCTCACTTATCTCCTTAAAATTTTTTAATTAAAGATTCACCATGATATAACCACAATTAAGGACGTAGGCACATAGGTCTGAATTATATGATGGAGCATTTCACGTTCAACTGTTTCAATTTAACTTGTTAAAATTTTAATTTGCTCAAAATTATTTACCATAGAATACTGCAGTCATGCAGCTCCAAACCCCTAGGATTTCAGAAAATTTTTTTACAATTTCTATATTTAGATACCTATAGCATAAGTTCCGTTACATTCGCCCATTCTATAAGGAAATTTAATTAAAATATTGGAAACTTTTGAGGGATTTTTAAAATTTATAACCTGATATCAACTAAACGCATGTCTGATTTTAAAATTATATTTTATTGCAAAATTTTTGTTTAAGATACCTGGCATTTTAATGTCAGGATTCCTATCAATAGGAGGTTTTATTTTCTTGGACCTTAAAAATTTTTTAAAAATTTTGATTAAGAAATCCGACTATTAACTTTAATTTCAGTCGGACCTAACTATAGGTTTAACTCTTGGAGATAAGAAATAATATTTTATGATCAAAAATGTATCTCAAAAGGTATCCAACTCAAAAACACAAATTTAAAACGTATCTTAAATCGAGTTGTGCCCTTTATTGGTGGGGGGGGTGTTTCCCGAATAGAAGACATCACCTAATCGACTCCTCCGACTCCTCTCTACCACTCGTGTCATCTAAATTAATAACCGTATCTTAAATTGAGGTGTATCTTTTACTTAGTAAACGAGATCCTACTGTTTATTAACGAAGTAAGCTCACCATCTAAGCCTCAAATGAGTTTCAGGATACGCATAGCTAAGTATCCTAAGTTCACATGTCTGCGAATCCAGTGGATATTTCCATAAATTCATCATGCATATAGCAACGAGAGAAATTCTTAAATCATACCAAACCCTTTATTTTATAAATTTCATTATTTTTTTAATTTTTAAAATGCCACCTTCCATTCGGAAATATCCAAACATAAAAATTAGGTTCGGTTATTGACTGGAATGAGGCTTGTCGAGCATTTGCAAAATATATATCTGGGCGCCAAATTTTCTGAAATATATTTTGGAAAATTTATAAATCTTTATAATCATGGAGGAGCAAGAAGTACCTGTGAAGGGGCTTGTACCTGTGAACAAGAGCTGTGCTTTACTAAGGGTATTTTTACGGAAAATTTAGCGACAGAGGGAAGTTTAGCGACTGTCATGAAGTCCAGAGTGACTGTCAAGAAGGCCTGCGCGTTTGTAGATAAAGACCAATATCCCACCTTTGTAGTCTTATATCCCAAAGAACCATAACTGTCCCTTACATTACTTAATTTCACAAATAATTTAAATTTAAAATTAATTACATTAAATATCTCTTTATCTCTGATGAGTAGAGGACCTGATCCATTATGCTTTAGACGTTCATCTCTCCATTCCTTTAGTTATGAAATTTTTGAAATTTTCACAAAAATTACTTGATACATATAAACATCTAGTTGATAATCCATTGTTTGTGCACTGAAGCTAGAAATGCCTTCAATGAACATTGACATTGATACGTTTGTTGCTAGTCCTGATAAGGGGGATTTAAAATTATCTTTTGATACGTATAGTAAGATCTAGATTTTCATATACCCACTCGGAACTGAAAAAATCCTGTATAAAAATGAGGGATTTGAGTGGGGATTGGGTGTTGAATGTCTCTTGAGATCGATCAATCACTTTTAAGATGGGGTGTCTCGCTTAATCAGCTAGTTCCCTTCAAAACTAATATGTAGGGAATGACTGTTGATTGTCTAGATCTCTATTGAGATCACTCAGTCACGCTTGAAATTTAGGTCTAATCTACTAAGCATGCCCCCATCCAATGTAGGTATGTATAGTTTGAGAACGAGATCTGACTTTATAAAATATTCTTAATCAAAAATTAAATTGCCTTTATGCTGTGTTGGCGTGGCATATTTATTATAGCGATTTTCGTCTTCCAAACGAGCAATAAAATCTTTAATTAATAAATATTTATCCTGCCTTATCCAAGATTATCCAAAGTTATTTATCCAGTAGCATACCAATGAGGGAGGGGATATATAGAATAAGGGGAACATTGAGCTTCTAATTAGAGATAACTCCCAAATGCTGTATTTGGGTATAGTGTTCGGCAAATGGATTTTTTGGGAGTACTACGGGAGTAAAGAACCGTGCCGAACACTAGTTAGGTGCGTCTG
Source organism: Meloidogyne incognita (assembly GCA_036172945.1). NCBI lineage: Eukaryota > Metazoa > Nematoda > Chromadorea > Rhabditida > Meloidogynidae > Meloidogyne > Meloidogyne incognita. The sequence goes on along the minus strand of JARQAC010000040.1, from coordinate 172,546 downwards.
ATTAGTGTTTTCAGTTTTCCAAGGGGTTTTCCAGGGTATTCAGCACCCATATAAAATCTCTCACCTTTAGTAATGGGAACTAATGTTGTTGGTCTTTCATCATTAGGACCTCCATACACTGTATTCGATATAAATAGAAGTATAAATGATAGAATTAATTTAAATTTGAGCAAGGTTTTTGGAATAAATATTAATTGCATTTTCAGACTAAAATTTTAAAGATTTGTTTAATATTTGATATTTTTTCAAATATTTGATATTTGAAAAAATTTGATCAAAAAAGTCAAATATTTGATCAGATATCAAATTTCTTTTTTAAAAATTTTGGAACACTCGAAAATCGAAGTATGTATTTGAGAGTAATTATATTGGGGATATTAGGATATGGAGATGATATTAGATGATTAAGATGGTTGTGGAGGATTAAGTGAGATATAAGGGAAGTCGAAGTATTAAGGAGAATATTAGTGGATTTGGAGAGATTAAGCGGCTTGAAGGGATATAGGGATATCAGGTGATATCGAGATAACACTCTTATTCCAAACCTTATTTTATTCCTTATTCAATGGGCCAATAACAAATAAACTAAAATGGATAATTTGAGGCTTTGTGGCTAATTTAAGGCTAAATTCAAAATAAAATTTAATAAAATTTTCATGTGAAAAGAAAAATTTCTGAAAAAGTTTGATAAATTTTTGTGCAAAAATAAATTTTAATTATTTATAGAATTTTCTCACTCAAAAAATTTCGAATTTTTATAGTTTTAAGAATCTTAGTTTGAGTAAACAAAAGTGATTTATGTTTTAAATTAAAGCAAAAAGTGTGTTTTTATAATTTTAAAATTTTATTTGTCAACAAAACTAAATTAAAATTAAAAATAAAGGAAATGAATCATAATTAACAAAAATAAACAGTAAATTTATCGAGAAAATTTTTTAAAAATAAATATAGCCGAACCAGAGACAGGCATCTCTATGTTGTATAAGAGATCGGTGCGGGACAGGATTCCGCGCGGGATTTTGCAGGATACCACTTATTATTCCCGAGGGAGCGAGGATGACATTCAATATCACTGACATGATTGGGTATATATTTGGCATTGGTTTACGATTATATCGGATTAGTTTTATTATATTATATCTTGAATGATTGTGAAAGATAAATTGATAAAATGAATAAATTAAAGTAAGAGGGAATCTATTACTGTGTCAAATGGTCATCTGTCTAAAGTATAAATAATTACCCAGAGATGGCTTAAAGATTCTAAGATGAAGGCTCTAAAGGTTAGGAATATGCTAGAGGCTTAGTAAGCTTCGTGTTACTACCATATCGCGAAAATATACTGTAATAAGCTTAAGATATTTTTTAAATTCAAAAAACACATTAATTTAAAAAATAGACAAAAAATATTAAGTAAACAAATACTAGAAATGATGAAAATATTCGTGGAGGTATTAGAGGTAATTCGAGATGGTCACATGCTTGGAAAAGTTCACATTTGGTCAACAAAAAATTTGAGCGGTAAATTAAAGTAATGAGAGCTTGAGGGAGTTATTAAGTGTGGGAATATTGTAATTTAAGTAAAAAAAATTTTTTTAATTTTTAGGAAATAATTTTTTGCTTTTTAAGTATTAGATGATGATATAAAAAATAAAAATTTTGAAATAATCTAAAATTGGATTAATTTAAAATTGGATAATAGAAATAAATGAATTAATATGATACTGAAAGAGAGTTAATCTGTGAAAAAGATGCGAGTAACTCCGTCAGTTTTAAAATTTTAAATGTAAGCTATAGTATGTATGATTCAAAGCTGTCCCCTTGGGTCTGAGAAAATTTTTATCTTATAATGAGGTGAACATTAGACAGAGAGAATCTCTGAGGCAGCTCCACACTAAAGCTCAAACCAAGAGAGGATCTCAAAGATCGTACCGAGATCGATAGTATTTGAGATATGATCTCGATTCTAGAATGACACTCCTCTTTAAGTTGTCACTTCCCCCACTTTACTTTCTCGGTTCCGAGAGATCTGAGATTCTATCTTAGTTCTTCGGCCCTAAGTTGAAGTAATATAGAGAGTATACTGTATACATTGAGAGTTTAAAAATAAAAACGGTTTTGAGCAGAAAGTTAAAATGTTTAGGGCACATTGTTTACTTCCTCAGCTAATAATTAATTATTAAATACAAAATTTAAATAAGCAAATACATATGTACATAGTTGCCAATATTTATAAAAAAATTTTTTTGATAAATTTTAATTAAATATGGTTCTAAAAATATAATAAAAATAAAATTTCTCGCTATAATAATTTTAGAAAATTTAAAATTATTTCTACATTAAATATTTGTTCAAAAAAATTATTAATTAAAAAATATTTTATTTTGATCTTTGTACATTTTTCTAGCCAAACCTTTTTTTCGCAACTGACAGCAATATAAGCGTTCCTTTTTAGGCTTTAGAAAATGAACAAAAATTAGTACCTTTAGGCTTTCCTTTCATTTTTGGAAACTGTCAAATAAACTCAAAGTTGTCAATTGCATCTGGCAGAAAAGAGGGGAAGTAGGGGAGAGGGGAGAGGGAGAGGGAGAGGGAAGGGAGAGGAAAAGGTAAGGGGAAGTAAGGGGAGGGAGAGGAGAGCTGTGGAAAGGAGTAAAATGTGTTTTAAATTATTTTGCTCCTGCTGCGCATTCTTCAATAAAAAATTTTTTAATATTTGCTTTTAATTGTTCCCAGAAAATTCCCCAAAAATTTAAATTGGATAAAGGAGGTATTAGTTAATTCTCTCCTTCTAAAAGAGGTAATGCCGAGTCTTGATAAACCGTCACTTCTCTCTGACCGAAATGGGCAATCGCAAAAAGAAAGAGAGACTCTCTAAGACACAAGAGAGACTCTCAGAAAATAGACACATCCCTCGTATTCGCGAGAGAGAAGTGCTAACGGTGATGACTATTAAGATTCGACTGTATTGGAAAATTTTAAGCTTTGAGTCAAATATTTATCGCTAAGACACATCCTCGGGACCGAAATTATACTGATAAAGAATTATACTGATAAGTATGACCTCCATAATAACCCCCGGCTATCAATCGAGATACATTTATAATTCGAAGGACCCTTCGATGTTTCCTTCAACTATGGTTCGAAGGACTTAAGCTTCCAAGAAACAAAATTATTAAAAGGAATTATTATTCGTATTAAATAAATATTTTTAAAATAAATTTTTGGTTCAAAGATTCAAAAAAATACTCGAAAAAAAATAAAAACACTTCAAATAATTGACAGCCGTCCCTTTTTTATTTAAAAATTTACAAGCCTTAGGCTTATGTACATAAATGTTTAAATGCAAATTATGAAAAATGACGGGTTGCTTTATTGCCCAGCCTAAGGGAACGCAGCAGGGAATAAATAAAATAAATTAAAAAAAGGTCGAGTGTCAATAGTAGTGGGTTTAAAAAACTGCGGGTGGAAACAAATTAAACAGAAAAATAAAAAAATAAATAAAATATTTAATTCAGATAAAAATGTAACTTTGAGTAACTATAATTTTAAAAACCACCAGAAATTTTTTTGATTATTAAGGTCCGAGTGGATTTAAATTTTTATCAGAAACTCCTTTCAGCTTTAATTTTTAAGAAAAAATTTGAAAAATATTAAAAAAATTTTCTGAAAGATGTGTGCCAGGGCTGTGCGAAATCTAAAAATAAAAAGCGAAATGCGAAATGCGAAACTTTAAAAAAATAAAAAAGCGAAATGCGGATCATCAAAAAACTTGGATATTATTTTAAAAATTATTTTTTGTGCTTTTTGTTTCTATAATAAAAAAATGTAGGTTTTGTTGAGTTATTCATATTTACATAAATTTTAAATTAAGCTTAAAACAAGCGAATATATTTTTAAATTTATTTAGCCTTAGAAATAAAATTAAAAATTAAATTATAAAAAAAATAATTTTATTTATATTTGGAGTCGGAAACAAAATTTTATTTTAAAAATGGAGAGAAAATAACGGAGAAAATAATGGAAAAAAAATAATGAGAATTTGAATTACTAGAAAATTTATAGAAAAAATATTGACGCAAATATGTATTGTACCCGAACATATGCTTGTTAATAAAGCCATGAGAAAATTTTATTTTAATTATTAGTCCCGGAAGTTTTTTTGGCTTAAAATGAATAAATTAATTGTTTTAAATGTTTCTTTATTTAATTAATTGCTATAAAATGAACAGAAAATAGGCGGAAGCTTGGAAAAAACAGAGGTGGACTAAGCCTTATCCAATAATGGAGATAAACTTGCCAGGGATGTGCCGACTTAGCTTTCTATAGGACTTCAATCCTATGGATTTTTCAGTCTGGTCTTTATTATAGCAGAGACTCCCCCGCACATGTACACATCAACAGAGGCACTTAGGACGTCATAGAATCTGCCTGGGCATTAATAACAGAAGAGGAGTGCGCGACCATAGTAGGAGATTTTCGGAGGCGTTTGGATGCGTGTATCTCAGCGGGCGGATCTCATTTTAAAAATTTGTTATGAATATTTATTTACAAGAGTCTTTTGAACGTTTTGTTTGTGTAAATTTATTTTTATTTTAAAGAAAATTAATTCATTTTGATTAATTCCGGGAACTTTTTACGCACCCTGTATATGTAAAAATAAGGCAATTTTAAGCCTTATTCTTTACCTTTTAATGTTTTCCTCGAAACAATTATGTGCTTAGACCTAAAGCTCAATTGTTACACCCTCCTTTATTGACCAATTTTCTTGTAAAATTATAAAAAGGAGAACAATTATAGTATTTGTTTGAGTAATTTAAAAATTTATTTGGTTTAAGCGGAACGCTTTTTCAAAAAGGAATTAAATTTTAATGGATTAAAAATTGAAAAAAAATATTTTTGAGATCAATAAAATCTCCAAAAATTTTCAAAAAAAAAAATTCTATAAAATTTTCAAAAATTTCGCAAAATTTTTTAGAAAAAAATTTTCTAACTAAAAAATTTTCTTAAGAAAACTCTATGAAAAATTTAAAAAATATACTTTTTAAATATTTTATTATAAAATTTTGTTTTGGTGCATCTTAAATTAAATTTAAAAATGTCTTAGTAAAGTAAAGCCTAGTTTTGTTGCTTAATTTGGGAAGGGCGGGAATATGGTTTATAATTTAATTTTCCAACGAAAAGATATTTTTAAAAATAAACAAAATAAAGAGGAATATTTAAAATTATTTTTAAAAATTTAAAAAATGGATTTATTTATTTTAAAGAAAGCATAAAATATACATATTTAATTAGGGTTGCCAAAATGGCTCGTACCGACCCGAGTCGATAAAAACGAGCCAGCAAAAATGTCTCGACCGTCGGAGAGAGTCGAGTCGAGAGTCTCTCGAGAGAGTCTCTGAGAGAGAGTCTCTTTCTCATAAAAACGAGCCAGAAAAAATGTCTCGATCGCCGGCCCTACTCGAAAACGACAGCCCTATATTCAATATTAAAAGAAAAGTAAAGCAAAAATAAAATGACCGGAAGTTGATTTCCTGGAGAAAACCAATTAATTTAGCAGCCTAATCACTTAGAAACGATTTCAAATAAATTTATTTAGTTTAAACTAAATCTTGGGAAAATAAGCTAGCTGGCTTTAAAAGTGATTTATGTGATTAATCTCTTTTATTTGTTTCTCCTATTATTTCAGGCAAAGTAGAGAAATAATTTTTTATATATTAAGTAAAATTTCGATTTAAAACAAGTGTTAATTTAATAAAATTTAATAAAAATATTTTAAAATAATTTAATTAAAAATTTAAATTCTCCTTTTATTTTTATAATAATTCACATTTAAATTTATTTAAAGGGTTTGGTGTGTATGGAGCACAGCAACACCGGCACGTTGCTCGATATTCTGATGCTGCTTCAACACAATTTATCATGCTCATACCATTAATAAAATCTTTCTAAAAATGATCATTGAATAACAATTTAATCCACTGGAAGCTCTCTGAAATGCCGTCCTTATTTTGATAAAATTCGGGCCGAGAGTTTACTAAGAGGTTAGTCCTTACGGTGACATTCCGGAGAAGTTTCTAGAGAGTTTCCTCTTTTCATAACAATAAATCTAATCAGTAGATCGGATTAATATGAGTAATAAAATCACCATAGAATCGCTGACATTAGGAAGATTTATTAAATTATTCGGCCATAGCTTACATCCCCGTTCTTGATTAAATTTGTATTTACATGAGTTAATCTGAGTAAATTCAATGCAACGCCTTTCGGCTACAAACAATGCATTTATAGAGCTTTTAAAGTCGGTCCTTTAAATTACACAGTTGGCCTTTTTAGATTGATAAAACAAACAACCTTCTATTACATTTCCTTCCGCAGCTATGCTGGAAGCTGGAAATTATTTAAGAAATTTTCTTGAAAAATATATATGTGTGAGGGAAATCAGCTTCCATGTAATTATTGCATTTATTCGTGGATTGATATAGTTCAGGTTCGAATCGAATCACTTGGAGCATGGCATTTATTATGTAGCTTTCAGGGGACTACATATACCTAATCAGGAATCGTCTGCCCCAAAAGATTGAAAAATAGTGATTGATAAGTTAGCTAGGACCGAGAGAGACTCACTCAATTTTGCTCTCATTCTCAAAAAATTTATCTTAATCCTCCTTCCTCGACTCTTTACCTCAGTGCCAAGAACATTTTTTCTTCAACTCCGGTTTCTTAACCACTACAATAATTCCTTAAATCACTACTGTATTAATCACCTGCAAAACCCACAAGGTTCCTCATCAATAAGTAATTCTTTGAAATAATCCAAAACATTATTCAACGCTTCGCCCCAACGTTCCCGAAGCAATTTGAAAAACATATGGTTTCTACAGCCTTTCCTCCCAGGAAGTAATTGATCAAAATATGAGCGTTGCCATAGAGGATTTGAGCCTTTTACCCATATACCTTTAATTTAATTTAATAAACATATTTTATTTGAATATACAAACAAGGTCCCCAATCACCCCACTCCAAGCAATTTTCAGTCTGGTTTGCATTTCCAAGCATTGAAACAATTTGGGGGTGGACTGAATGAAAAAATTAATTTTTCAAATATTTTTAACATAAATTTTAAGTAAAAAATTCAATCTCAGCTATTACAAGGCCACGTGATTGCTCATCGGGTGAGCTATCTACGTTTATTTTCACCCTCCTCTATCCCCTCCATCTTACCTCCCCCCCCCCCTCTCTTGAATACCTCCCCAATAAGCGATTTAACTGCTAGCCAACTTTATCCTTACACTAATACTTTACATTAAAGTCATGCTTACCTCCATAATAATTTAAAAGGATTAAAATAGATAATATTAGCATGGTAGATGCAAATTGCATTTTAGAGGGTTTATAATAATATTAGACTTATATTTTTGATTTAAATGAATTTATTTATTAGTTATCACAAATCACACAAAATTAAAATCAGTTTTTTCGCCATAATCTGAACCAGTTTGCGCATATTTAAAATTAAAATGCTAAAGTCTTGCTGGATTTTTAAATTTATTTAATGATCATTAAAACGGGTTTATTAACTGTTTATCTTTAAATAAACTAAATTTTCTACTTTTAAAATTATTCCAAATCCTGATGTAAATATGACTTGTTAGAGTCCTGTTGGCATGCAGTTCGAAGACCTTTTTGATTCCGGTTTGCTCCTCTCTTCCTCATCTCTCACTCCCCAAATTTACCCCCTTCCTTATCTCTCTAAAACAAACCCATGCTTACCTAACTGGGCCGTATTTTCTTCCCTTCCGTCTTACGAACTCTTCCGTCTTTTCGGGTCTTCCGCTTTTGACTTACGCTTCTTTGGGTCTTCCGCTTCCGTCTTTAGTCTTCCGTTTTTATTTTCTTCCGACTTCCTCCTTTCGTCTTCCGCTTTTTAAAACCCAAAATTATACAGCGCCCTGATACTTAACCCCATAAATTAATCCTCCTTCCGTCTTATATTGACTACCGTATATAAAAAACAAATTAAAATTTTAACTCTCTCATCTTGCCATCAAAGTAGATTGATCATTTAGTAGATTTGATCATTTTTTAATCTCCTCTAACATCATTAAAAATTATTAAAGGTGTTTATTTCCGATTTCCATTGTTCCAATCCAAACAAAAAAGTAAACTGATTAATATCTTCGGAAATCCTTCAATATTTTAAATATTTATTTTGTTTACTTGGAATAATTAAAAATATTTTATTAATGCTCATATTTTCTTTATTTTATAGCGATAAAACATCGCACATGTAACGATCAAAGAAAATTGAATAATAAATTATGCACATCCTTCCAATAAATAAATATATCCCTTTCAACCTTGTCTTTGCATAAATCTAGAAATATTTGAAAATAAATTGTCTGGTATTGCCGATTATATTTTTAAATTTAAATAGTGCATAAGTGGATTTTTATTATACTAAAATAAATATTTTAATGTTTAATTTAACATAAATTTGCCAAACAGAAACTCTCGAAACCTAATTTTTAAAATTAGTCTCAGATTAGCAAGCTGGGGTTAACTAGTGTTACATCTGAAGGTCCTGAGTTACAGATTTTTAGGTTCATCCTCGCTCATACATCTAGAATGGCATTATCTTTGAGGTTAATACCGTATTTACTTGATTAATTCCCCTGGGGAATTATTTTTTCAACCCAACCGTGGCATGGGGAATTATTCAAGGGAGGGGAATTATTCGAGTTTTGAAATTTGAACGTGTAGTAGGGTATTTGGGGGAGGCGATTATTGTTTCAACTCATCCGTAGCAGGGGGGAATTATTCGAGGGAGGGGAATTAACGAGTAAATACGGTATGTACATTAACTGTGATCTCATTTTAATTAATTAAATCCGGCATTTAAAAAACTTAATGTATTTTTTGGTCCTTTTATTTTACCATTTTTTTCGTTCTCATTAAATTTTTTTTAATTTCCAAACCAAAGTTTCCATCCCAAAAAATATTTTTTAATGAGGCGGACGTGCATTTTATCCTTAGAACACTCACATTTCATCGCGCGTAAAATGCAACTAATCCGTCTAAGACGCGTTTATTTGTTTTTGTTTTTTTAGTTTTAGTTGTTTATTGTTCAAAGGCGACAAGCTAGTCTGCCAAAAAAATTTCTTTACATTAAATTGCTTTGAAAAAAATATTTTTAGTCGTTTTATTGCCTAAAGTTAAAAAAACAAAATTTTTTCGTTTAATTGTAAAAAGGCTAAGATCCAGCTGGCTAGCAATTAATATGACTAAGCAGGGATTAGGGATCTATAAAACAGAGGGTATATTAGTGTTTGGCGAAGTGACTAGCAATTATTGGCAGTTATTGCAGTTTTGAGTTTGTGCATGGGCTAGGCTTTTGTAGACGTTTTTCCGGTTTCAATTTTATACAGTTCCTCTGTTCCAAGACAGTGGCGGTTACGTGGTTCCGTTTCCTAAACTCATGGCTACGCGCGACAAGCAGGGCTGACTTCGTTTCTGGGTAGGTAATTCCCCGGGGAACGGGGGGAGGTCTCCCCCAGAGCCCCCGTTCCCAGTCCCCGCACTTCGAATTCCCCGCATTCCCCGTCCTCGTGCCACTCTTCCCGCGAGAACAATGCAGATGATAGTCGAAGAGTGAGAGAGAGAGTTAATAGAAAGGATACGGTACTGCTCTTATAAGGAGATTTATTTATTCCCCTCTACCTACTTAATTTGCTTTCACTACTATAAATTATTCCACTTCAAAACCCCTCCAATTTTTATTTATTTATTTACTATATTCCTTCCTCTTCATCATCCAACTCATCAAAAATTGCTTTCTTGATCGCGCCGATTTCCCCTACTTAATTCGTTGCTACCCATCGTGTCCATTTTCCCCTCTCATTAATCTCCATCAACAAGAAAATATATTCAAATAACCAGTCTTTGGAAAATTCCAATTAAACATATGTAGAAAATTCCAAATTCCTTCCAAATATTTTTAAAATAATTTTTATATTTTTTGAGAGAAAAAAATCAGAAATTATATTTAAAAAATTTCCATTAAAAAAATTATTTTACTTAAGAAAAAAATTTTTTAACTTAAAGAAAAAATTTTTCCCTTTAAGAAATAATTTTTCCCTTAACTCTGGAGTTTGATTTCTTGACCTGTACTGGATCCTGGGCCTGTAGTCCAGGAAAAACCCAGGCCTTGTTCCAGGTCCAACTCCATTTTTCCCTTGGCGAAAATTTTTTTCTTTAAACAAATAATTATTTGATAAGATGAAAATTTATTCTTTAAAAATTTTAAAATTTTCCCCTTGTTTAAAAATAATTTTTTTATTAAATTTATTCAATATTTTCGTTATTTTTCTGTTTGTCAATAACACATCCAACTACAAGTATCCCCGAAAAAAATTTTTTTTCTTGAACAACACATTTATTTGCATACTTGTTGTCCAAAGTTGAGCTCTTGTCGATCTTTAAGCTTCCTCTGTTTATTTTGAATAAATACGAGAATAAAATCGACTGACCCTCCCCCACCCCTTCCTTTCCCCATCCTCCAATCTTGACTTTTCAATTTTTGTGCCACCCAAATACAATCTAACTTAAACAATAGTTGCCTTAGCTATTCAAAAGCATAGGCTAAAATAAGCAGCGCTTTACCTTAAGCCTTTGGGTCAACATGTTACTAAGGGACATTAAATGCATTTTTAATTTAGCGCTGACCTGTAAGCTCTCCCGCTTAGCTTAAAAAAAGGAAAGGAATAGCAGATAAAATGAAATAAATTTTGTGTTTTATGAAGGCCTATTGACCCCGAATTAATTATTTGTTGACCCAATTAAAATAATTCAAGAACTGAACAAAATAAAACTCAAATAGTTAAGGGATATTTTTGGAGAGAAATTTTGGAGAGAAATCCTATTCGTTAAAATTAACCACGCGGATCCTGGAGCCAAAAAAGTCCTATTGGATCCCAATGCTATTGGATTCCGTTTCTCATCCAGGTTCCTATTTCCAACTAAAATTTCTTTCCAAAAATGGCTCCTATATGAGTTATTTTTAGAAAGAGTCCAAGGAGTCAAAAAAAAGTCCAAAGAGTCCAAGTCCAGCTTCCAAGTCCAAGGACTTGGAGGGTGAAGGAGGAAGCTTGTCGCTAGAAAGAGAGAGATTACTGTATTTTTTATATTTAGACATATAAAAATTAAATTTATGCATCATTACAACAATTCTTCTCTAAAACGAGTTCAAAGCGAAGGGAAATTGTTGTTTGTATTAGACAAAAACAACAATAATACCCAAAACATTAATAAATTAAAAAATTATCCAAATGGAACGGAAAACAACCTAAACGAGGAACAAACAAAAATGAATAAAAAGTGGCCAACCCCTCCAGCAATGGGTATTTCTGGCAGAAAACTTGACTCGAGGGAGTATGGAAGGCTGGTTAAAATGAAAAAAGCAAGTCGAAGTCAGCCGCAACTTTGCGAAATTTTTGATAATGATGGAGACTCTAATACTGGAAAATGGAGGAATAATACGAATATTAATAGAACTCTGTCTACTAGAGAGGAGTTTGGAAGGTAGTTGAAAATTTCTATGGCCTCTAGTGGGTCTTTTATTTTCTATGGTACCCCGCTTCAAGTGGTTTTCATGGCTTCTAGGGTATCGCTCCGGCACTATAAGGTCCCCAGCTCGAAGATTCCGGCTCCTTTCAGTTACAATTTGACGGTCTTGGAACCAGAAAAGAACCCCACTTTATAGACCATATATTCTCCCCAGGCTCCACACTTCTGGTTACTTGCTGTTTCACTTTGATTGTCCTTCAGTTACGGTCCGTGGAACCTTTAGTAGAAGCCTCTTACTAGCAAAAATAAAATTATTTTTCAAGGAACACAAACAAAAATCATCAAAAAACTAAAAAAGCTCCACCCCCACCGCAACATCAACAAACATTTACACCAAAAATCCAAACACATTCACCTCAGCCTATTTTATCTAAGGATAAGGATAAAAATGATAAGGAAACTGATATTTATGCAATAGTAAATTTGAACGGATCTAAAAATCAACAGTATAGGCAACAAATTAATTTGGAGTCGAGGTATCAGCAAAATATTTTATATCGAGAACCTTCGACAAAATCTCCTCAAATGCTAGTTGATGAACATAATAATCAATTAAAATATCATCAGAATAATTTTAGTATCCGACAAAAACGTGATCAGATTTTATCCCCAACACAAAAATCCAGAAGGAATACCATAAACAATAATAATGGGCATAATGGGTTTACGGTTATGCAGGCTTCTAACTATTCGGATGACCTTCTACCTCAAGTGGTGGGTTGTTGATAGATAAGAATGTCTATATTATAAATTGAAAATTTCTATTTTTATATATCCCCTAATGAGAAAAAATTTTAATTTTATGGTCCAAACTTAGGTCCAAACTTAGACTAGGCTCGAATGTTAGAGTTCGATAGCAGAGGGTAGTTTTGTATAGTCTAAAGGGTAGGACGATAGATCAAGTGTGTGAAATAAGGTTGTCAGATAGTTGGAAATCTTCGGATATCCGGATACGATATCCGAACCGAAAATTTCCGGATATCCGGCCTTTTTTCGGATCCGGATCCGACAACCTTAGTGTGGAAAGGGTACACAAACCCCACTCACAATTTTTGTGATCTGCACTTGTCGATTTACTTGATAAGTTTAAATAAAGTAATTCGCGGGGAACGAGAATTGGGTCAGTTTAACTCTACCAACGTCTATGAACCTATATCCTGTATGTGGGTCAATATGGAACCTTATCCTTATTTCTAGAACATATATTCGTCCTTTTTTAAATATTTTACTAACTTTTTAAAATTCTCTTTCTATAAACCAAAAAAATTTTTTTTTAAAACACAAATAAAATTTATGGGGCGGCGAGTGGGGTTGTGGGCGCAAACATAGTCTGGATTTTAGTTTAGAACAAAAAATATGCCAAAAATGTTTAATTTCATTAAAATTCTGATTGTTTTGCTCATCCTCAATCTCAATTTATGCATCTATTAAAACGGGTATGAGATTGGCAGTTCGTCTACCTCTTCTATTTGACTTGCCTCTAAGGAGCGCTTTCCAGGGCGGAAACGAATTCGGCTAAATTAAGGAAAATATTTTTTGTTTTGAGAATAGTCCCACCCTGTAGCGATGCTTCTCTTGCCAGGTCTAAAGCCTGTTCGGCCAACAGCCATGCTCCTTTTTGCGGGTCGGAAACCTATACGGCCGCTGGCCAGACTGCTTCTCTTTCCCATAGAGTATTCCACAAGAGGGCTTAATTTAAAAAATTTGTTTAGAAACATCCGAAATTTTAATCACTTTTGTTCCTGTAATGTCAAATCGTCCCCATCAATTGTTTCAATTTTTTCCGGGACTAGACTGAAATTTAATAAGCTTTTATATCTCCCCAGTATTTTATCCCTACCTAAACCGAACGTGATTAATCTTTTGCGGATGATGCTGTTGTTGTTGAGCCTCCATTCTGCCTAGCATATCGCCTGCATTAACAGGCAAAATTCCCTTGACTTCGGAAGGGTCATCCATAAATAAAAATTCATAACGGCGGTTGAGAGGGTCGTGGGCGAATGCTCCAGTTATCTAAAAATATTAAGGAAGATTCTAAGAAAGATTTGCTGGAAAATACCGCCTGAAATCTCCTTTTGCCTGGGCGGAAAGCTAAGCGGCCCAAAGACATTGAACGTTTCATGAAGTTAATAGCATCATTTTGTGGATATTCCTGAATATTTTTAAATTTAATGTCGAATTCATACCATCACCTTCCCATAATTTTTGTTTCGAAATGAGTGTACTGTAAATTCTTGATATAACGAACTGGAATGCTCAGGAGAAGAGCTTTGTACAAGAGAAAGACAGAATAATCCTAGTCTCACTAGCCTTGAAACCCAAAGCTATTGAGTTTCAATATCTCATGCTCAATACCTTGGACCTCAAGGCTATCGAGTTAACCAAATGTATCGAGCCTTTGCCAGGGATTATTTGGCCTTGTATCTGACCAGGACCTGGATCTAAGTGTCATATATCGAAGCTAACTTTCCTTAATCTAATTTATTTTTTACCTCTTCACCCATCTCCGGTACACTACGAGAAGGGCGGAAAATTCTTCCAGTTCCCGTAGCTATAGAAGCCATGTTGCTGTAAGCCTCAGTTCGAGTAGTACAGTAATTTAGCAAAATAATTAAAGTAAATCCCATGAGCAAAATCGAAGGGGTGAAAATTTGAGGCATTTCTTTTGCTAATAATTTATTTAAACTATTTATTATTTTATTTTAAATGCTAGTTTTATACAAAAATGCTAATATTAAATATTCGAAAAATGCTCTTTGTTTCGAAACACAATTGTTTTTATTTTTAAATTTTTGCGCAAATATGCATAGAAATTTTAAGCTATTTTTATTTTGAATACAATTAACTATTTTTAAAAATTTTTTGACGTAACAATTAATTTAGTTATTTTTGTTAAAATTTTATTCCTTTGTTTTAATACGGAACATGTTCCTATGGAGCATAAATTGTTTAAAACTCTATTAAAAGCTTTTGTAAATAATCTCATGATTTCCTAATGTTCATCGATTACTTAGAGGGCTCCTGAAAAACCCTTTGAGGGAGAGTATTCGGGAATTCCCAAGTTCCTAGCTCCCTAAAAGGTTCATAAATTCCTAGGGTTTCTCTAAAGTCTCCTTTAAAACACAGTACCTATATCTTTGAACCTCTTATGGAACTAATTACTTGGGAATTCCCTAATAACTCTTTAGAGACCCCAAGGGAATTTTCTAGGTAAACTCCTAGTTCTGGCTCTCTAGGTTTTTTATAAGTTCCTTAGAGGTTTCCCTATTTCCTACCTCCCTAGGAACTTGTTCCTAGCCCCTTGGATTCCTTAGAGCAGTAAATCGAGTTAATACAATACCTATAATTTAATTTATTCAAAATTTATTCTACTTATACAAGAGGGGTTTTTAATAAAGCTACAGAATAATAATCACTATAAAGCTGAATAAATCTACAAATATTATTTATCTTGAGATTGAATACAAAAGTTAAGCTACGCCCCGACACCTTGGCATTTTTTTTAAATATTTTTAAATGCACGCTATTTGACGTTTCTATCAAATTATTGGCTGTACAATAAAAATTAACTTGAAAAAATATTTTTGGCACGCAATGGGGATATTCTTACAAAACCTCAAAAAAATTTTTTAAGTTTAAGCCAAACTGTTTTTAATGAAAAAGTTTGTGTTTGTGAAATGAAAGAAAATTTAAAGAAAATTTTCTGAATAAAAAACACGCAATAATCCAAATGCTATCATTTAAAAAGTTTATTAGCTTTAAACTAATGCAAAGGTTGTTGTTTTTTAAATGGCAAAAAATGTTGGGATTACTGTTTTTTGTTTGAGAGATGGCTAGGTTTATGTAGCTGCTGTACTTTTGAACTATTTATCTTCGTGTTTATTTTTAGGAAAATTAACAGATTTTTAAGAATTTTAAGTTAGACTTTATGATATGTATAGATTAAGTCTCAGGACCATATAGTCTCGTGTACTTTAGGTGACATGTTTATGGTCTATGTACCTAGATATTGAGTACAAAATTTAAGGGGATATGTTTATAGTCCTCTAACTGTTCCCGAATAACCCGGTAGCTATCCATTACTAAAAATGTCCTAAAATAATTTATTATTAAACAAATTCCTAGCTGTTCTAAATAGCTAAGCTAACAAAAATTTACTCGTAAAAATCATTTTATAAGCTTTACCAAAACTACAAAATTTATTATTAGTAAATTAAAAAATGCTCCAAAAAAATAAATTACCATTATTAATATGTGAAAATCTAATAATAATAAAAAATTAAACTTAGCGTCATTTACTTCCATTATTTTTACAAATTTGGTTCTTTTTATTACCTAAATATGGAACTATTGTGCATAAAAATAGAAAATTAATTTTTTGCCAATCGAAAAATAAAAAATAAATACAAAAATAGATTAAAATTTAATCATTTTTTCAAGAAAAAAAATTTAAAAAATTCTTTATAGGCCAAGCATGAGCAATTTCTCGAGGAAGAGTTTCAGCTAGTCATTCAAGGACACCAAACAGCTCAGAAACTTGTCCAATGGTATAATGGAAGGATTGAAAGTTTGGATAAGAGAAGGAGAATGTTGGAACGTGGAATTGTTGCTTTGGTAATAAATTTGAGAATTTTTTAAAAATTTCTGCAAATTTTTAAAAATAATAAAGTATTTTTATTAATGCCAATGTCTGAAATATTTTTTAATTACCATATTTTCTCTAAAATACATAGGACCATATTTAACTTAGAAGATTCCGCTCATTTCCTCTCATAAGTGCCTTCTAATAAAGGTCCCATTCTTTATCAATAAGATCATTCATTTTCATCATAAGGATCCTTTCATTTTCCATCATAAGGATCTGGATTCTGGATCTGGACTCTGGATCCAGAAAAATTTCCAGACTGGATCCAGATCCAGAGGTGTTTAATCCATTCACTCTTATAATAGTCCTTTTATTCGTTATATAACCAGATAAACTAGTATCATTATAATAATCATATAATTTTAAGGATTCTGCTGTTCACGAGCAAAAACTGAATTTTTATCGAGCTAGAATAGCTGAAATTAATCGACGCATAAAGGCTGGTTAATTTATTAAATTTTAAAGTATTGAAAATTTAAACTTTCAGTCATTTTTAATATCTTCTGATCGAAACGCCTTTCCCGGAAGCCAATTAAATTCATTATCATCCCCCTCTTCAACTTCTCCCACCATTCCTGAACAATATCAGCAACCTAACCATCATCAAACCATTCGAAATCAAGTTCATCCTCCTCCATTTCTTCATCCCAATACTAATCATCATCCAGAAACTATAGGCTCGATAGGTTCAAATGATGCCTCTTCTGCTTCCTCGTCAGGCTCACTTCCTTTCGAATACTGTATGAGTACAGCTTCAGAAGCCGACTTTTTAAGGGCGCAAAATCAGAAATTGCTAGGGGTATGAATTTAAAAATAGAGTAGAGTAGAGCATGGCGGAGACCTTTCTTAAGCTTTCAGCGGCTGTATTACAGAAGGGAGGGGCTCTAATACAGAGAGGGGCTCTATTATTCAACTATCCTCCAAAAGGGGGAGAGAGGGCTATAATACAAAAAATACGGTATTTTGCAACAACCTTGGTTGAATTTTTGAATTTTCCTTCATGTATCTAAATTAATATATTATATCCCCTTAATCCGTAAAGCACTTTAATGACAAGGCTGTCGGGTTTTGAAGAATCCTCGGATATCCGGAGCCTAACCGAAATATCCTCGGACAACTATGACCTCTAGTTTCTCTCTCTCCAAATCATAGTCACGCTCTACTCAGATTAAACCATTAAAACAAAAATTTCTTTATAAAGGATCTACGTAACTTAACAAGCGAAATTGAAACCTTACGTATAGGGAATCAAAAGCAAAATTTTTCAAAAAGATTTGATATTCCAAACAGAAATTATGGAGGCTACTTATCAGCTGACTGCGAAAATAATTTAGTAAATCAAGGAAGGAGGTGTGGAAATTTTTAGATTATTCAAAGTATTTCATTAAAATTTTTAAGAGACTACGCGTCCTATCAAGCCTTCCCTCATGAGCTTAGAAATTATTATGAAGACAACTTCCAGAAGCAAAAACAGACGCCTAGAGACACTCTACTATGAAATTAGATAAATTTTGGAATTATTTTGATAAAATTAAATATTTAAAAAATTTATTAATGATAAATGTCTTTTGCAAAATTAAAAAAAAATAACCAAAAAATAAAATAAAAAAAATTTTTATTTATTTTTTATATTTTTTAACAAATTTTTATGTTCAATTTTTATGCCATTTTGAATGAAAATACATAGTATGTAGATTAATAGGAAGGCATTTCTAGATTGATAGGAAGGTAGATTAATAGGAAGTAGGGTTGCCGGCCCGGACTCGAACGGTCCGGCTCGATAACGGCAACCCTAATAGGAAGGCATTCCACTATTTAGCGTATTAGGCATTTCGAGATATAGATGAATAGGGAGGGAGCTTCTTTTTTTATTAACCTACACAAAAGTGGCATTTTAGGAGATTTGGGTTAATGATCAGCCAGATTTTTTTCATTCTTTTTACCTCATAATATTTTGATTTATATCCTTATTTATATTTTGTCTTAATTATATCCTTTACTATTTTGTCGTATTTTATCCTTGTACTCTTGTGTCTTATTCGAACCTTTGTACCATATTGTCGTATTTTACCGTCTGTACCATATTGTCGTATTTTACCGTCTGTACTATTTTGTCGTATTTTACCCTCTGTACCATTTTGTCGTATTTTACCCTCTGTGCCATTTTGTCTTTTGGAGTGAAAAGTTAGAGAAGCATACAAATGAAATACAAGGGAAAATAAATAAAAAACACATATAGTGAAAATATTTAAATAAGCTTAAAAAAAATTTCTCATTGCCATCGACAATGTCTGTGGTTGTAATAAATTCCCCATTTTGTTGAGTAGTTGATTTATTCAAAAGAAAATATTTTCAAACCATTAAATCAATAAAAATGTAAAATTTAATTTTAATTATTTAATTTATAAATAATTAAATATTAATTTATATTTTTATTAAAAAATATAAAATAATAAATGTAATTTAACATAATTTATTTTACTTAATATATTAAATTTAATTTTAAATATTACAAAAATTTTATCATGCAGCCTGCAAGATGATAAGATGATATACTGATATACATGATATAAGATGATATATATAAGATGATATCATGATATACTCATGAGTTACACATTAATATGTATAATTTTATAATCTAGTTTGTTTAATAAAATTAATATTTTTAAATTAGCATGTTAAAAATGAGTATTAATTTTTAAATTAATAAAAATAAAAATTATATAACATGAAAAAATAAAAATCGCTTATAAAAATCAATTACCTATATTCTTTCCTGATAACAAATTTAATTAAGATTATATTATATTTATTAAAAATTGTTTTATAAAATAAAAAACATCAAAATAAAATAAATAATAAATTAAAATAATATAATAAATAGCAAGAAGCTGATGATAAAAATTATTTAAACTTAAAGAAGCAGATTATCCTATGCACACTTTACCAGCAGATTTATAATGTAATAAATTGCATAAAATTTAATTTATTTTCACAAAAATACGTTACAAGGTAAAACAAATTAAATTGAAAACTAAAAATAAATGTTCAATATTGTTTAAATTAAATTAAATTTTACTGAAAAATATATTAAACTTCTTTGTTTCTACATATTGAAAATGTTTTTATTTACAAATTTAGAATAATAATTGAAATTATACATAATTTATAAATTTAAATTTATTAAATTACTAATTTAATCGAGCATATGAAGGCGACGATCACACCAACGATATATAAAAAATAAAAGTATCTTCATCTACATTAATTTATTATTATAAATTCGAGTTTATCAAGTATTATTATGAAGAAATAAAATTTTAAATTAATTATTAACTTAAAAAAATAAAAATCACTTCTCTCTATGAAGACAACAAATTAATTTTTAATTAAATTTACTGAAATGGTTTCTATAAAATAAAAATAATAATTTAACTAATTAGCAAAAATTATATATGTAGATGCTGAAAAATTACTAAATTTCCTTTAAATTGAAAATTAAAAATAAATGTTCAATATTATTTTAATTAAATTAAATTTACTTAAAAATATATTAAACTTCTTTGTTTCCACATATTGAATATGTTTTATACATATACAATTGTTAAAATAATAAATGAAATCATACATAATTTATTAATTTAAATTTATTAAATTAATAATTTTATAAAATTCAGAAATTCTCTGAGCAGATCATAGACAACATCTCACACTAACGATATATTAAAAATAAAACTATTTAGCAACATTAATATACGAATATAAATATCGAGTTTATTATGTATTACCTATTGTGAAGAAATTAAAATTTTTTTATTAATTAATAATTTAAAAAAATAAATATCACTTCTCTCTATGAAGACAACAAATTAATTTATCAATTCAAATTTAACAAATTCCCAATTTAATAAAATTACAAAGTTTTTGGAGCTAATGGGAGTCAAAAAAGACACCCTGCCGATATAGTAAAAATAAAAGTATATTTAGCAACATTAATACAAAATTATAGATATCGAGTTTATTAAGTATTATACTATTATTATGATGAAATAACATTTTTCAATTATTTAAACGAAAAAAATAAAAATCAATTCTTCAAGAGGGTATCAATACTATCAAGATAACCAAATCAAATTGAAAATTAAATGAACTAAAATGGGTTTTTAAAATATAACTTATAAAAATAAAATATTTAGCGAATAAAAATAATAATTTAACCAAATAACAAAAATTAAATGTTAAAAAATTAAATATCCGTAAGCGGCATCGAATGAATATTTTTATCCGTCAAAGACAAAATTTAAAATCTAATTATAAAATTAAAAAAAAATAATTCAGAATATGAACGATTATACTAACAGTAAAAAAGTTAATGTGAAGTCCTTCATAACAAAATTTGAATATTTATAAAATTTCAAAAAATAAATGTGTTTTATTGGAAGAAATCTATAATAAATTTAAAGATAATGAGAATGCTAGTAATAATTACAATAAATACACCTCAAATTAAAATAATTAACGTTCATCTCTCTTAATTTTAAAAAATTCTAAGGTCCAAAGGCTTCGACAAAGCTTCGAAATTGATGATTGATTTCGTAAATTGATAGAAATGATATTTAAAGAATTAATTTAGACCCAAAATTATATCGAAAGATAAATATTTTGTATAATAAAAATTTTAATTCACGCATTGAATAATTTCTGAAAGTCTGAAAACAATCTGAAACCCGTAAAGTTTACGATAACTAAATTTACGAATGTTATTTTAACATAAAAGTTTGTTCCAAATAATAAATATTTTTAAAAAACATAAAAAGAAATGAATAATTTTTGATCGTTTAATAAATTATTTTTTTATATTAGAAAATTTAATAAGCACATTTCACAAGTATGATAAGCAAATTTCCAAGTACAAGAATCAACTTTGTTACTACATATTATTTAAAATAATATGTATAATATTCAATTTTCACCTTTGATTAAATTATTAAATTATATCTCTGACTACTATAATGATAAATGTTTAAATTTTAATGATAGAATAATCCCCACAGCAAAAATGGATAGTTATATAATCGACATTATAATCGACATAAGTTATAATAGAAAAAGTTATATAATTATTATAATCGACATATATAATCGACATTATTATTTATATAATCGAATTTATTGATGCCCTGATTATTGGTGATACATAATATCGTATCTTACAAAAAAGAAACATAACATAATAAATATAATAAATATTATTTATATTAAAAGTAATAATAAGCTGAATAATTAAAAAATTATTTTAAACATTTACTCAACAAAAAGTTAAGTTGAATATTATTTAAATTAAATTAATTTTAATGATAAATATATTAATTATAGTGCTTTATTTTATTAAATGTTTTAGTTAAAAATATTAAATTAATAACTATAATTATAATGAATTCATTAAGTTAATCTATAAATTACAAATTTTAATAAATACAAATTTGCTGAAACATCAAAGAAGCAACGCTCATGTTAACAAATGTGTTCGTTGAATGTTAACAAATGTGTTCAGAAACATTAATATAATTATAATTATCGGAAGTTTATTAAATAGAAGTTATATTAGAATAACGAAATTTAAGATTATTATTAAATAATTGAACAAAAATTAAATTATTATGTATCAAATAGAGAAAATTTTATATATGTAATGAAATACAACTGAAGAAAAAACCTCGTGCACCAAACAATATTATTTACATATAATGAATTTTCAAATGATTATTTATTTTAGAAAATAATGTCTATTTAAAATTTCTAATTTAAAAAGAATATTTTTACAATTTATGGCATTTTATCCATGCTTGTTTATTTTTCTGCTACTAAATTTCCATGTGCATGTTAGGAAATTGTAGCGATTTATACCCTGAGAACTGTTACCCGGCTTTAATAATTTAATAACTTTAAATAATAAATCGTTTTGCAATCTTTTACACATGGCACGTTATACCAAACATCCAACTGGACGTAAGGCTGGTTTTTCCTGCAAAGTTATTGATAATGATGAGATTAATGTGAGTTTATTGAATAAATTAATTGAAACTAAAATGTTATGTTGTAGTACTAACGGAAATACTCTACTAATCGCTATTATAACTATTAGTAGAGTTACGCTATTTACTGATATGCTATTAATCTCTAATACGCTATTATAACTAGAATTTAATCACATTAATTTTTAGTAAAACTTAATCTATTTAACTTTGATATAGAAAGTTAAGTGATAAAGCATTAAAGTAATGCTATATTTTTATTTAAAAAATTAATTGTTTATTTTTTTTTGGAATAATTTTCTAAATTTAACACGCTAGGTTGTTGATGAGACACCCGACGAAATTGAAGTTGCTCGCCAATCAAGTCTATCCCCTGACAATTTTCACGATTTGAATAATGATTTTGAACAGTAACAACTTTGTGAAAAAACTCCTGGTAGATTTTGAATATAATTAACAAATTTTCTAGATCTTATGCTATAAATAACAATAATAAATTATTAAATAATTAACTATTAAATAACAAAAATAAATAACAGAAATCAAAAAAACAATAACAGAAACTTCAGTCTGGTATTAGCTTTAATTGAAAATTTTTCATTTTTACGTATTTAATATAGAGTTCAATTGATAATGGTCTAGTGAGAATTTGGGTGGGTTTTAGCCAGACAGATCTGGTTGGGTTCGACTTTAGTTGTGGTCGGGCTGCAATTATAAATTTAAATATCTTAATAATAAATAAATTAATATTTAGAAGTAGCAACGGAAGATGAAGCAGTTACAAAATTATTGGAATTATGTAATGAAGACAGAATAATAAATTGGGAAGAATTTTTAAATCTTTATGAAAATTTTAAATGTATTGAGAAGTTAGGTGAAGGAGATTATGGCGAGGTATTCCGTGCTGCCTATAATGAAAAGGAATATGCATTAAAAGTCAGTTTTAAATTAAATATAGGTACATAATATATCAAAAGATTTTAAAATTATTCAAATAGATTCAAAATATTCTAACTTTTGTGAATTCTGACTTGTTCAAAATTTTAAGTACACTTTTGACTTTCGTGTTTCACTTTTGACTTTCGTGTTTCAACATTAGAAAAAATCTACAAAAATTCCAGCAAACACAAACAATGATATAAATATAAAATAAAATTTGCCCATAGCTATAAGATAATAATTTTTTAAATTTTCATTTTGAGTTCATTCTAAAACTGTTTAAATTTTTTAAAATTAGCAATAATCATTTTTCAGTCAAACACAAAATATTTTTTTAAGATTATTCTAACTTTTGTGAAGAATAATTAATAATCCTCTACCTATTCTTTCAAAATAAATTTTTTATCAGCAAATTTCATGACCTTTCTAACGAGTCGAAATGAAAATTTAAAATATTTTATAAGGGTTGTTTATAATTTAAACAAAAATTTTTATAATTAAACAAAATTGTTAACAAAAATTATTTATAATTACAAAAACTGTTTATAATTTCATTTTTTAAATATTTTAAAAATAAATTTTTACAGGTAATTCCAATTACCTATACGAATAGCGCTGAAATTATATACAGTGAAGTTTTTATTTCGCGTCAAGTTTCCGAGCTTAATGATCGCGATTTATGTTTTATAAAACTTTTACGAGCCTCTGTAGTTAAAGGAATTTATCATAATGAATTACTTGACAAATGGCATAATATAAAGAGCAAAATAAAGACGGCGAGGTATTTATTTCATAAAGTATTTATTTCAATCTATTTAGGTTTATGTTCAATGATAAAGAAATTAAAATAAATACCTACGGATTAAATGTAAAAATAATTGACTTCACTAATTCCCGAATTACTAGTTCGGATGGAATGCCTATATTTGTTGATTTAGCCGAAGCTAAAGGAATTTTTGATGGTGATGCTCTGGAAGAGTATCAGTTTGAAATACCTAGAATGATGAGAAAATATAATGGGTAAAAAATTAAAAATTAAAAAAATTTTTTCAATAATATTAAAATATTCAAAAATTTTTACTAATGGCTCAAAAAAATCATGTAAAAATTATAATTTTTTAACTAACAAAAGTAATGGGCACTAACATAAAAATGGGGGTACACGTATGAGTATGAGGGAAATCTAAAGCATGTACAGGGAATATTAATTGATTTCAGAAGGATATTAATAATAATTACCATGATATAAATTTAAATTAAAAAATATAAACTTTTTTGTCAAGATAAACAAGGCTTAAATTGGATTATTCTACATATTTTCAGGAACATCTGGGAACCCTTTAATCCAAAAACTAATTTATATTGGCTACACCACCTTTCTTATAAATTATTTGATATTCAGCATATTTACACACAACAGTAAAAGGAAGATGATGTTAAAATAGTAGGAATTTTTAACCAACATAAAGTATTTATTTCAATCTATTTAGGTTTATGTTCAATGATAAAGAAATTAAAATAAATACCTACGGATTAAATGTAAAAATAATTGACTTCACTAATTCCCGAATTACTAATTCGGATGGAATGCCTATATTTGTTGATTTAGCCGAAGCTAAAGGAATTTTTGATGGTAATGCTCTGGAAGAGTAATTGATGGTGATGCTCTGGAAGTAAAATAGTAGGTAAAATAGTAAAATAAAATAAAATAAATAAAAAATAAAATAAATAAAATAGTAGTAAAATAGTAAAATAAAATAAATAAAATATATAAAAAATGAAAATAAAATAAATAATTTTTAAAATAAAAATATAAAAAATTTAAAATAAAATAAAATATAAATAAAATAAAATATAAAATATTATAATAATGTATATATATTCATTATAATAATATTTTATATTTAAATTTTATTATAATGAATAAATATTCTAATCCGTAGAAGCAAGAAGTCAATGGAAAATTGCTGATTTCATCATTTTTAGTGATTTTACAAGGACAATATAGATAAAAGTCAAATCGGAATAACAAAGTTTAATCTACAGACTACATTTTAAATAATTTAAAAATATAATACGTAATACTAAATTAATAAATAATAATTTAGTCTCGAGCAATTAAACTATACTTAATTTTATTATTGTATAAATAAAAATATATAAAATTTGACCGATTATGTTGATATAAATATTTTTAATTATAATTTTTTGAATAATGAAAATATTTCAGCCCTGCAAGCAAACCTTTATTTCTGTTACTTAACCTGATTATGAAGTGTATCGATATAAATATTTATCTTGAATTTTTAAATCCCATTTTTTATATAATAGAGGTTCTGAATTCTTACCAAACAACACGGTATTTTATCAAAATTTTTATTAAGATAAATAAATAAAATATAAATATATCTATATATAAAATATATATGATAAAAAAATATATGATAAAAATATATATGATTAATATCCCCATCATTCGTTCTAAGTTCAGCACACTGTCACAAATAAATATTTGTTAAAATTTTAAAAATTTTAAATTAATTATTGTAGAATAATCAAAATTTTAAATGGATTTTATAAATAAATTGATAAAAATAATTTATAAATTAGATGATAAAATAATTTAATTAAAATAATTAATAGCTAAATTCGAGGAGGAATTGCTCAACTACACTATAAATGAACTACGGAGAATAGCATGAATCTTTTTGAATATGAAATGATGGCTTGATCAGATAGAAAATATGAATTCTACTGATATACTATTTAACTTACTTAACGATTCAAGCATTAGAAAGTTAGTTAAAACTTATTTACAAATAAAATTGTATAATAGAATATTAAATTACAAAATGCTATGGAAGTGTAATATATGCGAACCGGGTTGCAAGAACGTTGTTTAAATTATTTGCAGATAAAACGTATTACTATAAATATTATACCTAGATATTAAATATAAATATAGCTGTTCATAATTATATAATTATAATACCTATAATTTTTTTATCAGATAAATCTTATTTAAACAAAGATTTATTAATTAAATTTATTAATTTAATCATATTAATTTAAATATTTTTAATAATTATTAATAATTAATAATTATCCATAGATTTTAGAAAATTGCATAAGCATTATAAATTTAATAAAAAGTTAAAAATAAAATCCAATATCTAATTCGTGATAGACAAGAAGAAACAACTTTAATGGGACGACTACAAGTTTTTTAAGAGTTTAAGCATCTTGTTGACTTGATAAAAAAAGTTTTTTAGAGCACTTGAATTTTATGTGAATGAATTGTTTTAATCTACAGATTAAATGATAATTAAGTTAATTAATTAAAAATCGTACAAAATTAATTTTAAAATTAATTTTAGAATTAAAAAAATATTTATAAATATAGCTACATAAATATAAAAATCATACATACATCAATATAACTTTAAAACATAGTATTTATTATCGGGACTATTGCTCTTTATCCGAACAATAAATATAAAATACATATAAATGTATGCAAATATTCAATTTTAATTAAAAAACTAATTTTTATTAATTTAAAAATTTAAATGTGTATTATTTAATAACATTATGTAGTACAGGCAATTTTCTGATAAATTTATCCCAATTGGAGATCCATTACTTGAAACAACTTTGCAAATAAATAACGAAAGAATTTTACAAATTTATGCACGTAAATGTTTTGTAAATTTTTTGAGAAATGGAGATCTGTGTAAATGCAAATAAGTGTAAATGCATCTGAGTAAATGCAAACAACGATTACTGAAAGAATTTGTGAATGTTTCAAGTAACGTTGGCTAAATTATTTTTTTACAATATTACTATAAATATTATATTTATTGTTAAATAAAAATAGAGCTACTATATAGCTGTTTATCGGTCTATACAATTACATTTATTTGAAAAAATGAATGATAAATTTAAAATTAATACTGCATAGTATGTTAATAAAAAATAGTATCTAAATAGTATTTTTGCTTATATAAAATTGAATAGTAGAAAGTTGTTAAAAGAGGACAAGATGTGTATTTATTAAATATTTGAATAATATCTCAAATAATAAAAAATAAAATAATTATACAATAATAATTAAATAATTTATAAAATAAGATTTTAGAAAACTTTTTTTATTTAAATGATTAATTTAAAAATTTTTCTCAAAGGCAAAGACAGCAGAGTAATTCGAATACAGAACATTAATTATGTATTTAGTTATAAAATATTTTTAATAATGAAAAATGATAATAATTTTGTCAGAATTTTATTTAAAAATATTAATATAATTTTTAAAATTTAGCACAAAACAATTCGAGTTAGAGGGTAGAACAGAAAATTTTAAGTATAAAAATAATAAAAATATTTTTAATTTTATTATAAAAAACTATTTTTATAAAAATTAATAGAATTTTGAAAAAGAAATTATGTATAAAATTGTTATTTAAATGAAAATTATAAAAATAATTGATTGTTATTAAAATAATATAATTAATTTAGACTTCCAAAGAGATGTCAATAGACAAAGATAATGATTAAGTTTAAATAATGATAGCTAATAAAATTTTAATCATGTAAATAAAAAAAAAGTTTATTAAAAGTTTAAAAAATTCAAGTTAAAAAATATACTAAACATGTATAAAAAATATATATTATTTAATAGAAGAATACAAAAGAACTTTCGAATTTCGACATAAGATAAATAATGAGTGATGTGAATATTAGCTGCCCTGACATTTCCCAAACGAAAAGTAATTGAATTCGAGAGGGGAGAACAGAAGTTTTATGAACAGAAGTTAATTGAAAAATATTAAATTACAAATTTATAAAATTACAAAAATGCTTTATCCCGCTGAGAAAAATGCACAGCTGACATTAATTGAGAAAAATTATGTCTCCAGTTTAGTAAATAGATTTGCTATTAAAAATCAAATTTTTAAATAATTAATAACGTAAAAAATGAAAATTACTTGCAGAAGACGCAATGAAATTAATGGAAAAGCCAAATTGCATCAAAAAATCTAACCATTTCATTGAAATATTTTTAAAAAGGGTTATAGAAAAAATAATTATATGTATATACATATAAATATCAAGCACTTGATATAATGATAGAATACACAACAGTATCAAATTTTAAAGTAAAATTGCTAAAAATAGATGACAAAAATAATTAAATTGTTTGACTTGATAAAAATTACATGAAGGCAGATTTTTCAATCTAGCTATGCATTTGATTATGAGTAAAAATTGGCATTTTATACGATAATTGTTTAAAATTATGTATATAATAATTAACATATATTAGAATATTATTGAAAATATTAATAAAATAACATATATTAATTTGTATCTATAAAATAATTAAACATCAAATATAAAAATATCAAATAAAATTACAAATACTCCAGAAGAAGAACCAGAAATTTGGAATATTGGCGATAATATTCTATATTGTGATGAGTAGCTGCAATTTCCTGAAAATTCTCTCAACTTTTTCTATTCCACAATTTTTTTATCTTTTATAATTATTAATTTAGAAAATACCTCAAAAATATTTTTACAAAAAATTTTATTTAAAATTTATTTTTAAAGCAAAATAAAATATTTTTAAATAAACAAAGAAAAAGAAACGCCTACCTATTTAAATAAAGCTTAAAAAAATTAGTCTCTCATTTCCATCGATAATATTTTTTGTTGTAATAAATTCTTCATTTTGTTGAGCAGCTAATTTATTCAAAATAGATTTTTTCAAACCATTTAATCAATGGAAAGAAAGATTTAATTTTATTTAAATTAATTTATAAATATTTTTAAATATTATCAAAATTTATGAAGCAGCTGAAAGCTGACAATTGTCACCTTCGTATTAATAAAATAATATTTCAACATCAAAATACCTAATTTTATAATCTAGTTAATTTAATAAAATTTAAAATTTAATAAAATTTATTCATTTTAAAAATGACTATTAATTTTTCAAATTAATAAAATTAAAAAAATTTTTAAATAATAAATAACTTAAAAAACAAAAATTACTAATAGTACAATGATATCATTTTTATCCTGAAAACAAATACAATTAAAATAAATTACATTAAAATTGTTTTTATATTATAAGAAACATCAAAATTAAATAAATAATGATATAAAATAATGTGTACTAAACAGCAAGAATCTGATGATATAGATTATTAATGCTACAAGAAATGCTACAGAAAATGACTATTAATTTTTCAAATTAATTAAATCAAAAATTTTAAATAGTAAATAACTAACGTATGTAACAAACAAAAATCAGATATAGTAATGGTTAGTATTTTATATTCTACATATAATAGAACATTATTCATTATTTATAGATAAATGTTTTGATTGAGAAAGATTAAAATTATAAATGCTTGTTTTTCAAACTATTAAATTTTTCAAATTAATAAAATTAAAAATTATTAAATAATAATTAACGTAAAAAAATAAAAATGTGTTACTGTGCAAGGCTTTAACTTTTATATCCGGGTAACAAATTTAATTAAAATTAAATTTTATTTAAATTGTTTATAAAATTAAAAAATATAAAATAAAATGTTTAGAAAAATAATGAATGATATATATTACACATTTAATGATAAGTATTATGATTTTTATAAATAAAAAACTCATAAATAATCATAATATACCTATTTATTTATCTAAAATTATAAATTGAATTATATTTTTTGAAAATATTTTTGGATATAGTATAGTACTAACGTAAAAAAATAAAAATCCGTCACTGTCCAAGGATTTGGTTTTTATAACAAATTTAATTAAAATAAATTTTATTAAATTTGCTTTTATAAAATAAAAAATATCAAAATGTTTAGAAAAATAATTAATGATATAAATGATACTAAACATCAAGAAGCAGATGATTAAAAATTATTTAAGCTACAAGTTGATTATCTCAGAATAAATTTATCAACAATTTTATAATATAATAAATGTATATTTTTATTCATTTAATGATAAGTTTATGATTTTAAAAAATAAAATACTCATACATAATCAAGATAAGTCAACATAATATATATTTACCTAAAATTATAGATTGAATTATATTTTTACAATTTCTTTGTAAAATTTGTAAAAAATTGTAAATGGATGTTATTGTAAAATAACAATCAAAAATTTTATTCTAAAATTAGCGAAAATAAATATTAAAAATAGGTACTTATCCCTTATACCACACCCCCTCAAAGTAGTGTCCAAAATGTCATATATGGGGTAATAAAGGGTGCTGATCACGATTATGGTGTTTATTTCTCAATATAAGAACCCCCTCACCCATAAATTGTCATGGTTCATAATGGTCAAACTTCAAGTTTTTATTTAAATAAATATATAGGTATGAGCAATATTAATGCACTAATATTTATTTTGCACTTATATTTATTAATGCACTAATATTTAATATTTATTTTCTGTGTGATTATTGGTCGTTTAATGAGTATATAAACGATTTCATTCATTTGAACCCATAATAATAAAAATAAATAAAAAATGCTCTATAATTACGACACACTAATGGGGGGATGTCCTGATGCATCAAACGCTGCAAAATTTTTTCAAAATTGCGGTTTGCTTCATACTGAACGTTTCTGCCATTGTGGTAGTCAAATGCGTCCAAACTTGAAGTTTGACCATTATGAACCATGACAATTTATGGGTGAGGGAGTTCTTATATTGAGAAATAAACACCATAATCGTGATCAGCACCCTTTATTACCCCATATATGACATTTTGGACACTACTTTGAGGGGGTGTGGTATAAGGGATAAGTACCTAAAAAGGTTTGTGTATTTGCCTCAACATTTTCCTCTCTTTGTTTCTTAATAACTTATATTCAAATACTTCCCTCCACACATTTGCCATTTCTTTATCAACCCATCTTCTCTTAAAACATACTCAAACCCCTATAAAAATTCTTTACCTTTTCCAGTTATATACAATAAATTGAACTTAAACTTAAATAAAAACTTAAATAAATATGCTAAATTTCAAAATAATTGAGGACATTTTAAAAATATATATCTACTACAAAATTAAGTCAAGTAAACAGAGATTAATACATGAATATTTAAATTGATAAAAATGATTAATTAAAGAATGGCATGGTAAAGAAGCTAATAATTCAATAGCATAAAAAGATAACGTTAATTTTACAATAATGTATGCTATGGTGATCTTTTTAAAGTAAATTTTTGAGATTCTTGAAGAATATTAAATAATTAGTTGATAAGAATTGATGTACAATAAGAGAATGCTCCCTCGTTAAAATTTTTAAATTTTAGTTAGGTGCAAATGATGAGTAATTAATTAAAAATATATATAACACACATAGCTTCAGAATTATAATTAATAATTATATGATGGCTAGAAATTTGCAAGTTACAATTATTTGAATGATTGATATTTGATTCTACAGTGATTAATATTGTTTGAATAATTGATGCATTTATGACAATTACTTCATTTTATCATAAATATAATACCCATTATAATTAACGATACATATTATATACACATTTAATCCTATTAAATTATATATAGTTGCAGTACACAAAACAATAAATTGATATGTCAATTTAAAATAATTTCTAAATTGACACTATTATAAAATAGCATCTGCTTCGAACACTGCGATTATTCTTCTCCAAATGAAATAATAAAAATATAAATATTTGTTTAAATAAAATTTTAAAAACATCGAGAGTTAAAATATTTTGTATGATATTAATAAAATCTTCACCTTTTTAAGTATCTGGATTATTATAAATAAATTATTTTAAAACATTTAATAAGCTGAAAAATAAAGTCTATAGAAATTCAATCAGATAGCAAATGTCGCAAAATCATTTCTGCTGATAATCGTTATTTTATTTTGAATTAAAAAATTTAACTTAATAGATAATAAAATTTTAAATTTATTTTGTATGATAGTTTTATATATTTTGTATGATAATTTATTATTGAAGAATATTGAATTAAAAATTATTATTAATTAGAAAAATTCTCTACGCAGCTGAGAGGCAACAATTACACTTCTGCGTATTTACAAATTTATTATTTAGAAAAAAATAAAAAGATTAAAAATTCAGCAAAAGATAATTTTTTAAAATAAATTTTTAAAATAACTATTCAAGTAGATAACCTTTAGAAATATAATTTTTTTAATACACACGTAGTTGATCCAGATGACTCTATATTGAACATTGTTTATTTAAATATAATAAAATTTCCAATAATTATTTAAAAATAATGACAATTAAAAATTTATGAATAAAATATAATGCATTTTTGCTGATTATGTAAGTATAAAATTGAAGATTAATTTTGTAATTAATAATAAAATTAGTAAAATATATCTAATTTAATAAAAATTTAATAAAATTAGATTAAAAATGTAAAATATTTTAAAGGACGAGAATGACAAATTAATTGATGAGTTTAAGAAGGGTATGGAGCGAATTGATGCAAATATAATAAAGCTTCAGAATTGTTCCATTGATATAAGAAATTTTCAAATTTCATTAAAAATATAATGGAAATTTTTAAAAAATAATATAGACACGATATAATCGGAGTGATATAAAAATTTATTAACTCTTAAATGTAAATTCAATGATAAAAATTTATTACAACTAAATCTTTAATAAAATTATGAATTTCAAGTGCAACGTTTTGTGGAAGGCCATGCAATATAGTTGAAGTTACAAATAAATACATATGATAATGTTTTTATTATATAATGATTTTATGAAAATCTATGTAAAAATTATTAAATTTTATTAAAAATCATCACTACAACAATCATTACTTACGCATTTTATTTATAATAAAGTATTCTGCAAAATATTTCAACAAAATATAATTAATTTATTTAGAAAAGAATTTTTAAGATAATTATTCAAGCAAATAATACATTTAAAAATTAAATTTTTTATTTTTTAATACTATGATTTATTAAAATAATATTTATTGTTTATATTTAAAAATAAAATTAAATAGATTTTTAAAATTAAATAGTAATAAAATTAATATTAACTTCTAAAATGTTTTCAGCACACGAGGCTGATCCAGATGATTCGATAATTAACATAACATTGTTTATTTAAATATAATAAAATTTCCAATTATTATTTAAAAATAATAAACATAAATTAAAAATATTAAGAATAAAATATAATGTATTTTTGAATGATTATGTAAGTAAAAATTGAAAGAAAATTTTAATTAGTAATAAAATTACTAAAGTATTCCAATAAAATATAAAATTTGACAAGTATGTTGATGTTGCGATAAATTAACTGTGTTGCGGGAATTTCGCGAACGTTGAAGATTAAAAGTATAAATAAAATAAGTTCACGATTGATCATTTAGAAATACATATAATGGAAAATTTAACAATATAAACCTCAAATAATTAAAATAACATTGAAGCTAAAAATCAAATTGAGAAAATTAATTTAAAATAAATTTACAAATAAATCTGTAATAAAATAATAAAATTTATATGTAAATAATCTGAATTTTTTATTTAAATATATGAATTTCTTCATGTACGTATGTAACACAATTCCATGATTATTGAAGAAAATTGTAAAATTTAATTAAACAAGCTTCATTAATTTGTGTTAAAATTGTAAAAATTAAAATTTAATTGGTATTAAAATTATAAAAATATTTTAAAACCATTATTGTTTTGTAGGTAAAAACAGAAAAGTCACTTGAATGCTTACATATCGCTTGAATGCGTTAGAAAGTAAAATTAAAACACAGAACAACAGTTAATTTGAAAATAACTATATAATGAATTTTCTAATGATTATTAAAACAAATCGAAATTTATTTAAAAATTAAATACTAAATATATATTATGAAAAATAAACAACGTTAAATTTAAATTCCACATTATTCTATAATGGCAACTTTTGAAACGACAAGGGAAAATAATACAAAATTATATTTGAAGGATGCTATTATTACAAATCTCCTAATAACATAATTTAATAATTTGGGATTGTGAGGATAAAAAAAATTAAATGCCCTGGGCGGGTATTAATTAAAGATATGTCTGAGAAGACAGCATATACATACTTATTTTCAAGAGTTAAATAAAATGAATTATTTGCTTTAAAAATAAATATTTTTGTTCGTCAAATAATAAATAATAAATAATTTTATTATTTTTATTTTATAATCTTAATTTTTCACTTAAAAATAAAATGGTTATTTAAATATAAAATAATAAATGTATTTAATAAAAATAATTGTAATATAATTGAGATTTTTTTTGTAATATAATTGAGATTTTCGTAAGTATAATTACGTTTAGAAAGATTGCTTATAACACTATGATTTTAATAACACTATGATTTTATAATAACACTATGATTTTATACACTACACTGTTTCTTTAAAGGGTTAGCGCATAAAAATAGTTTGGAAATACTAAGTTATAATTACTAAAATATGAAAGTATATAAACTTGCAAATATTAATTATAAAATAAAAATAAATTTGGCAGAAGCAACAGTTGTGGTAACATTTAATTTAATTATAAATATAATAAATTTTCGAATTGTGATTAAAAATATAAAAAAAAATTTTTTAAATAATATAAACATGAAATGATGTGAAAAAAATAAAATGTTTATTTGAAAATAAATTGTAAAATTTATTAATAACAAAATTACTTATGAATGATCATTTAAAATCTAATAAAACGTTATTGTACATATTAAAATAATGAGAAGATAATAGAAAGTGTATTTGATAATAAAATTCTACAAACCTGCTAAATGTAATCCACCTTTAAATCAAAATAATAAATATTGCCTTTTGCTTATGGAAAATGGTTGAATTACCTTACAAAATTTTTTGAAAAATAATGAATTTAATTTATAACTAAATATAATAATTGCGATGGAAATTTAGCAAAAGTGGAATTTAAAATAAATATAATGAGAATATTGAATAAAATACTATTGTTAAACTGCGAAATGAGAAGGAAACTGTAGCAATTAAAATAATAAAATAAAATTAGATTTTGAAGGAGCTTATATAAAGTTATAAAAAATTATTAAAAATTAAATGAATAAGAAATATATAAAATTACAAATAAAATAATAAGATTATAAATAAATTATTATTGAAAATTGATAAAAATTATTATTACAAAATGACTAAAATTTTAATTTTTCAAAATGTTCAAATGCGAGATCTGCAGATGTAACATTTAATTCAATTATAAACATAATACACTTTCAAATGATCATTAAAAATATAACGAAAATTTTTTAAAATAATATAAAAACATGAAATGATGAGAAAAATAAAATGTTTATTCGAAAATAAATTGTAAAATATATTAAAAATAAAGATACAAATCATGAGATAATAAAATATTAGATAAATTATTTGTTGGGTATTATTTGATTAATAAATGTTTGGCTGGATCAGTAAAAGATTATTTAAGAATGCTGATTTAAAAAAAGAAGTTATAAATGATCATCTAAAATATAAATATTATTATATATAGAAAAATAGTAAATATAATGATAATATAATCGAATGATATTTGATAATAAAATTGTAGGAATACTATTAAAAAGTAAAATCGAGTATTAAATGATAAATTTTACAAACAAACTAAATGTTTGTAAAATTATATTGCGGTGGGTCATAAGCGAAAGTAGAATTTAAAATAAATATAATGATAATTATTGAAATATAATCAAATTTATTAAATATAAAGAAAGGAGAATAACATCGAATGATTATTTCAAAATAAAGCTAATAAATAAATCATCAGCATATTTAAATATTCATGTAAATTTTAAACTTAAATTAAGTTTATAATTTAAAAAATATACGGTTTAAACATAATTAATGGATCTCTAAAGGATCTATTTGATTAATTTTCAATAATTTAAAATATAATCCAATAACTATCTATACTCTACTTCGGAAATAGATAATCGAGTTAATTTTATTTAAGCTAATAAATTATAATGCAAAATTGTGATAAAATAAATGTAATATTTAAAAAATTTTTTTGAAGATATTAATCTCTATAAAGTTAAAATTTCTAATAAAAAATTTATGTATATATGTATACAAATATTCAATTTTAAAAAATTATCAATAATAATAAAAAACATATTTTTTATCTAAAAATAATAATGTTTTTATTTAATAATTTATGTAATAACGAAGGAATTTTACAAATTTATGGACGTAAATTTTTTGATAATCTTTTGAGAACTGTAGTTCTTTGTAAATTATTGTTTAAATTATTTTTTTACAATATTACGATAAATATTATGTTTATTATTAAATAAAAGTAGAGCTATATAGCTATATGGTCTATACGATTAAATTTATTTGAATAAATAATGATAAATCTAAAATTAATACTGAGTATGTTATTTATATAATAGTATCTAAATAATATTTTTGCTTATATAAAATTAAAATAGAAAGTTGTAAAAAGAGGACAAGTGTAGTTATTATTTAAATAATATCATTAATAAGAAAAAATAGAATAAATAATACATGATAATTTGAAAAAATAAATACTTTTTTATTTAAATGATGCTTTTTAAAAATATATTCACTTTGTCGCAAACAACAATGCAATTTGAATAGATAAAAAAATTATATCTTTGTTGATGGGAGATCATCATCGTTTCACAATCTGGTGGAAACCTTCACACGCAAACAACAATGCAATTTGAATATTAAACATTAAGGTAATATTGAAGTTTCCAGTCCCCATTTTTTCTCCCCAATTTTCCCCCTATATTTTTACAAAATGGTCAGACTTTTTCCTTCTTCCATCCAATTTGCCTTTCTAATTTTTGCCTGCAATCAAACAAAAAGGATTATAAAAAGGAGGATTATTTTTCCACTAATTTTTTCCCATATTTTTTATACAGATAAAAAAGAATTATTCTTTATTCAGTTCTTTCGCAACCACATAAATAACCTTAGAGTAAAGATTTTTTTTAAAAATTTGAAAAAATAACCTTGTTTTGCTCTACAATTTCTGGTTGTACACCGCCAACATCCATATCTTTCGTCTTTCATAACGTTGATTTTTGTTCGACCCCCACATTTATAGCAGGTTCTTTTTCCATGAAGAAGTCCAAGCTCTTCGAGCCATGCATCGAAATCATTATCGCTCAAACGTAATTTTTCATGTAAATCAAAAGGTTTGAAATTCTTAAGTTGTTCCATTTTTTTATTGAGAAAATGAGTCTTCTCAAAAATCATACTTTTTAAATACCAAAAAATAATCCTCCTTTTTATAATCCTTTTTGTTTGATTGCAGGCAAAAATTAGAAAGGCAAATTGGATGGAAGAAGGAAAAAGTCTGACCA
The DNA here is from genome assembly GCA_036172945.1 of Meloidogyne incognita. NCBI lineage: Eukaryota > Metazoa > Nematoda > Chromadorea > Rhabditida > Meloidogynidae > Meloidogyne > Meloidogyne incognita. The sequence continues at coordinate 134,860 of JARQAC010000040.1, read as the reverse complement.
TTTTGTAAAAATATGGGGGGAAAATTGGGGAGAAAAAATGGGGACTGGAAACTTCAATATTACCAACATTAATTATGTATTTCTAAAATATTTTTAATAATGAAAAAAGATAATAATTTTTTTCAAAAATAAAACAAAAATATTAATTATGTTTTTTAAATTCTAATATATATATAATTTTTAAATTCTAATATCTAATATTAAAATTATAAGGATTAAAATAAGCAATTATTAAGAATTTTATTTTAAATGATAAATAATTGAATAATCAGATTAGATAATAATAAAAACAAAAGCATTAATTATATAAGCGACATCTACATATAATAAAAATAATGATGAAGATTTCAAAACAATAAATCTATAGATGAGTCGAAATTTTTTAACAATGATATAAACATAAAATAATGAAAATAACATCGATAAATTGTTATTTTTAAATATGTATATTCATCAAATTATGTAAATAATTTTTAAATTAATATCAATGTAAATAACTTCAATATTTATATTTTAAATTCAGTTCAATTCAATCCGTCAGAAGTAATATTTCTTCAACTCCTTATATCACAAAATAGATACGACACCCGCTATCAGGCAATTTTATTAATTATTATTTATTTTTGTTTAATATTTTTCAATGAAATTTTGGCCCGAAAAAGACTCGATAAAAATGAGGCCCGAAAAAGACTCGGTCGGGCCGGCCCGATAAAAATGAGGCCCGAAAAAAATGACTCGAAGTCGGCCCGACTTGAAAACCCCAACCCTAGTTATAAGTACTATATTATAACACTACATATATTTTATTAGAAATTATAACTAACTTAAAATAAAAATGTAAGAAAATTTAGCAAAATAAATTAAATAATACATTTACATATACTAATTAACATAATATTTTACTAAAAATTCTATTTAACTCCTCTACAGATTAAATTCTACTAAAATATTAAATTATATAATGCTAAATTCCAAATAATGAAAATTTATTGAAAAATCCTAAAAATATAAAATAATTTAAACTTTAACATAAACTAAAATTTAATAAAAATAATGAAGAATTCCCAGATATTGAATCAGCAGAACCTCATAAATTTTAAAATATTATAAAAATAGTTATGAAATAAAAATATATACAAAATATCTATAATAAAATATTATTACTAAAATTTAGATGAAAATAAATTAATAATTTAAAACTAAATACATTAATAAATTCTAAAATTACAAACTATAATAATATAGTAATTATAATATTAATAATTTATAATTATATAAAAATATTAGTTTACACAGAAAGACTATACACAATCACGCTAACAATTTTAATTTTAATTAAAATTATTTTGCAAAATAATATTACTAATATAATGTAAATAATATTTTTAATAAAAAAATAATATTAAGAATCAAATTGAATGCATATTAGAAAATAAAAATACTAGAAATAAAAAATGTTATACAATGGATGTAATTATTTATTTATTTGTTCAACAATTAATATTAACTGAAATTTAAAAATTTTAAACAGTTATCATAGAATTTAATAAAAATTTATATGTATATTTATTTTATGTATTAAAAATATAAAAAGATAAAATTTCATAAAAAAATTCTACAGCATCATGACACCACGATATCAATTTTAATAAAAGAATATCTTTTAATTCTACAATAAAATTTTATTCTACACAAATATGGGTTGAATTTAAATGAAATAACAACAAATGGCATTTTAAATAAAAACTGTAAAAATACAATTGAAAAATAAAATAGTAAAAATAAATTTAAATGAACAATACATAGTAAAAATGAAATTGAATAAAAAATAAAATTATAAAAAAATATGTAGCTGTAAGGATGAAATATTAAATATCATTGGTATATATACCACAAATAGTATATAATTACCTAAACTTTAAAACTTTAACATATAAATCTAGCATTTTTCTAGAAAATTGCATTTTAAATAATTTTTTAAATAAATTTACGAATGAGTATTTTAACTATAATAAAAAGCTATTTAAAATAATGATAAAAATAAAAACAACTATTCAAAATAATTTAAAAAAATAATTTAAAAAATACAATATAATTATCAATTTTTATTTAAAATTACTAAGCAAATTTAAAGAAATTATTAAAAAATTATGTATTTAGAAAATAATGAAAAGGAGCTTCATGTATTTTTTAAAAAATCTAAAGAAAAATCGTTATTTAGATGATTATCAAAAGAAGCGTTTTTCAAATTAATCTTTAAATAAATTATTTGAATCAGACTCACAAACTGCAATGTAATTGGAATACGGAGCGTTAATTTTAATAATAAAAATGATAATAATTTTGTCAACTATGAATTTAAAAATATTAATATACCTAATTTTAAAATAAAACAGAAAACAAATATTAATTATTGACTAAATTTAAGCAAAGAAAATTTGTTATAAATATCTTATTAGATTAATGATCTAAGCCTTTTAGGCTCTTGCAAACTTAAACAATAGGTGATTACTACATTTAAATAAACATAAATGAATAATTTAAATACTGGCATACTTAATAATTCTAAAAATAAAAATCTTAATAATATAGGTATTATTAAAAATAATATTAAATGAAAGCATTTTAAATTTTTTATTTAATTAATTATTTTAAAATTATTTAATTCAAAGTCATCGACAGCAAATTTATCAAAAGAGACAACATTATTTAATTATAAAATATTTTTAACTAATGAAATATGATAATTTTATCAAAATTAATTTAAAAATAATAGTTTAATTTCCAAAATAAACACAAAATAATAATTAAAAATGATTATTTTAAAAAACATTCAAATCAAAAATGTCATAAACAACAACGTAAGTGACATATTTTTAATAATGAAAAATAATAATATTGCATTAAAAACTTAAAAATAACAATTTAATGCTTTAAAATAAAAGTCATAATCTTTTATTTTATTGTAAATTACTACAGGAAATTTAAAATTTATCAATAAACTATTATTTAGAAAATAAATTGAAAATTATCAAAGGAATTAATTAAAAGAAATTACAAAAATCGTTATTAAACAGGTCATTATAGAAATAATTGAATGGTAATTAAAAATAATTATGGAGTTAGACAATCACTAAACGATTTAATAAACATAAATAATGATATTATATTATATACTATAAATATAGAATTAAAATTTCTGGAGGTAAAACTGTATTAATTATATGTATTAATTACATAATAATTTATTAGAAATATAATTAATTTCAAACTAATCAACGTTGTAAATGACGATATTAGAAAAAAATGTTGTTAAATGACGATCTACACAGCGCTTGAAAACGTTAGAAAGTAAAATCAAAACAGTTTCAGTGACATTGAATTCAAATATAGGTAGATATGAGAAATTTGCGCATTGTCATTAAAAATATAAAGAAAGTTTTTAAAAATAATATAAACATGATATAATCGGAGTAATATCAAATGCTTATGTAAATAGAAAATTGAAAAAATGAATTGAAGATAAATTTACAAATAAATTTGTGTATAAAATAATGAATTTCAGTTGCAACGTATAGTGAAAGGTAATGAATTAATGTTTTTTGTTAAAAATGTAAAAAATAAAATAATTCAGAAACGTATGATTATTTATGTATAAAGTTATAAAATTTTCTTTAAAAATTACAAATTAATCAGTGAATAAAATATTAAATAAATTTAGCTTTCCTGTAAATTTTACTTAACTAGATAATTACAACTATAATAAAAATATTGAAGATGAACTTCCAGATATTGACTAAGCCGATTCGAGTTAAATTTTATAATATTACCTTTATATTTTTCGCATTACAAAATTTCGCATTTACTAATTGAAATAAACGAAACTAAAATATTAATAAACAAAAACTTTTATTTGATTCTTCAAAATTGAAAGCTTAAAATAAGATAAATAAATAAATTAATTAATTAAATTCTCAGAATTTATGAACTAAATTTAAGTTATTATTAATTATGAATTTAATGAATAATTATAAATCTATGGTAATTATTTTTACATAATTTCAAAAAAAATTTTCAGTGACACGATTAATTGATAAAAAATTAAAACTACATCTGATTCCAATGAAAAAATTCAAAAATTCGCAATATTTTTTCAAGTTCTGTTTTCGTTAGCAGCTGCTGAGAAAATTTTCTACGCAGTCATTAAATACAGAATTAAGCTACAGAAATATTTGTTGTAAATTAAATTTTCAATTGATTTTAATATAACTAAAAAATTTATTTTAGCCCATTCAAATATTATGGCCAAATAAATACACAGAAGCAAGATATAAATCTTGCAATAAAAAAAGAAAACCAAATGAACCATTAGTAGAATTAATTTAAAAAAACGTTATTGATCATAAGTATTAAAATTTTCTTTAGAATTTAAAAATAAATATAAGACCATTAAAGCTATTTATTAAATTAATGTTTAATTCATATAGATTAAAACTTCCAAATAACTAATATGTAGTATTATTAATGGCAACCTTCGTTCAAACTCACGAGAGTACAACTAAATTATGATATGCTAATCATTATTACTTTAATGCTCCAAATAGTAAAATTGATATTATAATATGATTTTAGTATAATAAAATAGATTTTATAATATGAGATTGTGCCAAAAAATTAAAATGCCCTGGAAGGGTAACGACAAAAAATATGAAAGACGGCACGGACGTAGATGTTATAGCGAGTCATCCATGTGATAATTTTATAATACTAATTGTGAAAATTAAAACAATTCTATTTTAACTATAAACGACTAAATATTAGATTCTATAATTGTTTTCACTGCTGTTGAACCAGTAACTTCCTCCACAACGTTTCAAGAATGATTATTTAAAAAATAATAAAAATATCATTAAAAATATTTTAGTATTTTAAGATAATTATTTAAATATAAAATAATAAAAATTATAAAATTTTAAATAATAGAAAAAATACTAAAAATATAATGGTTATTTATTTATGAACCAGCTTCTGACAATGGTCCATTTAAATATAATAAATTTTTCCGGATCATTTATATATCATGAAAAATAATTTAGAATGTTAAAATAGAATGTTATAAGTTGTTTATAATTTCATTTTTTAATTTTTTAAAAATATAATTTTTAAAAGGTAATACCAATTAACGCTACAAATCGTGCAGATCTTATAAATAGTGAGTTTTTATTTGACGAAAAGTATAATGGAGAATTATGTTTCATAAAACTTGTTCGTGCTTCCGTAGTTCAAGGATTTATTACAAAAATTTATTATCGCTAGATATTTTACATAAATGAGTAAAAATATTTTAAAAATCCGTTAATAATAAAATACTTGTATTTAGGTAAATAAAATTTAAATCATCAAAAAATGTTCAAATGTGAGACTTGCACTAGAACATTTCACAGTATTGAATTTAAATATAAATAATATAAATTTTCGAATGGCTAATAAAAAATATAATGAAATTTTTTTGAAATAATTGACATAAAATAATAAAATATATAAAAATATATTCGAAAATAAAATTATAGATAAAGATGTGAATAATGTAAGTTATAACTCTACAAGAAAGGCGATTTAAAAATTATTATGTATTAAACGAATTTAAATATGCTAATAATAATTATTATAATAATTTATCTGCCATATAGGCGTAAAATTCAACCAATTATTAAAAATTTATTTTTAAACTTTATAAGTATTTCAAATCCTTTGAGCGAAAATTTTGGGAATTTTGGAAGGCCAAGAAGCCAGATTTCTCCTATTATCAGCGCCGCAGGCGGAATTTTGGGAATTTTGAAGACCAATGGGCAAGATTTCACCCTTTTTTTCAAATTCTAGGATCCGAACCGAAAATTTCGGATATCCGGATCCGGTATCCGAACCGAAAATTTCCGGATATCCTGCCTTTTTTCGGATCCGGATATCCGGATCCGGATTAAATATCCGGATAAAATCCGGATAAAAATCCGGATGCAGTCCACGGATGCAGTAGGTAAGGAGCTAAAATAACCGATCATAACTTTGTCTAACTTGTTTGATCGAAAAGATATTTTTTGATGAAATTGCACATCGAAAAGATATTAAAATAAACATAAATATTTTTTTCGTTTTAGAAAATTAAATTTAATTTTTTAAAATTTTTTTCCCAAAAACGGTCCACAAATGTCCGATCCGCAAAAGTCGGTCCGCAATCCACAAATGCCCGTCCGCAAAAGTCGGTCCACAAATGTCTATCCGCAATCCGCAAATGTCCGTCCGCAAAGGTCGGTCCGCAAGTGTCGCACTACGTTTTAAATAATAATTATTATTATTCAATTTAAAATTCTTAAAACCATAAAAAATTATTTTAACCTTTATTTAAATAAACATAGTCAACAAAATAAGTATTTGTAAAATTTGAAAAAATTTTAAAATTATTTATTATAAGCCTTTAACAGAAAAATCGCGCATACACAATAAAAGGCAAGAAATGGATATTAATTCGACTGTAAAAAAGGTATTTTTAAATAAAAACTATAAATATAGAATAAAAATGCTGGAGTTAAACGTACTAATTATAATTTACATAATAATTTATTAGAAATATAATTAATTTTAAGCTAATCAACGTTGTAAATGACGATATTCGACATGACTTTCGCAGCAGTGGAAGTGTTGCCTCCCAGCTGCTGCAGAGACAAAATGAAAATCGGGGAAACTTAGTCCAAAAAGACTGCAGCAGTGGAAGTGTTGCCTCCCAACTGCTGCAGAGACAAAATGAAAATAGGGGAACTTTCTTAGTCAAAAAGACTGCACTTAGTCCAAAAAGACTGCAGCAGTGGAAGTGTTGCCTCCCAGCTGCTGCAGTGACAAAGTGAAAATCATGGAATTTTCTCTATCCAAAAAGACAATGCAATTTTTGCAAGTCAAGAAGTGATCAATTTTAGCAAATCAAAAATGCCAAAAACTTCTTGCCGGACTCTAAGAATTTTAAAACCGAATCTACAAGGTAAATATTCAGTCCCTAATATTAAAAAAACATTTTAATTAAATTACCACTCATCATCATCTTCTGATGCTGATTCAATATCAGGCCATTCATCTTGTACTTTTTTATCATCTTTTTTGGTCCTATAATAAAGGTAATGAAATTTGGGGCCCCCTGGCTGTATTTTTGTATGTATGTATTTTTACCCTTTTGATTATTTTCATTGTGGCCCAAAACTTTTTAACTTACGTTAAAAAGTCAATATTTTTGGGGGTATTTAACGAATTACGGTTTTAATGGGGGGGGGGGGGGGGAATTTAAAACTTTAAAATTATAAAATTAAAAAAGCACACTTCTCATTATTTATCCCATTGTCTGAATTGTTTGATGAACATGGAGTTGTTATTGTCCAATCTCTCGAATCGTCTGGATCAGTCTCATGTTCCTATAATAAAAAAAAGGAAAAAATGTATTCGAATTAAAAAAAGTAAAATCAAGTGATACAGAGCGTGACATTTTAGGTACAAAAATTGAGAAATTGTAAAGTAAGAAAAATCTTTAATATCCTAAAATAGTCAAAAAATGTTAAATACGTCAAAAATAGGTTAAGTCCGAAAAGACTGCTTGGATTTATAGCAGAAACGGCTTTTTATGAACTACTAACGTGAAGTATAAACTTATCTAGAGAAGTCCGCAAAAATATCTAAAACCCTAAACTGGCACGCTCAATTGTATTTAATTAAAAATTTTAAATAATCATACGTCATGTGTATGCAAAATTCTTCTGTGTTTTTTAAGTTCATCATAATTTAGTCTTACTAAAAATTTACTAAATAAGTTTGCTAAAATTATTAAAGAACCTGCACAAAAATCATATTTTGATTTTAATTTATTATTTTTACAAACAAAAGTGTCCCTTTCTTTATAAAAATGAAATCCTTGAACAATATAGTAATCTTTTCCTTGAAAATAAAATAAGGGGAAAGAATATAAAGTAAATTATAGACTTTATCTCATGAACAAATGAAACTACTCAAAATGTGGAATTATAATGTATTTTTGTAAAGAGAGCAAATTAAATTTAGTAAAAATACAAAAAAAAAAGTTAAAAAAGGATAGAATTAATTGATAAGTATTTTTACATAAATTTTGCTTTGTCTAATTTTAATTTTTTAAGCATTCAAAACAAATTTATGTAGGTGAAAATATGTTTAATGTAAATATCGGAAAGTGTAAAACAATTGTAAAAATGTGTCTTTTTTGTTCTAAGAATTTTATTGAAAAATATTATTTTATAAAATTAAAAATTTATTTTTAATAAATTAAAAGAAAATCTGGTGATAATGAACCTTACAGACCCCATTTTTCCTCCACAACTTTTCCCAATTATTTACAAAATGGTAAGACTTTTTTTTTCTTTCTTCCATCCCAATTGCTTTCAGTCTCCATTTTTTACTTGAGAAAAGTCAGAAGTCAGATATTTTGGAAAAGACTTGGGGAGGAAAAATGGGTCTTTCAAGTTCATTATTACGATAATCTGGCTATTTAGACTTGAAAAAAAAGAAAAATTACAAATTTTATTTTAAATAATTTTAAATTTTAATAACACATATGTTTAGCTATTAATGATTAGTTAATGATTAGTAGAGCGTGTTTTCTTATTATTTTGATTTAAAAAAATTAAAATTTAAAATTTTTTCAAAATTCGGATCTATTTTTGCCTTTTTCTAATTTTTTTGAACCTATTTTTGAATTTTTTGACATAAGTAGGATCCTATTTCGCGATTTTTTGGACCTAAAAACACGTTCTAATGATTAGGTAACGCTTTAATAATATTTTTTAACCTTCTTTGTTTAAATTTTAAAAAGGATGAAATAAGAATGGAATTAAAAGAACGGGCTTAGATTGAACAGTCGATAGTGGGAACAATAGCTATTAAAGACTATTGACAAACATTAAAATGCCAAATTGAAAGTAAATTAAACCAAAACTTTTAGTATTGTTAAATTGAGGATTTGGTTGATTTTGAAGTGGTAAAAATTAAAGAAACGTTGAAAAGATAAATGCGGTTGAAGTTTATGAAAATAAACAAAAAATAATTTAACTTTAAGAAGGTATTAAAATTTTTCGAGGTATTATAAAAGTCGTAATTCTACACAAAATTATTTGAAATACGCCCCCTTAATTGTTAATTTAATCGAATTACTTTTAGTAATGAAAATAGTAGTAAAATAATTTTAATGGTTAGAAAAGACTAGAATAAGCTATTTCTTTCATTTCTACATTGATTTGATCAATTTAGTTTATATGTTTTGCCTACTATTGTAAAGTAGGGTAAAAGAGACAAAATGAAGAAAACATTTTTGCTTGTAAAAAATTTAACTTTAAGAAAAAAATTAATTCCGAAAGGAACGTTTAATAGAGTAAATGGATATTAAAAGTAACATTAGATATTATTAAAACTTTAAAAAATTAAAGATAACATGTGCTTATTAAAAAGATCATTCAAATTTTCATAAATGATAAACATTAAAATCAGTGTTTAAACATACCAAAATAAACTTATACAAACCCATCACCTCTACCAGAGGTGGGTCGGAACAGTCAGAGGTGTCAGAAATCGGAAATCAAGATTTTTTTCGGAAATCTGAATTCCGACCCACCTCTGCCCTATACCACACAACCAAATATATTCGACTACTAGTAGTCTTGATATGCTGTCGAAAATCTTATGAGTTTTATTGACCTCAGGGTAAATTTTTGCGTTTGAACAAAAGGCGAATTCCTCTCCTTCCCGTTCGACATCCTCGTCCCTTACCACAAAATTTTGGCTATTTCTCTACTGGTGTTAATTTTGACTATTATATACTGGAAGAACTTTTAATTGATTCAAATAATTTTTATACTTAAAAATTAATTGTTAAATTTTAATGTATCACAATTATGGATTTTACACAATTCTGTCATTTAAAATAAATTTAGAACGAAATACATAAATAAAATAAATTTTTTAATTTTCAATATTCTTGGTCTTCATGGTACTGTCGATTTCGCTAGAATCATATCCGAGTAATCCTTCCGTAGTGCTCTATATTTTTTTTAATTTAGATTTAAAATTAGGTGGAAATGACATATGTAAAGACCAAAAATTTTTTGTGACTCATGATCAAGACCCAGAATGTATCCCTTTATCAACTACAGTACCCAAAATTCCTACGAAAAATACTAGGTCAAGACTCAGGATCAAATGTCCTTTACAATAAGGTTATCGGATATTTTTGGATGCGGATATCCGTATCCGAAATAAGAACGGATATCCGAAGATATCGGTTCGGATATCTAGATCCTGATTGAATATCTGAAGATTTCCATCATCCTACAACCTTGATTGACATCATAAGAGCAAATGACCCATGCTAGAGCCTGACCAACTTTGTACCATCTATGTATAATGGCTTGTTCTTATTTATTCATACAATAAACCTTCCCTAGAGAGGTAGTCTTTTTAGTTCCCTAAATTCTTCCAAAGTTCACTTAAGCATATTTTCCCCCTTTGGATAAAGTCTTGGTAAGACAGAGCTTTATCTGCATCGAATTTTCAAATAAGGAATCCCCCCCCCCCCGTTCTTTTTTTTAAATTTAGATATAATCTTGCCTTAGTTTGCGACGTAGACATTTCCATTAAAATTTCTGCAGCGTTACTAGCTACAATTTTCTCCTTTTCTTTTTTCTCGGTTTCCTTCTGAATTTTTCTCAGTTTTTTACTTAATTTTTCAAGCTCTTTCATTCTCGATACTATTTTTGCTTCATTTTCCTCAAATTTAATAGTCGTCTCAATTAAATGACCCTTCAAATTAAATTCATGCCAATAACTTTGTATCAGACTTTCTTCATAAAATTTCAAATTTTCTTTTAAAATTAGTTTTTGATCGCTTTTTAATACAATCTCCTTATTTCCCCCCATTTTTTCTTTAATGATTGAAACTTGATAAATACCGCCTACTACGGTGGTATCTTCAAGACTTCGTTTTATGATCTGAAATGATTAAGTTAGGAGGAATAATTCGACAGGGAAGTATTTGATTAATATAAAAATTTAAAGCCATAGATAGGAATTGTACCTCAACTCTTCGTTTTTTGGTCAACCCCAGAGTTGTCCAAGAATCCCAGAGTTGTAAGTCCCGAAGGAAGAGAGGCTCTCCCTCATAAGAGTTACAACTCGAACAGCTTCCAACTCGAATTTTCCCTATGTAAGTCAAGAGCTCCTTTCTAATCTAAAAATATCCCTTTATGTCTACTATAAAATATTAGACCTGTTTTTTCAACATTTTATTTCCATTCCCCAAAACTTTTTTTATAAATGGATTTTTCTTCAATTCAATAATTATCTGTATATCATTTTCCTCAAATTTATATCCTGAAAAATCAAATAAAAAATCATTAAAATTAGGTCCAATTAGTGTCAATTTTTTCTTCATTCCTTCAATCACTTGTTCCTTTCCTTTAGAATTTTTAATTTTAATATTGCAATTAAAACGCTTATAATATCCAAGAAAGTTTAAATAAGCAAATTGTCTCAGTTTACCCCAATCTTCTACTATTCTTAATTTTAAAATTGACTCATCGTGCTGATTTGAAAATTGAAAAATTAAAAATAAGATGGGTAAATTTAATAAATAAAATGTTTTGAACCTCATCTGTTATAAAATTTTAAAAATGAAGTTTCTTTTATTATGAACAAAAATGAGGATTTTGAAATCACAAATTTCATTCGGATCTCACTAAATTGATACACATTATAAAGCCTATAGCTATTTAATTCTTAAGGCTTTGCAGTAGACGACGTGGAGTAATGGATAGCAAATCAGTCCGGTCTACTGAAGATGCTAATTTGCTCCCAGCTCTCCTTCAGCTAATTGAATAACTTAGCTGAAGGAGAGAAATAGCAATAGCCCAGATGCGAAAATTTTGTCTTATTAGTGTAACTTAAAATTGCAATATCGCTTAATTATCGTTTGGCTTTTTTTAAATGAAATTTTTATTTCATTGCCTAAACTTTGGAATTATATAGTTGAAGCCTCGTTTAATGATCTATATGTTTTTAGGTTTTAAAAATTATGTTTAGCAAAAATTTCTCAACAACCCAGCTGCTTAAAAAAATTTTATGATAGGTCTCATAGGCAATGAATGCCCAATAAAAATTGTATATACACGACTTAACGTCGATAAGAATTGATTTCACCCCTCCCCCATCCCTCCGCTACCTCCTCATCTCTCCTCGACGCCCTCTTTTTCTTTATATCCCTCCTTCTCTTCCCTATATCCCTCCCTAGTTCCCTCCCTATTTCTCTCTATACATCCCCTACTATATCCCTCGCTATATCCCTCCATATATGCTTCCCTATATCTCGCCCTATATTCTCTCTATATCCCTCCTTATCTCTATATCCCCTTCCCAAACATCCCCTCTTTACATCCCTTCCTATATCCCTCCTTACATCCATCTTTATATCCCCTCTCTACACCCCCCCCCTCCTCTATACAAACTCTTTACATCCTTATATCCCTCCCTATATCCCCCTCCCTATCCGCTTTATTTTCCCGCTGAAAGTGCAATTTTTTATTTATTTCTTTGTAATTTACCGCTTGTGTTATGATGTATATAATAGTTTGTATTTTGAAAAATATTTTCCATCTCGTGTCTCGTTTTAACTAACTTAAAGTGCAAAAATCGGCTTTCTAAATAGGCAAAGCCTTTAGGTTTCTTAAAAATAGGGCATCAACACTATACATACTCCCGATCTGTTTCCAATGACTTTTCCCTGATATACCCTGATTCCCTGATATATGGAAACTTTCAGGCATTTGAATTAGGGTAGCACCCCGAGCCTTCGGGGGCGGGAGTGTCGGGTTTCTTAGTTTGTCGGTGTAGAGCCTTCGGGGTTCGGGACGGGGTTTTGCCAAAAAATTCCTCGGGGTCGGGTCAGGGTTTCGGGGGACGGGGAGCTACCCTAGTTCCAATTCATTTCCAACAGAAACCCCATTATTTACTTATTTACATTTTATTTTTAATACACTACACCTCAATAAAAAAGCAAAAATAAGTTAACTGGAGATATCTGATATCCCTTTACGCCTACGTAATAAATATCGCCACATTTTTCTTTGTTTTGATTCATTTTTAAAGTTTGGTTTTTTTTATTTACACAAATCAATTTTCCCGGATTTTTTGTTTAATTATTTTGAAATTATTTTTGAATTATTTTATGCTATGACAAATAATTTAATATTTTAAAATATTTAATTATCGTTTAATTACTTTTGGGCTTACTTCCGCTTCAAATCCCTCTTCCCTTTGGGTGTACACCAATGCTGGGTATGACTCCGTGAGCTTGCTCAGGAGCCGGAGACACAGAATGGAACGGGGAATGGAGCGGGGGCTAAGAATTCCAAAACCCCCGGAGTGAAGTTAAGATTTTAAAAAATCCGAGCCGGAGGCACAAAACGCCCAATACCCAGCATCGTGTACATTTCGAATCTATGGTTATCCTCCTGGCCTCAGTCTCTATTCTTTCTGTATGTGGATATCACATCGAGCTTAATTTGCACATTAGAATTAGCCATCGACTGTTATGAATAAAATTATTTTAAATTTTAGCGCTTCAAACGATTTTAATAATTTAAGATAAATTTATCAAAAATCATAGAACACTCATTTCAAGAAAATTTTTTTTATTTTTAATTTATTTTTGGCTGTCTTGTGAGTTCTTTTTTAAAAGAAAATTCCCTCACATGTGTCCTTTCAATCTTTTATTTTTTTATTAGTTCCTAACCCAAGGTTCACCTCAAGGTGTAAAGCATACTCCCCCATGTGCTTTATAAAAGAGTATTTAAGTAAACCTGGCTTAACTAAATAATAGAAAAATATTTTTATTTTGAACAAAAGTGTTTTTACTTAATATATATTTTTTGTTTTAGAACGGATTAAAGATTATTAAATTGTTTTTATCTTAATTTTTTGAAAAACATGTTTTGAGTCTAATTTAAAGATTAATTTAAAAGCAATTTAAAAGGGTACACCTCAGCTTATTCTCGACTCGACTGGTGTGAGTCACAGCCCCTATAACTTATAAGGGATGGATACCTATTAATGTTCTTGATACCATTGGATAGAGAATTAAATACACTACAAGATATCAAAAGATCAAAATTTTTGTCTGATTGATAGAAAAGTTATGATCGATAAAGTTCCGAAAAATCACATATTTTTTGAAAAATTTAGTTCTTAGATCACAACATTTTTATCAAACCAGTCAGGAATTTTGATTTTTTGAAATCTTGTAGAGGGTTTAGTTCTACATTCAATGGTACCAAGAACACTAAAGATTATCAACCTCTTCTTGAGGTATAGGGCCAGGACTCAGTTAACTACTCCAATTTAAAACATGCACCTTAAGGTTGCTTTAAAAGTTTAATAGCCTAAATCCTTGTATCTCTCTATTGTATTTTTTCTGAAAAATGATATCATTGCTATCTTGTAGCAAATTTCAAGGGCTTTCGAATAAGCCCAAAATGGAATTTCAAATTCATTCATAAGGGGTCGAAAATATTTTTTGAATGGTCCTACCCATCTTTTACGTTGATTTTCGATTTTCAAGGTATCAATCAACTTCATGCAATGATATAGGCCTAGTTTTAGATTTTTCCGGAAGTCTTGTAAAATTTTTATTAAAATTCCTAAATTCCTTCTTAACTATTTAAAAACATTTTTCACCAACTGACGTCAATTTAATTTTTATAAAAAAAAATATATTTGTCAGGCGGAATTTTTCTTTTTAGCATCATTTATCTTTCTGGTCATACTTTTATTTCTCTCATTGTCAGACTTGTTTAAATCCGTTTTTATTTTTCCAGAAACCAATTGTCCGGTATTGTGGATGTTGGCGGATCACAAAAATTTATTTTTAACCTGACATGTTTTTTGAAATTTTTTTTTGCTTTGAATTTAATTTTAAAAAAAATATTTTTTCTATTTTTTGACTATTTTTTGCATCAATTTGGGGGCTGATTTTGGATGATTGATCGATTGATATCCAAAAATAGGAGTATTTTAGTAGAAGAAATGTGCTCTATTTATTTTATTAATTCACTAAAATTTTAAGAATTATTTTGTCCCCCCCCCCTCTCCCCCACTTCCCCATGGGTCTATGAACATAGCTACCAAGCACTGCGTGTTGGAACCAATGGTCCGGTATTGTGGATGTGTACTGTAACTCCTTCAATGAGTGAATAGCTTGCCTGTGCCTTTCGTCTTTCGCCGAATTTTCGCGTTATTAGTCTTTCGAGTTTCGCCTTTTCGCTTTTTAAAATCTGTCTCAGCACACCTCTATGTAGTATAAACGTAGAGCTTTCTTTCCTCTAAAAACTTTTTGGGAATACAGCCATCCTGTATCAAATGGAGGAAAAACTGGAAAAGCACTAGTGCCAAATTAATTTTGAATTTTTAGATTTATTTTCCTTCAAAATTTTAATTAAAAAAATAATGGGCACAGACGACTGTGTTGCTAATCCAGCGTGTTGGGTAGAAAGTAAACCCTGCAAGTGTGGAGCTCAGAATTGGATTGCTACTCATGTTGAGCGTGTTGCTATTAAATTTGGGGGCGGAAAGGGTTGGTTTAATTAAATCTTGAAGGGGATTTAGTGGGTGTAACCGTAACCG
The DNA here is from genome assembly GCA_036172945.1 of Meloidogyne incognita. Classification (NCBI taxonomy): domain Eukaryota; kingdom Metazoa; phylum Nematoda; class Chromadorea; order Rhabditida; family Meloidogynidae; genus Meloidogyne; species Meloidogyne incognita. The sequence continues at coordinate 119,131 of JARQAC010000040.1, read as the reverse complement.
GAGTGAGAATACACCCGTTGATATGAGAAATTGGTACCTCAGAGACAGACCCCGGTTATCCAAGGACCCTAGGAAATCACCGAACATCTGGATACGATATCCGAACTGAAAATTTACGAAAACCGGATCCGCCCCTATCAGGCGTCACTCCAAAAACTGACTAAAAGACCGGCTGGGATAAGTAATAGATTTTACTTGTCTGACATAGAGTTGTTCGAAACAAAAACTCCTCAAAAATCGAACAAGTCAAAAATATCGAAATCAAATTTTTGTCAAAATCAAAAGAAAACCCCCTCGAAAATCAAAATTTAGAAGCACCTCTTAAATATCCATACCCAAATAATTTGGGCGAAAGGGGCTGGTCTATTTTATATGTTTTACATTATCCCTTTTAAACAAATTTCCTCTTGTTCTAGTGAAAAAGAGAAAAGAGAAGGAGCACTATTTAATATTCTTATCTCTGTCTGCTAGTTGCACATTAGAGAATATTTCCTTAGAGGCTTCCAGTTAGAGTTCTTTAGAGGACAGTTGAATTTCAAAGTACCCCCGGGATGTCAAACTTTCAGGAATTTTTGGAACGGGGAGGACGCATCCTCCCTTTAAAATTAAAAAAAAATTTCAGCGAATGAACTCGAAATCCCTGTGGAGGGCGGTGCTGGAGGTCCTCCCGTTCGGCGTCGTTCTATTAATTTGTGGCGACCTATTGCTGGAATCTTTTCTGTGAATTTGAGAGAGGAAGCAGTTGACGGCGAGGTGCTTTCGCCGGGGCTGGATGATTTACATGATGAAGGGCCTCATGAAGCTATTCAAGTGATAATTTTTTGAGAGTTTAGTGATCGAATCATACCGTATTACCTACAGTGATTTTCGGTAGTTATAAGCCTTTCGTATCGTAGTATGATAAGGAATACGGTACCGTACACTTTGAAGGGTTATTATTAATCCGCAAATGTCTCAACAAGTTAGTCCGCAAAGTTAGTCCGCAAGTTATTTCCGTTTTTACGCAAATTACCTTGCGGACAATGTGGACTTTTGGACCTCAAAGTTAAAAAGAACCTTTTGAAGTCCTCAGTATTTATCGGTATTTTTTGGTATTACGGTACGAGTACGGTACGGTACAAAATTACGATCACTACCTTCGAGAATTATAAAATGCTTTCATTTTACCCTTAGGTCCTTTTTAAATGCAAAAAGTGTAGTTCAAACTTCCACTGCACCTATGAAATGATTAATGAGGAGAAAGGGAAGACCCAAAGCTTTGGGTAAGTCCTTGAAAACTCCTTCCTAAACAAATACCCCTCCATTTTCTAGTCACTACGCGGATTATTGTCATACCCCTGTGGGTATTCCAGAAGACCGTATATGCTCAGAGGAGCACGCTTACGAAGCTATTCAACGTATTTATGCTGATATGTGGGATAGAGACAAGTTTAGCCGGCATTTTAATAATTGCCGTCATTGGAGCGACATGTTTTGGTGGAAATTGTGAGAGAAAAAAATTGTCAAAAATTTATATTTTCCCCATTTTTAAGGCATCCTGAAGAGTACAAACGCAAGAAGGCTGCTGAGGAGACCATGGGTGGACGTTCCTTAAAGGCCTAAAATGAATAAATGGAGGGAGAGATAATTCAGATTTAATTCTAAATTTAATTTGATGGGAAAATTACATAATATATTATTTTTAATTTTTTATTTCATATTGACTTGAATAAAATTAAAATTCTGGTTGTTATTTATGCACAGGGAAGGAAGCTATAACGAGAATAAGCACTATTTCCAATTCCTCTATGTCTAGCTTCCTCCCCATAAAACTATTTCTATGTAGGTTTAACCAATTAATTCTACGACTCAGTTGGCCCCACAATGTGCAAGTTTCAGGGAATTTTTGGAGCGGGGAGGTCCAGTTACCTCCCTTTGAGGTTTTAAGGCTAAGACTCATACGGCAGTAATTTCCTTATGCTTGTCGATATTGAAAGAAAAATAAATAAATAGAGAGACGTTGCATTAACTCTCAATAAGACATTGCATTAACTCTCAACTAACTAAACATTTTTATTGACAGTCGGACAATTCTTCAGCTTTTTTTCACCCAAAGTAAGGGTGCCAATGAGTCTATAATTTTGTCGCTGACATTTTGTCCAAGAAAATTTGTGTAATTTAGAGGAGGACCTCTCTCGAAATTTTAAAATAATCGTTGACTCTTAAAAGAAAAGTAGATAGGGAGACTCTAATTCCACTTAATTTTAAATAGCAATGAGAGGGAGAATTAGCAAAAAGATAAAAGAAAAGAGAAAAATAAAAGAAGAGAGAAAACACCCCGTTTAAATTTCTCTCTGCCCACGAATTATAAACTATCGAACATTCTTTTAATAAAATATTCTTTTGTTTATCGAAGCTATGTTAGGATGTCCATATGCGCGAAAATCCATATTTTCGTCCATATTTTGTGATCCATATTTTTCCAATTTTTGGGTTGGGGAGGGGCGATCCTCCCTCAAATATCAATTGTTGTTGGTGATGTGTTCTGCTTTGAGACTTGGTTCATCTATTATCAATCTCTAGTTAGACTCTGAAGGATCTGACATATATATATCAAAGTTATGCCTTACTGCTTTTAAAATTTGTTAGACGGAACACCATGAAAAGCGAAAATAGGCGAAAGATGAAAGACGAAACGGCGAAATCATATATTTTCAAAATCTTTATATTTATCCATACACTGTTGTATATTGAATTATTTTGAGATAAATCTTATTTGTGACATTAGACGGATTCACAATAACAAGAGTAGATCATATAGTAGATTATAATCTGATACACTACATTTTTTAATATCGGATTATTTATAAAAATATATCAGAATATATCTTGAACGCATAATTATCTGGGCTCTCTTGCTGAACATTCCTAGTCGAAAATTTAACATTTTAGAAGGGAGATCCGGAACTCTCCCCGTTCCAAAAATTTCAAACCTAAAGGTATAAGGGGTTTCTTACTACAGTTTATCCCCATGTCTTGGGCAATATTTTAAGAAATAATATTATTGGTAGTGTTTGATAGACATAGATGGAGAATTAACCTACATACATTCTCACTTGTATTTCTCTTTCCTTTCTACTTTGCTACACACAAGAATATAAAAATTATACAATAGAGTCTTGTAAACGGAAAATAAAAAGAAGCTTTGCTAACCAGCCAGCCATCACACTAGCCAAACTCCTCAATTTTTTTAAATCCCAAAAAATATCTCCCAAATTTGTAAATCATACAAAATATAAAATCTACAAAATTTAAAAAGCATACAAAATTTAAAGGGAGGCTCCGGATCCTCCCCGTCCCAAAAATTCCAGAGTAGTTAACCTACCCAGTTCCACAAAGGGAATACCGCAACTACTTGACTCTAATAAATGCTCTTGTAATTTAGTATTTGAAAATATTTTATAGGAAGAAGATGATAGACATCAAATTTAATATTTTACATTCTTTTTTTATTTTTCCTCTCCTCTCTTTTATTATCTCTTCTGCTTTTTAGATGTTTGAGTCTCCAAAAATATTTTTCTTGATCATTATCCAGTCAATAAACTTCATTATACACTAAATGTTCTAATAGAAGCCCCTCTCCAATAAAAGTCCATACCTATTAAAATAAGACATTAAAAATAAATGCCCCTGGGTTCTATTAAAACATTTGAGACTATTTATTTTTCTACTAATTTTCTGCTTTATCCATCGATACCAATTTCAGTTAAAATTTCCATCCGATCGAGAGATATAGAAATAAGCTTAGTAAACTAGACCGCCATCCCCTCGACTTACTAAGCTCCTCATTTTTTAATTTTTTAAATAAATCCTTTTTATTTTTTATTCATTTCCATTGTTATATTTTATGAATTTTAAATATTATATACCTTGTAGATTGTCTGCCCTCTTTGTCAAACGGCTGACCAGAGAGTGCTCGATTTTTCTATTAGCCTAGCACCAGCCGGCGCCGATCAGTTTTGTACATTGTGTTTATTTTCCGTTTTTCTTTCATCCTTTTTTTATTTTTTCTCTTCAATTCTGAGCTTTTACAATACAACAAACGAAATTTTATAATTAAATAAATACTTTACATTTTAAATATTTAATTGATTTTTAAATTTAATTTTCTAAAGTCAGCTCTCGTTCTTGTGTCTAGTGTACCACGCTCACATCTAATGCCCCTATCATTTAACTAAGGGTGACCTCAATCTTATATACCTCTCAGCTTAAGACTTATGACAATACAACATACGAAATTCTAAAATAATTAAAAAATGAGGAGCTTGGTAAGTCGGTGTGAAGAGTGGTTGATTAACCAAGCTTGTATATATCTCGATTGGAATCACGTATTAATATTGGTGCCCCTATGTTTGATTTTATTATAAGGCCGATTTTTCAGCTTTATAATATAGTCCACAGACGCTTAATAAGTTTTAGTGCCCCCAACTAAAAAAACCTTTAAAAAGGTTTTAAAAAAATGGTGGAGCTTAGTAAGTAGGTGTGAAGATCGACTGATTAGCTAAGCTTCTTCTATATCTCTCTATTGGAGATACATTTAAAAGAATATTTAAATGTATTTTTAATAGTTCAAAAACTAACAAAAATATTTATTTTTCCTCTTTTTCAACCAAATTTACTCACTTAGTAATCAAATATTAAAAAATAATTTTTATTTATTTTTCTCTTTTTTTGCTACCAATTCCGGTTCCACAAAAGACCATTCTCTTTTTTTATTCCTTTGTGGTACCAGAAAAAATATAAAACTATTTTTAGAAAATTTTCGGGCGGATCATCTCTCTCCTCATTTTGAGCCCTTTATTTTTACATTTATTTTTTTCTATTCACAAATCTTCTTTTTTTTCTGATTTATTTTCTTCCTTTAACTACTTGAATGCGCGCTTTTAAAAGTGCTTCTTTTCTGTACTTTTTAACTAGTATTTTTTAGATGCTTTTGGTCAATCACCGAAAAGAAAATTAGGATACATACTTTCTTAAATTAGACCACCAACGATGCTTTTTCGTTAATTTTTCTTTTAGTTCCAGCCTAGTTGTTTTTTGGACGCTTCAGTTCACGCCTCAAATTAGAGCTTGGTTAAACACTTACACTACCCATTGACTAACTAAGCTCCTCCCTCTTTCTTCCTCCTCTACTACGTTTCTAGCCTTATTACATCTCAGGGTACAACTCTTGGTTAAATGATTTCCGAAACACGAATAATTTAGCTCATTGAGATAAATCAAACCAATACTGTGACTTCCGGGATTTGAAAATTATTAGCGAAGTTATACTCCCGCGAGGGGTGTATGCCGTTTCGCCTTTCGTCATTCGCCAAATTTTCGACTTTTTTGGTGGTTCGACCTTCGCCTTTCGCTTTTTCGACTTTCGCTTCCGCTTTTTCAACTTTCGCTTCCGCTTTTTAAATTAGTTTCGGCACTACTGCCCTTCACAGTCTTCACAAAAGAGTCGTTTTGAGCCTCAAACCGAAGCACAATTTTTTGTTGATTTCCCACTTATTTTATAAATTTTATTGGTAAACTATAAAATAACAATTTAATATTAACATTCCACTCCCCCTGCCCTCCTTCAATTCATCTCGCTTCAGCCATAATCTTTTTTGCGCGAAAGTTGTTTGTCTTTTTGTGTCGGCTGCGCGCAATGCCCGAGGCGTGAGCACAAAAAATGAATTTAAATTGGAAGAATGGTGTGTAAATATTCTAAGATTTTACAGAAAAGTCCGCAATGTTTATCTGCAAATCCAAAAATCAGTCCGCAAAAATTTTTATGTCCGCAACAATATTTGCGGACAATAAATTTTTTGCGGACATTCGCCCCGATTTTGTTTCCCGATTTAATTAGAGAGAACCCCCCATCGCGTACTTTTTTGTTCATTCTTTGTATTCTCCCTCTGTTCCCATAATAATTTTCATTTCACTAAAACAGAAGCAAAAAGTGGGGAGAGAGGGACTGATCACATCGTCGTCTTCAGTCGTCTTTTTTAGCTTCTCACAGCTGCAAGTACAAAAATACTTTGTTGGTCAAAAAATGTGGTGAATGAATAGGAGAGGAGGAAAAGCCGGTTCTTTCTACGCTGTTTTTTTCTTTTTTCCCATTTTTTCAATTTTTTCTTACCCCAAAACAGCTTTGTACCAATAATAATAACAATGCATTAAAAACATTCTTTGCGATTTGTGCTTAATATTTATTTATTCATTTATTTATTTTTATATAAATGCTGATTCAGCTGGGGAGAAAAATATAAAATCCTTATTTTTATTAAATGTTGATAGCTCATGGGAATTATGTAAAATAATAGAAGCTTTGTAAGACATACGATTCCATTGTTTGTTAGCGGAGCTGGCACGAAGGGTGGAGGGAGTAATCAGCTAGAAACGGCATAGCCAGGCCTATAATGGTCGGTTCTTGATGATCTTGGTACTCTTTAATAGAGAATTAAATGCACTATAAGATACCTAAAAATCAAAATCTTCAGCTAATCTATAAAAAAGTTATCATCAATAAGGTCATGAAAATCACATATCTTTGGAAAAATTTAGTTTTTAGATCGTAACTTTTTTGTCAATCTTTCGAGAATTTTGATTTTTTGATATCTTATAGTGTATTTAATTCTCTATATGAAGGTACCAAAAGCATGAAGAAGTGATCAGCCATTCATGATTTATAGAGCTGGAACTTCATTGGACTCAACGGGACCGCTCCTAAAATAAATACTCTTCTGCACTGAACCGTCCTTTTACCATTTTTTATTTTACCATTTTGACGATCCCCAATTCACCCCAACATTAAAGTGCTTTTCTCTCGAGACGACTAGCTTATTAAAAAGCTATTTCCGATTAATCATTAAATCTGCTTTTTTCAGCAAATACAAAATTTATTTTTTTTCTTCTTTTCTTGTCAATTTGTCCTGTTTTTCTCCCCGATTTATCCTTAATTTTGTTTATTTTTTTGTTTCTTTTTTTTTATTCACTGCAATTCTTTCTTATTTTTTTCTTTTTCATTGCGCGCAATTTCCGCCGAGCCATGAGATTCGCCGATAGGTACAATTAATTTACGCGGTGAATCTTCACTTTGTACACAACATTCACATTCCCAATTTTTTCCAATCTTCACATTCATTCACAAGAAGAATGCTAAAAATACTACAACGTATTACTTTTTTCATTTATTTAATCTTATTAAATACTTCTTTTACTAATTCTGATTATAATTCTGATGTTTCCGGAAAATTGGAAAGGCAAATTTCAGGATTCGTTGTAGGATTCTGATTTTTAATTCTGATTATTTAAATTCTGATTTTTTTAGTTTTCTGGTTTTTACTTATGCTTTTTCTGGTTTCTAATTTTTATTCTGATTTTCCAGGCTCTGATTTTAATTCAGTTTTTAAATTCTGATTTTTCCGGATTCTGATCTTAATTCTGACTTTTAATTCTGATTTCTCCCGAAACTTCATAAGTCTGTGCTTATCTATAATTTTCACCTTCATTTTCCCCCTTAATTTTTATTACGTATATTATTTTTCAATTATTTTCATTTACATATAATCCGGTTTCTTTGTACACAACCCCATTTATAATAAATATCAACAATAAACGCCCAGTTCCAACTAAAAATATCTAAAAAATAAAAACAATTTTTTCATTCTCCGTTAGCAGCATTTTATAATAGTATTAATAGCTGGACGAAAATGCGCGTAAAGCAATGCTTTTCTCATTTTCACGCCTTTCTTTTCTTCTCATTTCAGATTTTCTTTTCTCTCATTTTTCATAAATAAGCGTTAAAAGCTTGACATTTTTATTTATTTTGAGATATCCCAGATTTATTGGATTTTCCTTCATGATTTGACGCTTTTCTGTCATTTTTTAGTCGAGTTCCCAGAGGTGGCTCAACGAGTTCCGAGAGGACTAGGGATGTCACGGGCTATCCGAAATTCGAAACCCTCTGACAATTTTCGACCCAAAATCTGATACCAGATCCGAAAAATTTTCGAAAATCCTATCCTAAATCTAGCTTTCTTTTTTCTCACCCGTGTCATCTAAGGTTTTTATAAACGTTTTTAATTTCTCATCTAATTTTTGTTGAATTTTTTTTCAAACCCCCCATTTCTGTTTATTAATTTTTTCCTCTTTTTCCTCACCTCCATAAGGAGTCAAAGTTCAATAGATAGGAAAGAGAAGGTCAGTCAATACATAACATTAGAAGAGAAAAAAATATCAACAAAACGCCTCCGCTGTTAAATTAGTGCAAATAAAAAGTGTGATTCATCCCTCATTAGGAAAGCATTTCTACTCTCTCTCTCTTTCCCTACGTTCACATTTTACCGCAATTTATCTATTGAACTTAGGCGAACACTTTTTCCATTTAATTTTTATCATTTGTGTCATTTCCATCCATATGATTTATTAATAAAAAATATTTTTTACACCAATTTTTTGCAAATGTGAACACATTTAGCTTGAAAATGTGTTCGATAATTTTAGCAAGCCTTTTTTGATCGTTTCATAAATTTTTTTTGAAAATATTTTTTTATTAATTTATTTATTTAAGCCCTTCACTTTAGTCTTCCGTTTCCTTTCCTCAACTTCCTTTTTCCCAAAAATTCATTAAATCAAGGATGTTTTTCCCTAGAATTCAAGTGTTCAGGACTAATGTGGCCTATTGGCGTTGGCCGAAGATTTCCCAGGATCCTCCAATATTTTTTTCCAAAAATTCATGTTCAGGTCTAGAGACCATACCGTACTACTGTATAATACCGATACCTGACTGAGACAAGATCTCAAACAAAAATCTATTATTTTTCGTAATTTCTTGCTCGATCTTCATACAACCCTCCCGGTCCTGTCCTTATTCAGACCTATTCTCTAATTAAGTTTCCGGTTCCCTTTCTCGCTTCCTTCTTTGCAATTTTAATTTGCCCAGTTCATTGCCTTAATAAAATAAATTTCAATTTAATTTTGAATTTTTACATTTTTGATCTTCAGAAAAAAATTTCTGTTCCCCAACTTTTTTATTTCAATTATTATATTTTATCTTTTAATCTTTTTTAATCTTTTAGACATTAACAAGCACTATACAATATTTTTTCAACTAATCTAAATTTTTTGGTCATCAGACTACGATAAACAACAAAATTTGTGCGTCACATGGTGGAGAACTGGAAATGAGCATTTGGGGACTTTGACAGGATTTGTTGGCATTGTTGGTTTTTTATTTTTTATTTAAAATTTTTTTTGTTTTTTTTCATTTTTTTTTGTTTTTTTTTGATTTTAATGAGCTTTTACTCTTGGGGAAGGAAATTTTTAATATTTATAGTACAACAAAAAGTGTAAAAAATAAGTTTATCTAGGGATTAATTGTCTATATAAATGCTTGTTCCGACCCACTCTGCCCTAAAGGAAGGTTGAAAAATAAATCAACCGGTCGCACTATTAGAAGAAATACGGTATCTGTTCCATATCACTAGTTCACTTTTAGTCAATCACCTTTATTTTCCTTTATTTTTGTCTTTCTTGATTTGATTGTCTTTTAATTTGTTTTATTATTTTTCTAAATTTATTTCCAAAAAATATTTTTTTTATTTTTTTATTCCCACTTTCAAAATTTAATCAATCATTTAAAACCTCTACATAAACAATTTACCGCAACCTCTACCTATTTAATTCATTTTTACAACCTAAACATTCCTTTTTTAATCTAAACAAAACACACAAAAACATGTTTTTAAATGTCCTTGAGGTTTCTAAACCCATAAAAAAATCATTTTCTTGATGAACAATTTACTATTTATTCAAAAAAATTTTATAGTAAAACTCTTGGAAAATTTTTCAATAACTGTATGATTAACAAAAGCGTCATGAACAGGCCTGTTGCGAGAGGCGATTTCTGTGGGCCTCTTTGAGGGTGGAATTTCAGAGCGATCACTTGAGTATGAGATTTTAAGTGCGGCCATTTGAGAACAATTCTGATTGGCCTTTAAGTGCGGGATTTTAAGTGCGCCTAGTTGAGTTCGGAATCTTAGTTTTTGACCATTTTGTACATTTTTTTAAAAAATTAGGTATGGAGAAAAGCTATTTGATTACGGGATTTTGAGTTTGGCCGTTTGCGAGTTTTTTGAGAAATCATTTTTTATTTTGGTTTCATTTATGTTTTTATTTTTAACAAAAAATTGATTCTTTTAATAAATCACTAACCAATTTTTGACACATTTTTAGCCAACTTTTTAGGCTATTAATAAAACACAAATCTTTTCCCTCTAAAATAAATTTATTTCTCGAATTCTCTCAATATTTATTTTTTTGTTTATACAGAATTGCTTTTAAAAATTTTATTTTTAGAGTGAGGGAAAAGCGACTGCTGCTTTTTTTGTTTATTTCTTAACTTTTGCCTGTTTTTTTCTTCTCTTTTTGCAACACACTTAAAGCTTTTAGTTTATTCTTTCTTCAATTTTTGCTTTTTCTTGTCCCTTTTCTCGACCGAATTTTTTTTGTTTTGGTCACGCCAAAATTATAGGGAGGGGGTCATCAAGTATAGAATTAAATTTAGTCGATGGTCTTTAGAGTTTATGTTTTTTTGTGATTCTTTGGCCTTCTTACCTTTAATTTTCTTCTTTTACTATAACAAATTTTCTATAATTAATTGTTGGTTCGAATATAGAAAGATAAATGGCCCTTTTTTAAATATAGTCAACTCTGTCTATAGGACATCCCCTTCAGATCAAGTCTGACCGCTGATTGGACATCAGGGATGTGCCGTTTCGCCGAATTTTCGCCTTCTTTGTGTTTCGCCTTTCTTTTTAAAAGCAGATTCTCTTTCGTGTCCTTATTTTAAAATTGGTTTCGGCACACTCCTGTTAGATTCATTCCACTAAATACGTCCCGATTAGTGCCCCTCTCTATAACCGTAGCGATACATTTTAATTTACTATAAATATCGGGGATCTTGCTAACATAAAAGTAAATTCGCTATTTTCGGTAAGACTTTTGGGACTCTCAATTTTTGGGAATCGGGACGCAGGATCCCTTGTAAATATATAATTTTTTAAATTCCTTGCTTTAATTTTTTAACATTTAAAAATATTTTTGTTTTTTGAACAATTTTTTCTTAAGTACTTGTCAATATTACCCAGCCAATCCTTCGTTTAAACGGAGACTTTTTCCATTAAAAATGTCTAGCTATAATTAATTTCTAAATTGGGTTCTTCGAGATCAATCAGTAAATCTCTTTTCTTCTTATTTTTATTTATTCATCCCCATCCATCCAAAAAGCAGAGGTCATTTTTTGCTTTTCGTGTTCCCAATCTTTTAAAAGATCTTGTCAATTTTTAACGACTGGCTTTAACAAAAAAATTAACAAAAAAATCCTCGCTCTTTATTTACACCAAAAGCTTTTTTTAAAAGCTTTTGGTATTCGCCAGCTACTCTCCCCCCCCCCCTCCCATTAATTTTGGATTGCTCTCGGCGACATTTTTTTCTACTTAAATCTTTACTGATTTTTTGTGCTCAACAACAATGATGGCGGCGTTGACATTAATCCTCCTCCTTTCCCAGGAGGAGGATTAGTGTCCATCACTTTGGCGATTCACAAAAAAATTTTTTTGCACAGTCAAAAATATCCTAGCATTGGGGGATATTTGTACTATTTTTAATGCTCTCATTAACAAAAATAATTTTTTTGTTTCTATTAATATCCAAAAATAACCTTATCTTTATCCTGCTTTTCTTGGGTTTCATCGAATAACTTTGGTGCTTCTGAGGGCTACTTTACGGATCATGTTTTGGATGAGATATAAGGCTTTGATTAATGGGAGATTGCTTTAACTCAACTAATTTCTATCCCGAAATATACCAAAATACCGTATAGAATGCCCCCATTCTGCCACTTTATGCCCCTCTATTGCTGTGCTTACATAAAAATCGCTCGCGATTTTGCCTTGGAAGTCAATTTGAAAGTAGAATGTTCGGGCATTCTATATATTAAAGGTAATACTGTAGCTTCCATCAACTTATTTGATACCCATGCATTATCTCCTTTAATGTTTCTGGCATTTTATTATAAATGCCTTCTGTTTATGTTTTATTTTTATTTGCACAAATCCTCTTATTTTTTTACAAAATGCTTTTAAGCTTTTGCTAAATTTGCACAAGCTAAAAAGCATTAAACTTTGGATCTGTAATCTTCTATTTTTTCACAAATCTCTGTTTATTCGCAAGTTTCCCCGACTACCTCTCTGGCGACTAGATTAAGATTTTACAAGCTAAAACTCCATCAAGTTCTACATTCTACAATACTGTATAAAAAGATCAAAATGGAATTGATACAAGGGTTGGCGGTTTCTGTTGCATCTTCGCATATCCAGATCAGACACTTACGAAATTTTTCGTTTAATAATTTTTTTTCTTTTCTTGTTTCGTTTCGTCGTAAAAAATGCAATCTTGTGTATGTCTGAACTAGCCGAAACCGATATCCAGGCCGACCATTTGTATATCTGGACATTTTTTGTTTTGGATATCAGGGCCGTCAACTTCAACTGGTAGGGTCCCATCGAATTTGTTGTGTGCCGTTTCGCCTAATTTTCGCCTTTTTTGATGTTTCGTTTTTTGCTTTTTAAAACTGGTTTCGGCACACCCCTGGTCCTTATTACGAATTTTAAAATATTATTTTAATAACATATGTAGTTATTTTTTATTATTAATTACTTTATTTGTACACCTCTTCTTCATAAAACCTACCTCCTCTAAATTTTTATTATCTTTTGTTTAGTACATAAATATTTTTTTTACAAAATTTTTTTTTTAATTTTCTTTGTTTACTTCATTCTTCAAAAAACGTTTTTTTTATTATGTTACTTAATATTTATTTTTCCTTTTTTATAAAATAAATATTTAACAAAGAAAAAAAAATATGGCGAGAATTCGCGCATTGAATAATGAATAAAAAAATTTTGTACGGCGCCGTCAAACTACTACATACTACTATAGCGTTATACCCTCTCTTTTACTGAATTGTACATATATTATTTTTACTACTTCCTCTAAATATCATAAAAATTTATTTTTATGCATTAAAAATAAATGCTTTTTTGGAGATTTTTTATGTTTAATAAGTAATATTGAATTAGGGAATTTTTGTAAATAAATAAAAATAAAATTGGTAACAAGTATGGGGTTACTGTGATGATAAGAGAGGAGGGGAATCAGTGCTGGGTATATGCCATATACTATATGGCATTTGTCGGCTCCGGCCCCGGGCTTTTAAAATCGTGGTCATTTCAAATTCTTGGCTTCGTGGCCGTCGATTTTCTGAGCCGCTCCATGTTAGCTCCGAGTTGAAAATTGATGAATTATTTTCATAGGGAGATTTGGTTATATTATGAGGGATATTGAGTGATATCAGAGGATTAAGAGGGATTAATGGATTAATCGGGATTTTTGGTGTACTAGGGGGATATTGTGGGGTTTGGTTGACTAATTTATAAGAGGCAAGATCCCTGTTCTATCTGTCTGTTTAAAATTCTCAAGTCTATTTTTTGGATTATTTTTTACTTTTTTTAGATTTTTAAATTATTAATTTCACAATTCTTTTTACTTGTCTAGATTTTAAAATTAATTTTTTTTCTAAATTTTTTTTATTCTTTGGTTATTTTGTAATTTTTAAATTTTTAATTTAATCAGACATTAGACTTGTTAATTATTGCGTATTTCTGAGAAATTTTGTTTCCTTTCAATAAAAAATGTTTCCTCTAAAGATTCTCTCCTTATAAGCTCTCACGCTTTCTCTCTCATTTTCCATTCTTTCTTTACCAGGTTGGAAGCAAAAAATTTGGAATAAAATTTTATCCTTTCCCTTTTTTGTGTCGAGACTTACCACGTGTCACGTGTTTTATTGCCTAATCAGAGACTTTCCTAGCTTCCTAGAGAATTTTTAAAAAATTTTTTTAAGCTTTAAAAGACTAAAATCTGTTTAATTTTTCTAATTTAAATTCAAATTTAATGTCTTTCTGTAATTGGTAAAATAATTCCTATCCAACACTTAATTATAGCCCCTGGGAGTTAAGTTCAACCCCAACAGGTATGGGCTATATCACGCTTCCGCCTTGCGCAGATTTCCTCTTATTTTACCATTTCAATTCCGCATTTCGTTTGATATTTCATTTTTCTCTTTTGTTCTTCTGTCTCTTCCATCTTCCGAATTTTAAAATGCATCAGGGCGACATGTACTCCTCCATAATTATAAAGTTCGACTACAGTCTCTGAACCATTGGGAAAACAGATTTTAAAAAATTTATACTCTAGTTGCGGGTATTTCAAAACTAATATAGGCATATTAAATGTTGTTAGGCAACAATGTTTTAACTAATGACAGCTGCCATCTCAACTTATTTTTAACTAACAACGCCTGTTTGTTTTTACTTCCTTTTAAAGCTCTAATATTAATTTTTGGCATTTTTATTTTTTTATTTATATTTTTTCCTTCAACATTTTCTTCATATTTTTTGTTTTAATTTTTTTCCATTTCCGCCAGCCACCACCAAGTATTTAGATGTTTGTTGGCGCAGCGGCACATCTGTGGCTTTTTTTCTTTCTTGTGTTTTATTCTCGACATTTTTTTTGTTTTATATTCTTTTTTATTTATTTTATAGTTCTTTTCATTATAAAGGGCAAGCTTTGAAGGTAATTCAAAGGGCAAAAGCTTTCTATTTTATATAAAAAAATTTGTGTTTATATCAACTAGAAGGCACGGAACATGTGCATGTTTTTGTGGCTAGAAAAATGCCATTTCATTTTTGCATGTCAGGCCAAAACACCGTCCGACCAAAATTCCGTCCACACATTAGAGTAAAGATACCGTTCATTTCACTTGGAGTAAATAAATTTTAAAATAAAATTTTTGTGCAAAGGAGTATAGTACTAATAGGGTACCGCAGAGCTATAACTTCGTTCAGAATTGTGGAATCCGTGATGCCCTGCTATGGCGCATCGGACCATACGCGGGCGTCCTGGATTCGACAATTCTGGACGAAGTTATAGGTCTCTGGTTGGCTTGCTCCCGTACTGGACAAAGGCTTAATAGTCTTAAGATATTAATGGAGCCTAATGTCGACACAAATCTAATTTATTACTGTACAATTGGACGGTCTAGTTTACTCTATTGTCCGGACGGTGTTTTGGTCGGACCGTGTTTTGACCCTTACCCATTTTTTCTTTTAATTTTTTTTTGACTTTTTGCCATGTTTACTACTTTTTAACTTTACATATGTTGACTTTATAATATAGTAGCTGGAAGTAAAAAAATGTGTTGTTGTGAGCTAGAGACAAAATGCCATATTTTTTGAGTGGGAGCTGGTTGAAGTAAATAAAAACGGACACTGAAATGGGGAACTAAAAAGTGTCTAGAGAAATAAAAAAAATTAGTATTTAAGATAAAAGGTGGTGGTAACATGAAACAAGAAACCTTTCAACCTGCTGCTTGCATTTTTCCTTATGCTGCTTCGTTTTTCTAGTAAAAATTTATTTACATTCTCATTATTAGTTTCATTAATTATTAAAATTATTGCCAATTTTTAAGTATGTATAGTACAGTCAGATCTCGTAGTACGTAGAGATAGGGTTGTTGAAAATCCTGGGCCTGTTCCTGGGTTCTGGTTTTTATTTGACCTGGGTCTTTAGTCCAGGAAAACCCCAGGCTAAGGAAAACCCCAGGAAGGTCAGAAAATGCCTGGGCCTGGAATCTGTGTACATGAAAACCCCAGGCCTTGGTCCAGACCCAGCCTGCTCTCATGTATAGTACATTCAGATCTCATGGTAAGTACAACAATTGAGCTGAAATCTGTATCTTATAAGGTTATATTAAAATCGGTCTATGGTTTAGGCAACATCAACCATGGCCTTATAACGGGAGGTATAGAATAATGAGTCATGTCTAGACAGCCCGCATGGCCTTAAGGTGGTCTATTAAGATGGGATTTCGTTTAGACTGTCTCTCAACCCCCCCCCCCCCCCCATCATGGCCCTATAACGAGGGGATATTAAAATTTGGTTATCGCTTAGACAGACCCTCCTCCCTCCTCTTCTTCAACCCCCTTACAATAGCCTTACAAATTTCAAAAATCTTTTCTTAAATAGAGGTGTACTTGTATTGGGTGTATTTTACAGTGAGGTCCGACTGTAAATATAATTCAGCTTGAAGCATTGCCTTTAGTAAAATTCCCCGTCTTTATATTTTACACTCCCTTATACACATGCTTTAAAAAAATTTTTTTATAATTTATTTAAAATTTATTCTCTGCCTTCTTTTTAAAACCTCTCCTCGTTTTTTTAATAAAAAATATTATATAATATATGCCAGTCGTTCGTTGCCTTTGAAAAATTCCATTAGCGTGGTATTTCAGCGTGTGGAAAAATTCAATTTTAAAAATGCGCCTAGATATCATTTACATTTTTTTCAAAAATGGAGAAACGGCTTTTCTTTTTTTAATGGATTATGCTCAATTTTTAAGCTAACATAGGATTAAATTTTTTTCGTTTTTTCACAAACCTTTTTCATTTTTGAAAATTTTTTAACGTTGAATTTATTTAAATTCTATGTTTTTTATATATTTATTTTAATTTTAAAATTAAACATATTAAGTATTTACTACTCAAAATGTATGTAGTACTTAAGAGGAGTTTAAGTTTAGCCTCGGGCAGCATCGACCATCCGACCTCCATGGCTGTTATTGCTAGGCGCTTTCGCTCACCATGTACAGGATGAGCGAACTTGTTATCCGAAACCTGAAACTCGAAGCCAGACCTGACTTTTTTCTTAATCTGTGGCATTTCTGATATAAATCTTCTTGCTGCTTTCGCCCTCTTTAATAGATCTTAGGCCCTTCTAGTAAGCGTTTTAGATTTTTGTTAGCCAGCTTAATCTCCCTTTCTTCATTCTTATAAAGTTAAGGCTGGCTCTCAACCCCCCCCCCTTCATGGCCTTATAACGAGGGAATTTTTTTGGGATTTTCATTTTATCAAATTTTTTAAACACCTACATTTTTTATCTTTTTAACATTTTTCTATTTAAAAATTTTGATTTTTTACCTTATATTTTTTTAATAATATTCCATTTAAACGTCATTTTTCCATATTTATCGCCTAACAAATTTATTATTATTAAATTATTTTTATTATTTATGGCAATTTTTTCTTTGTAAATTAATTCCCATTTTTACGTAAAAATTTTCTCATTCTTTTTTTTTAACCCACAGTTTATTTTTTCAAAATTTTTTAATACCTTTAACGTCATTTTATCAATTATTCTTTTTTAAACTTGACAAAGTATTCCCCTTTAACGCCCCCTTTTGAAATTTTTTAATTGAATTTTTTGTTTGTTTATACTCTGTTTATTACTCATCGTTTATTTTTCCCTCATTTTTAGTAATATTTACTCAGAAAGTTTATTTAAACTTGAAATTAATAAGTTTATTTTTCATGTTTGATAGGCTACATAATTTAAATAGAGGAATTATTTATGTTTAAGCTTAAACTTAATTAAAAATTTAAGTTTAAGTTAAACTTGAATGTTATTTTTATTAATTTTAATTTAAAATCAGAATATTAAGTTTTAACTTAAATTTAACATTATTTTCAGAAACAATTAAAAATCAGAATATTTAAGTTTGAAATTGAAGATTATTTACAGAAACATTTAAAGATCAGAATATTTAAGTTTAAACTTGAATTTATTTTCAGAATCTTTAATTTAGAAATCAGAATAAAAGTTTCAACTTAAACCTGAATATTATTTTCAGAAACTCAAATTTAAAATTGAATATTCAAGTTCAAACTTAAACTTATTTACTTTTATAAACAGATTTTAAAATCCTTAAGTTTTAAACTTAAATATTTCAGAACTTAAACTTAAAGATCAGAATATTCAAGTTTAAACTTGGAAATTATTTTTATAAACTTTACTTTAAAAATCAGAATTTTTCTATTTATTATATATTTTAAAATTTAAATCAAAAAATAAATTTATATTTTTTAATTTGTTTATTTTGCATTTGCCTTAAAATCAAATTAATACGGTTAGTTTTGCTTCATCTATTCTGGATCAAATTGCAACCAAAAATTTCCTATTTTTTTTTATTTTTTTATTATTTTTTCCTGTTGTTTGATTTTAGGGGGTTGGTTTCTTTTTATTTTATGTCTTGTAACTGACCTTTTTGATCATTAGTTACTCATTTTTTATCAGTTTTTTGCGGAATTTTGGAGGGTTCTTTTTTCTAATTTTGAAATTACCTAATTTGTTTCACTTTTTTGAATTAAAACAGTAATTTTTTGTTTTAATTTTGTGCCTCATGTGTCAATTTGTTGCTGCTTTACTTCTGTTTCCTTTTAAATTACCGTATTTTCTCGAATTAAGCCCCTCTCTCCTCTCAATTAGAGCCCTTTCTAACTTTAATACAGTCCCAGTATGGAGGAAAATTGAAAAATAAATCTAGCCCATGGGGCTGTATTATAGTAGAAAATACGATAATTCTTTTATCTCTCCTTTAAAATATTTTTTCCCTTTATTTTTAAACCTAATAAACTTCCATTATCATTAACCATTATTATTTATTTAAAATAAATTTTTACACATTTATTTATTAAAAGATGTAGCATGCACATAAACACACATGAATTTTTACCGCGCAGCTTCCTTTTCATACATTCCTCTGATCTATTCATACACATTCATTCACATCCCCTTCTATCCATTCGCGGGTCCTTCACCCGAACCGGATCCATTTTTCTCTCTCTCATTTTTCTTTTATTTATCCTATATAAATTGATGGACTAATCGGCGGTAATGCACTATGTGGAGTTTAGAAGAGAGATTGCTGTTGAATATTTGAGTCTTTTGGCCCGTTTAGGCTCCTTTTCCTCACTGATTTATTTACTTATACCTCTAATTAGAGACCAAACCGATACAAGATATCGAAGGGAAATTGAGATTATCCGGGATCAAGATTCTTTGAGATATCCTTCTACTCCTTTCTAGCACAATTCTCGTACGAGACTCACAGTACGGTCTCTAGGAGCTCTTAGTCCGGTCTCTAATCCTTATTTTGGAGTCTTATTTGCTTTCAAAGATCTTTAAGCTCTTTCCGCTCTGTAATTTCAATTATTCCTTCGACTAACTTCCTTAGACTCTATTAACCTCTTCCATGACTAACCCTTCCTTTACTCCCTTCTAGCACTCTACTTACGTAGTACGTCCATTTTCTGCCCTAATTCCTGCCCCAACATACACAAAATGTGTAGTATTTGTGTGCTCAATATACATATCCATCCATCCCCTTTTTACTTGCAAAGCACAAATCCCTTTTTCACATTCAACGTCCACCAGAAGCAGCAGCATAAAGTAACACACCAACAGTTTATACTTTTTGTTTCTCTTTTTCGATCACTCTGCTAAAACACACACAAAAATTTTATTTAATCCCGTTGGTTTATTCTTTTATTTATTTTTCAACAAAAAAGATCAGAGCTTTTTCTCATACATAAATCAGATTTTTTATATTTTTGGGAATCCTTTAAAAATCCGAAATTAAATTTGTTACTAATTAAAATTTACTACTTGATACAAGAGAATACCGTATATGCTCTAATAATTACCCTGGGTAATTATTGTTTCAACCTCTCGCTGAAGGGGGTAATTAATAGAGCGGGGGTAATTATTTGAGCGTTTTTTAAACAGGCTAATTATAACTGTTTTTAAGATTGGTAATTATTGTTTCGATCTCTCGCTGGAGGGAGTAATTAATAGAGCGGGGGTAATTATTTGAGAGAGGGTAATTAATAGAGCATATACGGTATGTTTCTTTTTAAGTTTTGCTTCAATGCTTTTTTTGCTTCTAATTTTAGGTTTGCTTCAACTTTTAATTCTTTCTTAAATTTTTAACTTATGCACTTTTTTATTGTTCCTTAATTTTTGCTTCAACTTTTTCATTTCAGTATTTTTTTATTTTTGCTTCATTTTTTAATTTTTTGCTTCAATTTTAATTTTTTGCTTCAATTTTTAATTTTGCTTCATATTTTTATTTCATTATTTTTTTATTTTTTGCTTCAGTTTTAAATTTTTTGCTTCATATTTTAATATTCTTAATAATATTTCAAATTCTCCAAATTTATTTAATTATTTATTAAATACCCTTTAAAACCAACTTTTCACCTTTTCATTCTCTCAATTAGTCTTTAGCACATTCCTTTAAATTCCATTCCCACACACAAAACTAACAACTAATCATCAAAAATTAAATATCAAGAAATTTAAAGAAATTCTTTTATTTTAATACGTTTAATGTTGTAAAAAGGCTCTTGGGCTTCCTCT
Source organism: Meloidogyne incognita (assembly GCA_036172945.1). Classification (NCBI taxonomy): domain Eukaryota; kingdom Metazoa; phylum Nematoda; class Chromadorea; order Rhabditida; family Meloidogynidae; genus Meloidogyne; species Meloidogyne incognita. Next base: position 98,745 of record JARQAC010000040.1, on the reverse strand, counting down.
TTTTCTTTCTTTATTTTATTTATTAAACTGCCCATTTTTTAAAATTTTTTTGTCTTGATTAATTTTTATTTACTTTATTTTTAATTTTGCTTCAGTCTTTTCTTTAGTCTTTATTTTGTTTCTGCTTCAGTTTTTTGCTTCCATTTTGAATTTTTCTTTGTTTCAGTTTTGAATTTTTCTGTTTCGTTTTTGAGGTTTTTGCTTCAATTCAAAATTTTTTTGCTTCTGCTTCAATTTTTAATTTTTTTGCTTCTGCTTCACTTTTAAATTTTTTGTTTCAATTTTAAATTCTTCTTAATTTTTCAATCATGCTTCAACAATGCTTAAGTTAAATTTTTCATTTTTTGCTTCAGTTTCTCTCAACTCTCTTTTTTAAATACCATTTGATACTAATAAAATCTTAAATAATTTAATTTTCCTCGATGTTATCACACGCGAGAAACAAAAAAATAATAATAAATAAAATAAATAAATTTATCATCTTTTATATGATTTTTGCTCTATTTTCTTCTTTTGATGATGATAATAATTTTCTATTGAAACTTGTTATTTTATTTAAAAAAAACTTTTTTCCACGTATTTTTAATTGTAAAAAAATAATAAAATAAAATACATTCAAGCGTCTTCTATGAAAGAAAAACGTTAAAAAATAAGCACATTTTATTTTATTTATTTGTCTTGATGTCTCCATGTGTTATTTATTTATTTTATTAAATAACAAAAATAAATAAATATTATATCCTTTCCTTTATCAACCAATTTTTATTTATTAAAGCATATAATATGTTAAGGTTGTGGATCTGGATATCCGAATCCGCGGATCCGCGTATATCGGATTCGAAAAAGACTGGATATCAGGAAATTTTCGGACTTTCCTTTCGGGGTTGTTAAGCCTAGTAAAAAATTGAGGAAAAAAATTTTAGGGATGGGGATGGGTTATCCAAAACCCGAGATCCAAAAGCTACTTCAAAAGAAAATTTTGTAATCGGTCCGGAATCCGAATTACTTTTTTCACAATTTTTTCTAAAGCCTTTGATTTCTAAATGATAATCTGATAAGGATTGACAGATCGGATTGTTGTCTTTTTTGTTTGTTGTCGTCCAAATTTCCATTGATTTTTTGTTTAAAGAAAAGCAGCTTTACGCCATTGCCTAATTATGTACTATGCTTGCTTCTCGCTGAAAAAATGCGGGGAAAAAAGCTAAATGGCAAAAAAGCCACCACCAAATTGCATGAGGAAAAAAATGTTTGGCAGAAGTATATTATAGAATATATTTCCTCTTTTTATGCTTTTTCTATATTGACGTTTGCACTTAGGCTCGTTTTTTATTTTTACTATTTTTTTACAATTTATTCCTTATTTATTTGCGAAGGCTTTAAAGCTGAGTAAATATTTTGATTAATTGACAAAATATTTCAATACAGTTCAGAATACCGAAAAATTCTCTTTAGAATTATTTACTTGAACGCTTTGCTTCAGGGCTTCGTTAGCGTCTTGCTTCAGATTTTCTGCTTCCGCTTTTTTGTTTCCGATTTTCTGCTTCCGCTCTTTTGCTTCCGATATTTTCTGCTTCTGATTTTTTTCCTTCTGATTTTCTGCTTCCGACTGTTCCATCATCCAACTTTACTAAGTTCCTCCCCCCCCCCTTTTCTCCTGCTTACTTATTTGTACTTCCGGTGTCCTTTTTTCCCCATCGCTCTATTTTTATACTAATAACAAAAAATTTGTTTATATTTAATTATATTATATTAAGCTATATAAACTTTATCTATAAAATTTAAGGTTAGCGCATATATAATTATTTTTAATATTAGTATATTATTTTTGTTTATTTTTATTCAAGATAGGAAATAAACACTTTCAGACAAGAGTTGTTGGCGACCGGTTTTAACCCCGAAAATTTGTCGAAATGAGCGATTTTTTTTGCTTCCGATTTTCTGCTTCTGCTTCCGATTTCATGCTTCCGATTGCTGCTTCCGGTTTCTGCTTATTTTTTGAAAGTTTTTACTTAAATTAAACTTGAAGCATAAATTAAGTTTAAACTTGGAATAATTTAATAAACTTGAAAAATAATTAAACTTTATTTAAGTTTAAACTTAAACTTTAAGTTTACTTTCAAGTTCAAGCTTGAAACTAAAAAATACTTAAAACTTTAAAATTAAAACTTGAAGCAAAAATTTTTTTTTTCCTAATAAAATTAAACTTTGTTTAAGCTTAAACTTAAACTCTATTCATTAAGTTTGCTTCCAAGTTCAAACTTGAAACAATAATAAGTAACACTTTAAATATTTAAAACTTGAAGCAAACTAATTTTTGCTTTAATTTAATTTAAAGCTCAATTCTTTTCAAACATTTTATCTCTTTATTATTTTTTTATCACTTTTTTTATTAACGTTTCCGTTGTTTTTTTTGTTGATATCTTTTCTTTTCCTCTTCTCGGGTAGACTTTTTTACGACAAAACCAAAAACTTCCTTTTCACAATTTAATTGTGTTTGCGTGCATTTTATTTTTTTCCCCTTTTATTTTCTCGGCCATATTTTTTCAATCAATTTTTCTTCTTTTCATTCCCATAGTGGTCGTCATTTAAAGGCGACGACGACACAATTGGCCGCTAGTAGTGTACCCCTCAGCACCAACAAAACCCCTTCCCCTCACAAAATCAAATGAAAGCCTTCACCGCATAAATATGGGCGCCTTGAAGTGGGAACAGGTCACACAAGCATGGAGATATGAGTCTGAAGAGATATACTAGAGACCGGACTGGGGGGTCTCCGACGCGAGATATCTCGAAAAAAATCTCGACTCTCGAAAAGATTTTCTTTAAATGTCTCGATCTGATATACCCTTAAGGTCTACTTCCATACCCTTAAGGTCTACTATACCCTTAAGACCAATCAAGCTTCTAAAACGTTCGTAGCAGGTGTTGCCTTTCGCCATTTCGTCTATTGCCGATTTTCGCATTTTTTGGTGTTTCGGCTTTAGTATTTCACTTTTAAAAATCACTCTCAGCACACCCCCGGTCCACAACTCCCAAGAAACATTTTGTTTCTTAACCTTTGAATCTCGGACTCTAATGTCCATTCTCGCCTCAATGTCCCTCTCTCCCTTTTTATTCTTCACAAATCACGCCGACAAAGCTTGGGTGTTGTAATGTAAATATGTACGAATAAAAAATATATATTAAGCAAACGAGAGAAGAAATGCGACGACGGCCAGTGACGACGACGACAAGAAGAAGAAGTATGTTGGGGTGGTTGGTTGGATGTTGTTGTTGAAGATATTGTGCGACCTTGGCCTACTGCCCCTTTACCACAAACCCCCAAGGCGTCGCTGCGAGCAAAGTTGAGGGGAGTAAAAATACTTTTAGTGTATTTTATTACTACTAAAATGTTTGCTGTTTTCTAAACACAAATTTTTCTATTAAAAAATCTTTAAATAAATTATAGCAGATTTATTTTTGATTAAAAAACTTTTCAATTTTTTCTTTTATTCTCCTTTTTTAATCCATTTTTGACCCACTTTTGCAATTTTCATTATATCCCACGATAATTTTATTTCTTTGTCTCACATTTTTTCTCTTAAATTGGGCTTTAATGTCCATTTTAAATATCTGAAGTCTAGACTCAAATGTCCTTGGACCCAAATGTCCATGAACTCAAATATCCATCGACTCAACTGCCCATACTCAAATGTCCTGTTTTAGTCTCATAAGCCCAGGACTCAAATTTCTTCCTTCATTTCTTTGAGTATGAACTTAAACGTCCGTTGATGACGTTTAAGCTTATCAGTTTTATCTCATTGACAGTTTATATTTATCCAACTCTAGTAGCCTTTAATGCCTTTAGGGGATACTAATGACAGCTTTTATGAGTAAAAAAAACTTGTGTAAATACATGCCCAGATTTGCACTTAATTTACACATAAAGATATATTATCCCTCCTCCCGCCTTTTACGCTTCACAAATAAACAAAAAGAAAAAAAAGTTTTATGTTAGCGCTTTGCTTGGTTGACTTTATTCACGTAGTTTTTAGGGCAGGATTGTGACAAGCTTTATAGATTTTAACTATTAAGTAAAGAGATAAAATCAGAATTTTCTGCAGAATTTTTTAAAATCAATATTTTTATTTTGACCTTTACTGCGGATATTTTTATTTTGACCTTTACTGCAAGTAGACTGCGGATTACCGAATAAAGCCGAGATCGAAATCGAGGGGGAAATTTTAGACTCGAGACCGAAACCGAGATTCCAAGACTGATTCGATAAGACTCAAACCGAGGTTCCGAGGCCGATACCGGGTCGATAGGAGACCGAGACTGGATAATGAGCGAGGGCCACGACTTTAGGAAGACCTCAACATCTAAACTTCAATTTACTCCTTATATATTTATTCAAAAATTAGAATAAATAAATATTAATTCAAAACCCTACCGTATTTTATACTTTCTGAATAAAATTCCCTCATTAATAAAACAGGGAAATGATGTGAAAGAAAAGAAAATTAATGAATAAATTAACACAAAATAAATATAAATGTGCGAACACAGCAGCAGCTTAACGTCAAAAACTTTTTATTATATGTATGTACATATTCTGTTTCACATGAAAAAGCATTCTTTTTTTTATTTCGCACGTTCATTTGGCAAAATAATTTAACAGAATTCAATTTTTTGCTATATGTTTGCTTAGTCGATTTTTGGTTATAATTCCTCACATGTAGGGTTGATGGATCCGGATATCCGAATATTTCCCGGGATATGCCAATCCTACTCACCGGCATTAAGGGGTTGGCGAAGCTGACCGGGACTTGCAAAGCTTGGTCACTTGTGGAAGGATGGAGCGATTGAGAAAGAAGTTGGAAATTGAGAAATAAGTCTAAAATAGTCCAGATTTCGGTTATCGGGTAACCTTCCGATCCTCGTCACCTACGCATGTATTCTTAATACCAGGGGCATCATTGCGTATTTTCTTATCATCTCATGAATTATTAAAATTTGTTAATTAATCTCAATTTAAGGTTGATCTTTTGGATGTTAAAAACATATTTGCTAGGGAACACAGTATTTAGAGAAAAAGGGCCCTGTCACTATCTCTATCTTCTTTTACTTCCCATTAACTATTTTATTTTATATTTTTAATTTATTTTTGTGAGAATAGCTTGAGAATAACGACCAGGGACGGTCTTACCACTTATGTGGTATTAAATTTTTGGGACGGGGAGAGTCCGGAATCTCCCTAAATAATAGGAATTTGGTTTAGAGTCGGAAAATGGATTTTCGGTTCTGTATACGATTCGAAATTCTGATTTATAATTTCTGATCTATTTCCGGTTTCCCGCACATTCGTCTATTTATTCTAACCGACTCTCGGTACCATCTGCTACCAAAGTTTCTAAAATCTCATCGGTACCGTCCTGATACCTGAACTACCGACAGTACTGCAGTAGTACATTCTAAACCGTTCTAAACCCACTATTTTACTTAACGATAATGATTTTTTGTTGATTTTCTGGACCTTCCTGGATATTTAAAGAAACGAAAATACGAGTAACTATATATTTTGTTATGTTTTCTCTACTTTTGTTTGCTTCCCTTCTAATTTTTTATATTAACATTGCATATAATTTTTTAACAGAACCGTTTAATCTGCGACAACTTGGTCTCACTAACTACTTATAAAATTTTTGGGACGGGGAGAGTCCGGAATCTCCCTAAATAATAGGAATTTGGTTTAGAGTCGGAAAATGGATTTTCGGTTCTGTATACGATTCGAAATTCTGATTTATAATTTCTGATCTATTTCCGGTTTCCCGCACATTCGTCTATTTATTCTAACCGACTCTCGGTACCATCTGCTACCAAAGTTTCTAAAATCTCATCGGTACCGTCCTGATACCTGAACTACCGACAGTACTGCAGTAGTACATTCTAAACCGTTCTAAACCCACTATTTTACTTAACGATAATGATTTTTTGTTGATTTTCTGGACCTTCCTGGATATTTAAAGAAACGAAAATACGAGTAACTATATATTTTGTTATGTTTTCTCTACTTTTGTTTGCTTCCCTTCTAATTTTTTATATTAACATTGCATATAATTTTTTAACAGAACCGTTTAATCTGCGACAACTTGGTCTCACTAACTACTTATAAAATTTTTGGGACGGGGAGAGTCCGGAATCTCCCTAAAAACAAGATATTGAAGTTACAAGATATTGCAGCTACTCAAGATAACTGAAAACTCCATAGTTTTCAGTCCGTGTCCGGTATATTTTCCGGTATATTCGTTATCTACCGATAGTACCGCTGTAGTATCGAACCCTATGGCATTATGTAGTTTTTGTTGGTTTTCTGGGCTTTCTAGATATACTTAGAAAAACGAGAAAATGAGAACGTATGTTTTCTCTGCATCTTTTTGCTTCCCTTCTAATTTTTTATATTAACATTTGCGTATAATTCTTAACGGGACAATTTAAACTGTAAAAAGTTGTAGGACCCACCTACTTTTTAGAATTTTTGGGACGGGGAGAGTCCGGAATCTCCCTCTATTTTACTTACTTATTGAAGGTGTTTTTTAAAAATAATAGAGCCACTGTTCCTCATTTTTCAATTATCTTCTTTATCAGGGTCGGGTTCGATCTATTAGAGAACTTTCTCTATTAGATCTAATAAACCGCCATGTTCCTTATTATCAGGGTTACTATTTACCACCACCTTTCTATTACCACCCCTCTACCACCCCTCTATCTTTATTATAAACTCTCTATTAGTGCCCTCCTCTATTACAGGGGTTTCTGTTATAGTAAATACTATAGGGTTATTATTTCTAAAATTATAACGTCATTTTACGCAAAAATATTTGCTTCTTTTTTTAATGAAGTAAAATTACATATTAGGTAATAATTTATTTATCCGGCGGAAATTGTATTTTATTTTTATATACACAAATTATTTTTATATGCTTTTTTTGACGAGTGAGAAATGAAAAGAAAAAATTAATAAGATTAGCGGGTAGCTGCTATAAATTGTTGTTGCTGTCATTCTTTAGTCATTTTTAATTCTTGTTTACTAATTTTTAATTTTTTAATTTTCAAATTTTTAAATTTTTTAATTTTTAATTTTTTTTTCACTTTTTTTTAAATTTAAATTAAATTTTATTTTGTTTATTTTCCCTACTAACAGAAACCTCTAAAAAAAATTTTTTTTTCAAATTTTGTTGTTTGAAACATGTCCTCTTTATAAACAAACTACTTTGCATTTTGCGTTTTTTAATCTTTTTGTTATGTTTTTTAAATAATATTTTTGTTTTGTGATCATTTTAATGTTTGTTAGAGCATTAACTAAACATCAAAACATGGCCCATATTTTTTAGCAAGCAAAGAATTTCTGCAAATTTTAAAAAAAGTATCGGATTATTGTGAGTATGGGACAATTCATTCTCGATGTCATATTTTGCGCCATAACTTTCTTGGTTCTTATTCGATTTAAATAATTCTTATATCAAACGAAAGCTCTGAATGCGAGGAATATTTTATCTAGCAGGATTGATTTGATCAGAGCATTCTATTAAGGGTTATATCTTGATAAGTGTGCGCAATCGTGATTTTTGATCTTTATTCAACTATAACTTTTTGTAGAATGATATGATCAAATCAATCCTGCTTGCTAAAATAATCGACACAAATCCAGAGCTTTCGATTGATATAATATTTATTTAAATCGGTTAAAAATCAAAGAAGTTATGGCCCAAAATATGGTTGCGAGACGGAATTTGTCCGCAAAACTTAATTTTGTCCGCAAAAATAATCTTCAGTAGTTCCACGACTTGTTGATGTTTTTTTCGGAATTTCTATTTTCTCTCCTTTTTACCCTTCCAATTTTTTTGTTTTTCATTTTGTTAATTGCTTCGTATCAACCTTAACAACAAAAAAGGTTTTTGTTTGAACGTGTTCCTTATTTGTTGTTATTTTTTTGCTCTTAAATGGACGAATGACGTGATGTTGTAATGGAGGCTTTTTGTGTTGCTGGCCTTATCCCCTTTATTTTTTTATTTTTTTACTCCCTATATATTTTTCTATTTATTTTCTCGAATTCCCTTTACACCCAATTTTTTTATTTTTTTCCTCTCCTATTTAAAGCTTGTGGCATTACTCTTTCCCCGCCCGCGCCTTTTATGGCCTAAGCTTAGTTTTTGCTCATTCCTTTTATATTTAACACATACTTGTATTGTCGTCATTACAACCTTTATACACGACAAAAAAAAGCTTCCTTTAATATCGTCAGTTTTTTTTGAAAATGGAAATTTTAGTCTTTGAACCTATGACACACCTTTTTTTTAATCATTTTTGGCAACCTTCGATTAAAAAATAATTTTTAAAAATTTTAATTTTGAGTTGCGGATCCTTTCAGTTTGTAAACTGTTGAAGAACAAATTGTATCAAAACTGCGTAAACCGCAGCAATGTTCATATAGGAAGGCACTAATGCCGTTTCCCCCTCATTAAAGCTCTATTTCATCAGGTCCACTATATTCCCACCAAATTTTTAACGATCTACACCCAGAGACTAGCGACCGAACCAAGACGAGATCTCGATCTAATATCTCGTTTATCGAGATCGAGAATTTTTTCGAAATATCGATTCTCATACGGCACTCGCAGTCCAGTCTCTGGCAGTGACCATACCGGACTGTTGATTCTATGCACAGCTGGGTACATGAGAGCTGGGTACTTATGACCATAGATAAGTACCTATGGGGGGAAAACTGCACTAATATCCATATCGAGTCGGTTAATCATCAGACTACGACAGTAGTTTTTCCTTTGCTTCCTTCCTATTTGCTGCTAAAAATAACTACTATGACCTTTAATATTTTTTTTATATTTTTTGTACTTTATATTTTTAATTCTTTCCATTTTTAATTTTATTTTTAGTATATTACTTTTTCTCATGCTCAAATCCGTCTTTAACCTTTTTTCTATTTTAGAGATGAATTAAATAAAAATGGGGGGTTTTTCTCATTTCCTTTTTTAATCGGAAAAGATTTTAAGTGCTCACGCTGAGAGCTAAATTTTTTAACATTTGCGGACGATATTTGCGTAATTAAGGTTGGTGGGTCCAGATATATCAGGATCCGAAAAAGGCCGGATATCCGGAAATCTTCGGTTCGGATACCGGAAACGGATATCCGAAATTTTCGTATACCGGATCCGAAGATTCTCAACTATCCGCCAACCTTTCCCCTAATGCCTAATACCATTGACTATTCATATTTTTCTATTTTTCTAGCTTATTTTACGTTTAAACCGCAAATTTTAGTCCGCAAGTCTTTTCAACCTTATATAAAAAAGTAATATCTTTTTTCTCTCAAAAAAGGAAATTTTAACCATAATAGGAAATTGGTGTGATTCTAAATTGAATTGCAAAAATAGAATTGAAAAAAAGTAAAACATTTTAAAAAAAAAATTTAATTTATTCTGTGTATACATTTTTTTGAATAATTTCTGTTTAAAAAATTATTAAACTAAAAAAAATATTTTTTAAATTTTTTAACTGGGAACATATTATTTTTTTATTGAAATTCGCGTTATTTTTAACTATTATAATTTTTGCGTTATTTTCTAATCCTCCTACGTTGACACGTCCCCTTTAATTGGAGCAAAATTAATAGTTTTTGGAACACGTTGAAGGGGGGGGGGGGTTCTCCATATTTGGATGGTGTTACGACAATTGCGGATAAGCGGCGAACTGGATTTACATGATTATCCCCGTGGGATCCCTCCCGTTCGATCTTTTTAAACCCAACGTATTTTAATTTTAAAATTAAATAGAGTTAATTTTAAACCCAATAAAATACCAAATTTTTTACCCAATGGAAATGCAATTTTGCAAACTCTTATAATTTTTCTATTTCCATTCAACCCACCAACTGATTTTATTTTTTTCGATCTACATATTTTTGTTCCGGTTTAATTTTTAATCATTGACCGCGTTTATTCCTTTTTTCTATTTTCATTTTTATAATTTTCCCCGTTATAATTAAATCTGTTAAAAAAAAAATAAATTTTTTCAATTTTTTAGATTAAAATCACTTTTTGTGTTAGCGCAAAAAGTTTGGCGAACAACAACAACAAAATAACTACACACACACTAATTTTTTAAAAACTCTCTACTGGCGTTCGCCAATTGCGCTAAATTTAATTAAAAATTAATCTAAATCTTTATTGTATGTTTGCTGTAAAAAATTTTTTATTTAAATTTAACTTCTTTTGCCAACAACCATCAAAAAAACAGAACGCCATAACAACGCTAAAATAATTTTTAAATAGAAAATTTTAACTAATTTTGGTTGTCTATTGCTATTTTTGTTTAAAAAAAGACAATTTGCTTTCCTATTTTGGTATTTGAATTGAAAAAAAAGAAATCTTAAAACTTGGACAGGTGTTTTTTTAATTGAATTGGTTCTATTTTATTATATACATACATATTTATGTGGTTTTAAATTTTGCAAACCCTCGCCGTTTTTAGCCTAACAGTCAGGGTTCCTTTGTTTGAGGCACTATCGTTTGAAATAGGGTGGCACCCCGAGCCTTTAGGGGCGGGGGATCGTCGGAGATCGGGGTTTGCCAGGGTAGAGGAGGTTCGGGTCGGGGGTTTTGCCTAAAAATTCGTCGGGTTTCATAGAACGTGGTGCTACCCTAGTTTGAGAGATCGTTAGTTTCGAGATTGTAAATTTAGGAACAGATCTGTTTCGAGTCAGAAGTCTTCGAAAATCGGGAATATCACCAAAAATCGAAATCAAAAATCGAAAGAAAAATAGCCTCAAAAATCGAAATTTCGAAGCAAATCTGGCTGGGAATTTTAGAGTTTCTCAAAATTGCCTGAAAGTCATGATAGAGAAGGCCTGCTGCTATTAAAATAATTTTTTGCTTCACTTTTGTCCTTTTTCAGAATGATATCTACCGCTTCTCCTTCCCCCTCTTCTGTTGCTATCACTAATTCTTCTGGGGATTTGTCAAATAAAACAACAAATATTGCAACTCCAAACAGCAATTGTAATATTAAAAATAGAAAAAAGTTGTTGCCGACAAACCAAGCAACAAATGACAGAAATGTTTTGAGTCAGTCAAGGACTGTTGAGGTAATTTTTCCTGGGACACGCCCAAAACGGCGCGCGGCCATAACGGCGCAAAGCCATAACTTGCTTCAAGATTTCTGAATCTTAAAAAATTTGGTATTAAACGAATCCACTCATCGAGCTAAAGAGATTGGTACCAAAATTGATAAGGGCCAGAAATTTTCCAGCTAGTTATGGCTTTGCGCCGTTATGGCCGCGCGCCGTTTTGGGCTGTCCTTTTTTCTTTTCCAAGCTTCCAAACATAACACCAATTTTTCAGTTTGATCGTTCACATTCGGTAGAATCTAGTATTGCTGCGTCTGTCCCTTTAAGGAGAGCCTCATGCGCTTTTGATCATAGACAACAACATCATAAGCCAGGGACGCCTCCATATTCAAACAATCATCATCATCAACAGTATATTCAACAAAACGGTAAGATTTTGGAGCGGGCCCTAATATTAAAACATCGAAAAGCCAAACTGTAGTATGTCGGCTTTTAAGTTTTTGGATTTTAGTGATTTGGTATTACTACGGTATGGCATTATGGCCGTTTGGCATTATGTCATTTGGCATTATGTCTTCTGTCATTATGTCATTTGGCATTATGTCTTCTGTCATTATGTCGTTTGGCATTACGTCGTTTTATTATTCGACTGCATCCCTAAATTAAATTTCAAGAATAAGCTTGATTATTTTTCAGGTGTCCCTCAACACAATCACCAGCATGATTCTTCCGATTGTGGTTCAAGTTCTGGATTGGGTGGTATGGGAACGCCTGTTAAGGGTAAAAATTTTGTTAATTTTTAAAATTTATTTTCTGATATTTTTAGGCTTATCCGGCTCTTGTTCTGCCTCGTCTAACAATTCCATGGCTGCTGATAGTAATTCACACGAATCGCAAGACAGTTGCGTCCCAATTTCTAGTCCTGGTGCTGCTATGGCTGTAGTTCATGAATTGAAAGGTAACCCAAATTCTGGTCAAAACAACGCTGCTGTTGCTACAACTCACCGTTCTTTGGTAGCCTCTGCAACGCTTACCCAATCAATGATATCCTCGCAGCAGTCAACCACTACAATTTCTCCGGTTTCTTCAATCCCTACATTGGTGCAACAACAACACCAGCAGCAACATTATAATCAGCATCAAACACCTATACATTCATATCATCATCAACAATCCCAACAACAAATTATTTTTCCTTCTGCTGCTGCTGGACCTCCAAATGCTTTTGCTGTAAGTGGTGGAAATTTTCATCCTCATCACCAGCAATCGCCCCATCAACAACAATTTGGTGCCTTCATTCCGGCAGTAACAGCTCCTCCATCAAATGGTCAACAACCTCCGCCGCCACCCCTTCATCTTGTTCAGCAACATATCCCACAAACGAATCAAAATTCGCATCATCCTTCGCATAATGCTATTGCACAAATGAGTTTGACTAGTTTGTCTTTGAATTTAAAAATTTTTTATTATTTCCCCAAATTTTAGATGCTATGCAAGCCGCCGCTGCAATGCAGAATGGAAATTTAGGCCCAAACCCTGTTATCGGACAGCCGCTTGGTGCTCCACCTCTCTACTGTGCTAATGCACCTCCTCCACTTGGTGATGTTCTTCAAAGAAGAACGCCTGCTGCAGAACAGCAACATCTTCAATACAATTCGCCTCATGGCATGGGATGCGCCTTCTATACTATGACATGTTTGCTTTTTTTATGATACTTATCGGTGGTGTGTCGTTTCGGATTTCGTCTTTCTCCAAATTTTTATCTTTTTTCGTGTTTCGATTTTCTTGTTTCGTTTTTTCAAATTTTGTTTCGGCACTCCCCTGATATATGCAATTTTTTATCAATCTATCATTTTAAAGGTGAAAACGCCGCATTAGCTTCAGTTGGCGCAGCAGCTGTAACTGCAGGTTATCATGTAACGCTTGAGCCATCCGCTTCTGCTCCACCTGTAGTTGTAGGATTACAACAGCAAAATAACAACGAACCTTCATCAACGATTGGACAGCATGTTTCGTCTTCCCCTGCTGGTTCTTTAACATCTTCAGTATCATTACCTGTTTCTTGTGCTGCTACTACTGAAGGAGAAGGAAGAGGAGGATCACAGCAAGAAGGGGAACAACAAAAATCTCAGCAGCATCAAAGATGCTCCCCTCCTCCAGGTTTCGGTAATGACCTTTATATGGCTTATATTTTGGGTTGTCAGTTTGGAACAGAACCTATAATTATGATTCAGTTTCGGACAAGAGCGTAGCCAGGTGATCGATTTTAGGGGGGGGGGGGCTAAAATGGGGTCGGTGCCAAAATTTTAGCGTTTACCCCTGGCTACGCCTTTCGGATATCCGCAAATTTTGGCTCCGTTCTTCGGTTCGATTTCGGGACCGACGATTCTCCAAAAACCAACAACCCTACTGATATTAATCTTTCATTTTTAACTGAACAATTTTAAAGGTGTTGAAACTGAAAATCAATGCAAAGTTGATGAAGCTGATAGTATACAGAAAAACAAGCAAAATGAAGTAGGAACTGATAACTCTAATGGAGAACGTCTTCAAAATGATGCACAGGACGTAGGTTCAGGAGGAAGTGCCAGTGGTACAGGAGTCACAAACCATCAAGAACAGCAACAACAACAAAACAACCATAATTCTCAAGAGCATATAGCCAATGGTCCATTATCATCTCGCTCGGCAGAAAATAATAACAACAACAATAGTGTTCTTTTGCCTGGAATTCCACCAGAGATTGCTGCAGCAATAAATGGGGGACACGATCTTTTTGTTTGTTTTTTTAACTTCTTTTTTCTATGAATTTTTGTGGGTCCCCCAAGTTTAAGTGTTTTTTTGCCTGAAATATTCCCACAAAATTATCATATTTCTCTCCTTAAAGGTTCACATTCATCCGGGCGATTCAATCTCTCTTGCTGTTGGAAACGAAATTCAGCTTATTCATGGTCCCGCTACAATTAGAATGGTCTCCAATTCAATGCCACCGACAGCGATTCCAATGAACGTGCCTCATGGTCACGTTGTACAACAATTGCTGGACAGTCAAGGAAATCTTGCACATATCATAATGTCGCAAGAAATGCCACCGCCTCAAGTAATGGGGCCAGCACAGCCGCAAATCCATCAGCGACATTCACAGGTTTTTTTTAATTTTGAGAATTATTATCTTTCTTCTTTTTAAAGAATTCGCTTCAACCCCAGCAGCAACATTTGCAACAACAACAGAGGCAGCGTTCAACTCCAAGTCCTCAAAAATGCGTTACTCCATCTTTGCGTTATAGGTCTTCTCCATCGTCGTCTAATTCACCGCCAGATATGCAACAGGTTTTAACTTTTATTTTTACTTTATTTTTCTACCACTGAAAAACTTTATTTTTCTACCTTTGACTTTATTTCTTATTCAAAGGGGTTACATATTTCGGACAGTTCTTGAAAATGTGTTTGTAATCTCCGATATATTTTTTTAAATAAAACTTGTTCCTGGCTTTTGTGAACGTAGTCGAAAAGAACCATAATTTAACCTAAAAATTTAAATTTTATCTTTTAAAAAAATAGCATGTTCCACAACAACAACATTCTCATCATAATAGACATAATCATCCATCTCATCAACAGCATTATGCTGCTCTTCCTTATGACCATTCACAACAACAGCATTCCGCCAATCTCTCACAGCAACAACAACCATTTTCTCATTCCAATATAGAAGGTGCTGGAACTCCATCTGGAGGCAGTGGAATTGGTGGTGGTAATTATGGAGGAGGACATCATCATCAACATCCAAACCCCCTTAGCAAATGGAGTCCTCGTGGAAGTGGAGGTTTCCAATCTCACCAACAATTTGGACGGCGTGCAAATCATAATATGGTATTCTTTGGGGTTGTAATTTTTAAGCTGACGCGGGCCCGTATCCTGGCTTTTTCAGACTGACTCGGGCCGGGTTTTCTTGGTTAAATCCCGGAACTCCCGAAAACCCGTATTTTATCAAAATATCAGGTTTCCGAACTACCGGGCCCGGAAACGCCGGTCCTGGTTAATGTAAGACCGGGGTTCGCCCGGTGTCGAACCCTATTATTTTTATGGGTGTTTTTATAAAATTAAATATCCTGATGAAAAATTTCTTTCCAGCCTCCTACTTATTATATGGATCCAATAATTGCTGCAGCACATAATCAACCTCCCCCTCCTCAGCTTCTCAGTGCAGCACATTCTCCTTCAACAGCTCCATTAGGAATTGCCACAAACGTGCCACAATATGGGCAATTACAGCAGCCGATGCTTTTGGAGCAGCATTTTGAGCACATTCAACCACAGGCTCAGCCACTTCCACAACAATTTGTCACTCCAATTGTACCTATACCCATTGGAGAAGTAGCAGAAGGAGGACAATTTATTCAGCGTCCGACCCCAACTGCTCCAGGTATGGCTCCATCTACCTTTGAAGACGAAGAAAAGGAGCGTTTGCGTGATTCGATGAGCTCCTTACAACCGCCAATTGTGACGAGAGGTTTCTTATTTTTTCTTTTATTATAGTTAAATGGGGTCCGTCCTATATATTTAGAAATGTGGAGTAGGTTGGCGGTTCCGGATAACCGAAGATTTCCCAGGAACCCCATCCTTAGAGTGGATTTGCGGTTTCTAGAGCGATTTTTCTTGATTTTATCCCTCTTTTTTCTTGATTTTATCCCTTTATGGGTTTTTCTTGATTTTCTCCCTTTATGGGTGGAAGCTCGCTTA
This sequence comes from Meloidogyne incognita, assembly GCA_036172945.1. Classification (NCBI taxonomy): domain Eukaryota; kingdom Metazoa; phylum Nematoda; class Chromadorea; order Rhabditida; family Meloidogynidae; genus Meloidogyne; species Meloidogyne incognita. The sequence goes on along the minus strand of JARQAC010000040.1, from coordinate 82,880 downwards.
GTTTTCCATAGATTTCACTTTAGAGTCTTGCATTATTTAAAAAAAATTTTTTCAAGTTGGTGATCGTGATGCCGATGTAGTCTGGCAAGAGTTGGATACTTCAGAAGCTGCTGCCTCTCTACCCGGCTTTCCTGAAATTAATCAATCAGAATTTGCATATCGACTAATTTTATATGAACAAAATGCTTCTACTAGTATTTGTTACAAAACGGATGCAAATAGTGGAAATGTGTTACATTTACAAAGACTTCGACCTGCAACAGATTACATGGTTTTTTAAAATTTTTTGAGATTTTTTTTATTTTTTAACCTTAAGATTTGTATACGAGCTGATTTACCTGGCCATTGTATTGTTGGCCATCCTTCAGCGTATACTACTTTCCGTACCCTTTGTTCACGTCCTGATGCGCCTCCACTTCCAAGGTTGATGGGACGTCAACAAAATTCTGTTTCGTTGCATTGGAGAACTCCAAATTGTAATGGGAGTCCAATAATTGCTTATTGTCTTCAAATGACTAAGGTTTCTTTAAATCCTTTTAATTTTTAAAAATTTTCTTTCAAGGGTAAATCTGCTTCCTTCGACACAGTTTATGAAGGTCCTCATGATCAAGCACTTGTTGGAGGTTTAGAGCATGGTTCTTTTTATCGTTTTCGTGTTGGTTGTCGAAATGAAATTGGCCATTCTGATTGGTCCCCACAATTAAATGTTTATCCTGAAAGAGAACATCGTCCCAACGTTAGCGGTGTTGGAGGCCCTGGAAGTACTTCATTACATCACAATCAGCACCAAAATCCGCAACATTTGTTTGGAAGCAAAGGTTCATTAGCTAGCTCCCCTTGTTCGTCAGTACAACAACAACAGCAACCACAACCACATTTAACTTTACCAAAACCGCCAGCCCCAACAATCCTTTCTGTAACGTCTAAAGATGTTAAGCTTTCTTGGAATGAATTACAACCATGCCTTGACTACTTGAATATAACGGTTAATTTTTTTCTAAAATTTCTCAAAAAAATTAGAGTTCGGGCCCTGGGCAGGTTCTGCAGTTTCCGGGCTCTGGAAACCCGGTTATTTTGGTAAATCCGGCTTTTCGAGGTTTAGCCCGGATACCGGGCCTGACAATTTGAAAATGTTTAACTAAGAAAAATTCATTCCTCCCTCTTTTTCAGTTGGAAGTTTCTGATTTTTCTGGACGTGGTCCACATCATTTTACACCAATCCCAGTTGAATTTTATGCAAATTCTGGAACATTTGCTAATGTTACTGGTCTTCAAAGGTTTCAACAAAGTTATTTTTTTAATTAAAATTTTTCTTTTTTAAGTAATCGCGAATATCGGTTCCGTTTATCAGTTAGTACTGCAAACGGAGAACAACACATGTACTCAGATTTGGTTGCTGTACGAACTCGCTTGCATAATGAACCACAACAACAACCACAACAATTAAAAGAAACTCGTCATCATGAACAACAACAATTTGAAAGGACAGAAAGAGTAACTCAACCCCCACAGCAACAACAGAGGACTAGCATTAGTTCTTTTGATAATGAAAATCAACAGCAAAAATCACAAGGATCAATGGAGTCTCAAAAATCAACGTCTCAACAACAACAACAATATCGACCAAAAGGAGGAGGAAATGTTGTTCAACAGCAACAACAACCACAAAAAAGATCGAGTGGCGGTAGTACTTACACTAAAAAACAACAACAACAGCAAAAGAATGGAGCAATATCACAACAACAGCAACAACAAAAGGAGCAGCAACAGGTTTTTTTTAAATATTTTTTGGGGAGCCAGACTTATTGGGACGGACATATCGGGTTATTTTAATATTCGAACTGTTGCCCCATTGATTTCGGGACATTTGGGACTTTATATGTATAGGCCGTGTTCTATTGCAGAGACAAGTTATGTGGCTTGGAACCACATAAACACGCAGAGGTTTTTTGATGTCGCAATCCCGATATGTCCGTCCCGTATATCTCCCTACCTATTTTCGACTATTTTTTCCAATTTTTTAAATTTTAGCAACAATCGCTTGAAGAAATTGAAGCTCCAATTCAACAAAAATTAGTAAAAACTCAACAGCAACAACCTGAACTCAAACCTCCCTCTTGCTCTGCGCCGAAATTTTTAGCAATTACTAGTGAAACTGCCAAAATTACTTGGGGAATAAATGTGAGATATTTTTAAAAATTTTTGATTTTTTATTTTTTTAATTTTAGCAAACACCTAACAGTCCAAAGTCAGGCGGAGGCTCCTCTGTTGCAGCACCAATGTTTGAATTACAACGTGTTGATCGTCAACATCCAAAAATTTATTATGCTGGTTCTGATACTGAATACAAATTGGAAGGACTCCGGCCTGTTGAACACTTGCAATTTAGAGTTCGAGCAGTACTTCTTGATACTGAAGGGCGTAGATTTGAGGTTTAAAATTTGATTTTTCGGACTTAAATTAAGTTTATTTACAGGGCGAATGGTCTCAAGTTGGTTCGGCCTGTACTCTCTGCGGTCCACCAACTGCTCCTCGTGGATTGCGAGTTGAACAGATTCCTCAACCAACCCCACAAACAGAAAATGATGACGATTCAACATTTGAAAAAATGTCTAAAAAGGCTTCTACTGCCTCTTCTTCTGCTGCTAGTAATAGTTTTGGACATTCCACACAAGCTGGTCAATCAATTAGTCTTTGTTGGGAATCACCAGCTCATCTGAATGGCGCACCTGTTGTTGAATATACTATACATGCACACAAGTCTGTTTTTTTATAATTTTTAGATAAGAATGTGAATCCACCCCTGAAGACCTACTGCCCGGAGACCTAGGGAATATATGGGATTTGGAGGGATTAAGAGGATATCGATGGATTTGATATGATTGAGCGTGATAGAAATCACCCACCCTGAGCTATCCTCACCCTGAGCTATACATCAGAGATTCTAAAATACAGAACTGGGTACTTATCCCCCTTAATCCCTTGATACATATTCCCTTTCAAAAGTTGTAGGTCTTCGGGGACCTACAACTTTTGAAACCGGCATTGAGGGTCGAAGTTGACCCCAAAAAATCTGAATTTTATCTTTAATAGATCCTTTGGTTCTGATGATAAACAAGATTTAAATGAGGCAGAATTGAAGGAGATTATTAATGAAACTGAAGAATATTTGCTTGGTTCAACATCAGATACCAAATTTATAACACCAAAACTTCAATTTGCTCATCGCTTTATTTTCTTGGTTTGTGCTCATAATGAGGCTGGTGCATCACCAAAATCGGAACCGATTGTTTACTTTAGTCCGCCAGGAGTGCCCGATCCTCCTAGAGATATTATGGCTGAGGTTTAATTTTGATTTTTTGATTTGAGCAAAAACAAATTTTTCAGGCTTTGAGCACATCAGAATTACAAATAAGCTGGACTGACCCGGCAAACAATAATGGAATGCCAGTAACTTATTACCATTTAAATTGCTTCAAAATTTTCCGAACATTGGAGCACTCTTCCGGAAAACATAGACAGCTAGTCAGTCAACAGGTATATTAAAATTTGGGTATAAACTCAGGATACCTATCGACTCTCAAGTAGTCAACTGCTCTGAAGGTCAATTCCAAATATTTGGGCGGATTAAGATGGATTGTTGGGATTAAGGTGATTAAGGGACACTAGACGGAGATTCTCTTAAACAACTCAGTTAAGGCAAAAAGTAGCTTGGCCCTGTGTCCCCTTTATCCGTTTAAATATCTGGAGTTGACTTAACAGGGCCGGTCGACCATTGTGAAATTCACCTCTAGATGTGGGGTCTAAAATTTATTTAAAAAATAAATTTTTTTGAAACAGATTGTTCCTGGCTCTCAACGTCTTTTAATAATTCAATCACTTGAAACTCAAACTGAATACGAAATTTGTTTACAAGCAGAAAATTCAATAGGAAAAAGTTGCCGTGAATCAGTTAGATGTTCAACAATGGCAAAACCTCCTGAGCCACCAGAATTATTTTTGGCTCAAGCAACTGCAAATACTTTAAAATTGAAATGGAACGTTCCTGGAGGTTTGTTTTTTTGGATTAAAAATTTTTTGAAATTTTTTTTTCATTTTCAGATGCTTCTTTAATTAATTATTATTATTATTTGGAAAGAGAAAATGAAAATGGGACTTATTCGCCTGTATATGAGGTTTGAATAAAAAAAAATTTTGGGGAATTTTGAATTTGTATAATCCATTTTTATTTTTTTCCCAAATTTATGGCGCTAATTACCTAGCTCTAGTTAGTACATATCGGCGTGTGTACCAGGGATGTCACAGGTTGAAAAAAAGTCGTGTTCCGGACCGGGTCTTCAAAATATTCTTAAGATCGGGTTTTTGGTCGAAGAGAGTCCGAGTTTCAGGTAGCCGTGACATCCTTGGTACAACACCCAACAGTGGATTATATTTGCAGAAGCTTGCTACTCACGCACAACACCTATTCAAAAGTCCTAAACACAGAGCTGGGTACATATCTCTGTAGATTTAAGGAGAATAAAAGGGAGGTTATACACGTTCACAATTCCAAGATTCTCTGTATTTTTCTAAATTTTCTCTTTATTTTCAGGGTGACTTGAGAACTGCCAAAGTTAAAGGATTAAGAGAACTTACAATGCATCATTTTCGAATCCGTGCAGCCCTTTCAAAGGGAACAATGCTCGGCACATGGTCTACACGCTATTCATTTCAAACAACTAGACAGCCTCCTGCTCCACCTAAACAAGTTTAAAATTTTTTTAAAAATTTATTTTGGAATTAATTTTCCTTGTTAAGGCTCCAACAGTTTATGAACTTTCCAATGACCTTTTCAATTTTGAATGGATCGCGGCTCGAAGCAAGGATTCCTCTTCTGCAGATATTCAACGGTTAGATGCAGGAGGATCTTCTTCATCCAATGATTACCAAAATTCACAGATTATCTATCGACTTCAGGTTTGAAATATTTAAAAGGAACCACGTTTTAGCTAGAGACCGGCAAAACCGTTTTTACGGATCCCGTAGCTGGTCTGAATTTCAAAAACTCGAACGGGAGGGTGTTAATCCCGTTCGTCGTTCGTCGCTTAGGCCCCGTGATTCCGGAACGGGATCTTGTAGACTCCCTCCCGTACGGGCTCCCTCCTCGTGCCTACCTCTAATTTTACAAAAAATTTTTTGGAATCAAAAATCGAAAAAAAATTTTTACTATTTTTAAATAATTTTTTTCAAAAAAAATTTTCAGATTGCACCTAAAGTTGCTTCATCAGCAAAAGAAAAATCGGTTGTTGAAATATGGAAAACTGTTTATGAGGGGGTAAATTAGCAAGAAAATTCATTTTTTAATAAAATAAATTTTTTTAGGCTAATACTTGTTTTACTCTTTCAATCCCAAATACCAACCAACAACCCCGACAAGCACGTCTTTTTATTGTTCAACAATTTTTTGATAACGATAATGAAGGACATTTGTTAGATGAATGTGTTTCTGCCCCGTCCTCTATTGTTGTTTTTTCTTCACAAAAATCGCCTAATGAATCTCCCAAAAAACGAGCGATTCATGGAGGGAAAAATTCTTCAGGTTTTGATTTTGAAATTTTTATTAAAGTTCCAACAGTTCCCAACGATTAAGAAGGATCTCGTAGGGATCAGTGGATTTGGGGAGATTAAATGGCTATTATAGGATTTAGCTGGATTAAAGAGATCAGTGGATAAGGGGGGAGGGGTATATCTGGATTTGGAGGGATAAATGTGAACCCATGAGATTTAACTGGGTTAACGGGATATCAGTGGATAGAGAGGGATATCTGCGGATTTGGGCAAATAAATAGGAAACTAAGGGGTTGGAGGGATTAGTTGATTTCGGGGAATTTCTCCAATATCTCCAACTCTAGATAACCCCTTACAAGAAAATTTTTTTTCAAGGTCCATCAACTAGCAGTGGTGGTGGACGTGGACGGCAACAACAAGCAGCCGTTCATTATCCAAATCCTAAGGAAACTAAAGTTACAATGTACAAAAGATTAAAACGATTTGGTAGTTGGATTCGAAAGACGGCATCAGAAAAGGATTGTGCCTTAATTGTTTTGGTATTTCTTAATTTTTCTAAATTTTTTGGGGTTGACTTTTGGGATTGCCCGGATTTTGTAGATTCTTGGCGAATATTGACTGATTGTTTAAAGACTAATAATTTCCTAATCTTAGAGTAACCCTACTCTAGGGATGTCAAGGGTTTATAAAAGTCTCGTTTCGGGTTGGATTTTCAAAATTTTCTTCGGATCGGGTTCCGAATTGAAGAAAAGTCAAGTATCGGGTTGGAGTTTTGGAAAGTTCTCGGACCAGAGTTCGAGTAATCCGTGGCATCCTTGCCCTACCTACAAGTTAAAAAAATTTTTTTCATAAACTTTATTTTTTTAAGACACTCTTTGTGATCCTAGCTTTTGGAATAGCTATTCTATTAAACAACTACTATTTGAATTAAAATTTTGTTTTTATGTGTGCTTCCTACAAAAATCCCAATTTTTTTTTAAAAAATATTTTTAAAAATTATTTATTATTTCCAGTGTTTGTATAAATCGTGCTGCAAACTCTGTGCTTTCTACGTCTCTCTAATATTTTTTATTTTATTCTTCCTTTTAATTTTTCTATTCAAAATTATTTATTTTCTAAAAAAATTGGTCGTATCTGCATTTATTTTTATATACTATAGACTATAAATTAATTAAATATATTTATTTCTTCCCTAGTTTTTCTTGTTTATGTACCACCAAATTTTATTGTTTTCTTAGAACATATCCTTTTATTTTAATCTTAATTTTTCTTCCTTTTTTCCATAATTTTGTGTCTTAAATTCTTTCATAAAATTATATTTCCCATTGAATTTAAATTAGATTAAATTTAATTAAAATTAAAATATTTGGCGCTATAAGGAAGGAAAATAATTTAAGATGGGATTAATCTCTAGTCCCCTTTATCAGCCCAAATATTTGGATTTGGTTTCTAGGGCCATCTGACCTTTTGGGTCGTTTGACCTGCTGGAATGGGCTCATACTAGTTGTGACAAAAATCGTCTTTTTCGCTGTCTGATCCAGATTTCTTATTCCTAACCAGAACCGAACTGGATTTTTCTGGATTAATCCGGTCCGGAAATACTCCGAAGATCGCGAGAAAAAAAACAGACTTGGGACCCTGGACTCTGATAAAATCCGGTCAGATCCGTTCCAGCGCAGATCACTTTATATTTTTCCTTCCTTAATTAAAAATTTTGGTAAAATCTATTTTTCCCAGTTGGTTTTTATTAATTTTTTTGTTTAAAAATTCTTTTTCCCCCGTAATTTTGTATTTCCGTAATTTTATTAATTTTTTTCTTTTTCATGTTTGGTGCTTAAATTTACTTAAAAAATGTTTTTTTCTTATTTTTCACAATTTTTATTTTTCTTCTTAATTTTTAATCCAACCATTTTTTAATTTTAAAATTTCCATTTTTAATTTAACTAAAAAATAAATTTCTGAGACGTTTTTAAAAAAAAAGAATATATGTATTGAGATGAGATTATTGTGATATATTCGATAATTTTATACATATAAAAATTTAATTTTAATGTATTTTTATTTTTTTTGTTTTTACCACATACTATAATAAAAATATTTTTTTGTCCATTCTTTAGTTAAAAAATTTTTTTCAACAAAGCGGATAACTGCGAGCCCCATTTAATAATTTTAAAATATGCAGGGGATTATTAAAATCCCCCTTTCCAAAAATTTTAACTACTATACTATCCACTATTAAATTATTGATTGTTGGGTAGTATAGGAGATTGAATTTATTTAGCGATATTATTTTAAAATTATTAGATGGGGAGCGCATGGGAGTCTTTTAAGCATTATTTCTTGCCTTCCTTTCCTTGTGTTCTTGTTTTCCTTTCCTTGTATCTAACTGTGCGTCTTCTTTTTTATTTTTCTATGTTTTATGAAGCGAAAAAAGAGAACGCCATATTTTGCCAATAAGGCTAAAAATCCACTTTTGCCTAAAAGTCTTGTGGCAAAACGTCTATTTTTACCCTCATTGGCAAAATATGGTTTTGGCAAATGATTTTTTGCGAATTTAACGTCTTTATTTTTTTGTTTTAGAAAATTATTTTGCAAAATTTTTTTTAATTTTTCAATTTTTTATTTAAGAAAGATGAAGAAATGATTAAATTATGAATGAAATAAATTACGAAAAGGCATACAAGCATTGGAGTTCAGTAACCAGCAATGTGGATGGAATGCTTGGTGGGTTTGAAAAGTTGCATTCAACTGATATAAATACTTCAAAGCAATTATTGGATTATTTGATCAAAAAGGTTTTTTAAATTTATTATTAGTTTTGAGGAAATTTTTGGGTAATGCGGAAGGGAAGGGCCACCCTGCGGATTAGTTTTGCGATTTTCCTCCCAATTTTTTGACGCCTCAGTTGAGTTCATAGTCGTCAAAAAATGTAATTAAATATCTCTATAATAGTTCCCCCACATCTCCTTGAAATTCTTCCTGCCAGGAGCCCTTCAATGTACCGGATTCTGTAGTGGGGATCTTTCCACAATTTTTTTCTCAATTTTACAGCAACTTTTAACCAAATTCGAACATGCATTAGACTGTGCAAGTGGAATTGGACGTATAACAAAACATTTGCTTCTTCCAAAATTTAATTATGTTGATATGGTTGATTTTGCTGAAACGGTTTTTGTTTTTAATATTCTATATTTTCTTTCAAATGTCTCTTTTCTAGTTTATTGAACAATCTGAAAAATATATTGGTTTTGAAGGGAATTCTCGTGTTCAAAACAAATTTGTTGAATCTCTTCATACTTTCAAGCCAAACCCAAATCATTATGATTTTATTTGGATACAATGGGTAACTGGGCAATTATCTGATGATGATTTGACTAATTTCCTGAGGAGATGTAAGGTTTGTTTATCTTATGGTTCTTGGGAATTTTGGGGTAATTTTGGTTATCTTTTCACGAGAGGTTGAACACATATTTCCTACACACATATTCCCTCGCCTACATTTGTTTTCGATGGGGGTTCGAGTCCATTTGGCTCCTGACTGTTTTATTTCCCTTTTATTTATTCGGAAAATTTTCTCCAAATTTTCCTTTCAATCCCTCATTTAATTTTATTTTTTTAAGAAAGGATTAACTAAGAATGGTTGTATCATTATAAAAGACAATGTAACAAGTCGAGACGAAGAGAGAATTTTTGACGAATGTGACAATTCTTGGACAAGGCCTTCAAATGAATTACGACCTTTAATAGAAGCTGCTGATTTAAATATTGTTTTGGAGAGAAAGCAGCTTTTCTTTCCTAAAAATAATTTTCCGGTATTTTTTAATTTCTTTATTAAATTTTTTTATATTTTTTAGGTCTTTATGTTCGTCTTAAAACCTTCAGATATTATTTGAAATTTTGGAGGAGAATTTACCTAAGTTTATTTTTCGTTAATCTTGTTTCGATCCTCTTCAATTTTCTTTACGAATTACTGAGTTCCCTGCCGTTTAGAATTTTAAAAAATCATAAAAAAACTTTGCGGTCTAAAAATCCGCAAAAATTTTTTGCGGATTTTAAAAATTTTCTTTGTTCCTTTTAGAACATTGGCCAACTATTTTTAGACTTTTTGAAAGAATACTAAACGAAAATTTTTTTCTTTTGAGATTAATAAATTGATTTTTCTTTTTGTTTGTCCATGCGCTAGGCTTTCTTGTTTGTTCTCAACTCAATTTTTTGCCTTAAATGGTTATTGTTGATAAAAAAATTTTTCTTTTGCCTTCTATTACAATTTTATCAGTTTTTATCTGTTAAATTTATTTTTATATTTCTTTTTTAGTTTTTAAGGCTTTTCTTGATTAATTCTCTCCCAGTTTCCACCAAAATCAAACAAAGAAAAAATGACGATGAGCAGAGTTTATATTGGCAATTTGTCTTCCCGTGTTACCGACCGTGAGCTTGAACATTTCTTTCGAGGATTTGGAAAAATACGTGATGTAATGTTAAAAAATGGATTTGGATTTGTGGTTTATTTTTTTAATTTTTTGAACATTTTTTTATTTAATTTGAAGGAATTTGACGACCACCGTGATGCTGAAGATGCTGTGTATGAACTAAATGGACGTGAACTTTGTGGACATAGAGTTGTTGTGGAAATTTCTCATCGTTAGTTTTTTATTTTTTGGATATATTTTAAGTGGGTATAGAATTTGTTGGGGGCTCGCTGGTTTTATTTTTGTTACCGGTCCTAATCGTTTGGCTTCCATATAATCGATTTTAAACTGGAGCTGAATATGTTCCCTGTAGTGTGATGGTAGTTGTCCTGAATACAACGTCATCGATCGAGGTTCGAGTCCTCTTCCCTTCGACAGTTTACTTTTCCGATTTTTAGTATTTATTTTCATCGAGTTTAGAGTCTACGCAAATTTATTGGGATTTTTTATTTTTTTATAGAGATTATTCTAGCTTACAAGAGCATTAAAAAGTTTAAGAATGATTCCTTGTTAGGAAATTCCTCGTCTAAAGTAAAGAGCTCGGAAGCGAAAATAGCCCATCCCTGGTAGTGCTTAACATTTTCGTAATTATTTTTGTTTGACTGATTTTATATTTTTCAGGTTCTCAGCAACAACAACAATATCGAAGTGGAATGCGATCGTAAATTTATTTTTAGATTTTCATTTAAAAATATTTTTTAGTCGTGATGGTCGTGTTAATGGACGTTTTCCTCCGCCGTGATGGTCGTGTTAATGGATGGTCGTGTTAATGGACGTTTATTCTTCGTTTTAGTTAACTGGGGGCTGGGGTTGTCATTTGCGGACAAAACTTGCTAGATTTAAAATTTTAAAAGTTTTTTGATCCCTTCTTTTTAGGGCTCCCTTTTCAACATAAAACGTTAGTTTAATTTTAGTTTTTTAACTTAGAAAAAAAATTTTTTGTACTTGGAGCTGAAGGTCAAAGGGGTAAAAAATTCTTCCTTTCCTTTTCCCATGGGGATTTAGGCACTTCCTGGCATAATTTATGTTGTGGCGGTGTCAAGGCACTTCCTGGCATAATTTATGTTGTGGCGGTGTCAAGGCACTTCCTGGCATAATTTATGTTGTGGCGGTGTCAAGGCACTTCCTGGCATAATTTATGTTGTGGCGGTGTCAAGGCACTTCCTGGCATAATTTATGTTGTGGCGGTGTCAAGGCACTTCCTGGCATAATTTATGTTGTGGCGGTGTCAAGGCACTTCCTGGCATAATTTATGTTGTGGCGGTGTCAAGGCACTTCCTGGCATAATTTATGTTGTGGCGGTGTCAAGGCACTTCCTGGCATAATTTATGTTGTGGCGGTGTCAAGGCACTTCCTGGCATAATTTATGTTGTGGCGGTGTCAAGGCACTTCCTGGCATAATTTATGTTGTGGCGGTGTCAAGGCACTTCCTGGCATAATTTATGTTGTGGCGGTGTCAAGGCACTTCCTGGCATAATTTATGTTGTGGCGGTGTCAAGGCACTTCCTGGCATAATTTATGTTGTGGCGGTGTCAAGGCACTTCCTGGCATAATTTATGTTGTGGCGGTGTCAAGGCACTTCCTGGCATAATTTATGTTGTGGCGGTGTCAAGGCACTTCCTGGCATAATTTATGTCGTGGCGGTGTCAAGGCACTTCCTGGCATAATTTATGTCGTGGCGGTGGCATTCGATATCCCTTCCTAATATTTTTAGTCCGGGGGCATTCTCACTCCAAGTACTTAGGCAGCAACATCTACAGCAACAATCAACACGAAGATCAACTCAACAGCAACAATCAACCCAACAATCATAATCAACGTTGGAGAAGAAATTTTTACAAGTTTGTTTTATTTTTTTTAAATATCAGCAAGTTTTGTCTGCAAGTTTTCTGGGTCCAGAGTAACGTGGGTTAAATTTTGTAATATTTTGGACATGAAAATGTTCCAACTGGACATCCCTCTGTGCTTTAGGCTGCCTAAATGAGGTGAACACATTTGGATGGAGGTTTTTTGGGGTTTTTAAATAAAATTCTATGTTTTTTTTAAAGTTGCTGCCAATGAGTGAGTGCCTGCTTTAAGCACCGAATCACTTCAAACATTGGCTATTCTTCTTTCTACCGGTGTTGATCCTTTTATGTTATGTTTGGCAAATATGACTGTAAATTTTTTCAATTATTATTTTATCTTTTACGTATAAAGCATTTTTTACGTATTAAGCATCTTTTACGTATTAAGCATACAAGCATTGGAGTTCAGTAACCAGCAATGTGGATGGAATGCTTGGTGGGTTTGAAAAGTTGCATTCAACTGATATAAATACTTCAAAGCAATTATTGGATTATTTGATCAAAAAGGTTTTTTAAATTTATTATTAGTTTTGAGGAAATTTTTGGGTAATGCGGAAGGGAAGGGCCACCCTGCGGATTAGTTTTGCGATTTTCCTCCCAATTTTTTGACGCCTCAGTTGAGTTCATAGTCGTCAAAAAATGTAATTAAATATCTCTATAATAGTTCCCCCACATCTCCTTGAAATTCTTCCTGCCAGGAGCCCTTCAATGTACCGGATTCTGTAGTGGGGATCTTTCCACAATTTTTTTTTCTCAATTTTACAGCAACTTTTAACCAAATTCGAACATGCATTAGACTGTGCAAGTGGAATTGGACGTATAACAAAACATTTGCTTCTTCCAAAATTTAATTATGTTGATATGGTTGATTTTGCTGAAACGGTTTTTGTTTTTAATATTCTATATTTTCTTTCAAATGTCTCTTTTCTAGTTTATTGAACAATCTGAAAAATATATTGGTTTTGAAGGGAATTCTCGTGTTCAAAACAAATTTGTTGAATCTCTTCATACTTTCAAGCCAAACCCAAATCATTATGATTTGATTTGGATACAATGGGTAACTGGGCAATTATCTGATGATGATTTGACTAATTTTCTGAGGAGATGTAAGGTTTGTTTATCTTATGGTTCTTGGGAATTTTGGGGTAATTTTGGTTATCTTTTCACGAGAGGTTGAACACATATTTCCTTTTCTGCTTATAACTGTTTTTTTAGGAAATCTGATAACTGCTTCGGTGGCGTATTGGTTAAGAACCTCGCCTACATTCGTTTTCGATGGGGGTTCGAGTCCATTTGGCTCCTGACTGTTTTATTTCCCTTTTATTTATTCGGAAAATTTTCTCCAAATTTTCCTTTCAATCCCTCATTTAATTTTATTTTTTTAAGAAAGGATTAACTAAAAATGGTTGTATCATTATAAAAGACAATGTAACAAGTCGAGACGAAGAGAGAATTTTTGACGAATGTGACAATTCTTGGACAAGGCCTTCAAATGAATTACGACCTTTAATAGAAGCTGCTGATTTAAATATTGTTTTGGAGAGAAAGCAACTTTTCTTTCCTAAAAATAATTTTCCGGTATTTTTTAATTTCTTTATTAAATTTTTTTATATTTTTCAGGTCTTTATGTTCGTCTTAAAACCTTCAGATATTATTTGAATTTTTGGAGAAGAATTTAAGTTTATTTGTCGTTAATTTTGTTTCGATCCTCTTCAATTTTCTTTACGAATTACTGAGTTCCCTGCCGTTTAGAATTTTAAAAAATCATAAAAAACTTTGCGGTCTAAAAATCCGCAAAAATTTTTTGCGGATTTTAAAAATTTTCTTTGTTCCTTTTAGAACATTGGCCAACTATTTTTAGACTTTTTGAAAGAATACTAAACGAAAATTTTTTTCTTTTGAGATTAATAAATTGATTTTTCTTTTTGTTTGTCCATGCGCTAGGCTTTCTTGTTTGTTCTCAACTCAATTTTTTGCCTTAAATGGTTATTGTTGATAAAAAAATTTTTCTTTTGCCTTCTATTACAATTTTATCAGTTTTTATCTGTTAAATTTATTTTTATATTTCTTTTTTAGTTTTTAAGGCTTTTCTTGATTAATTCTCTCCCAGTTTCCACCAAAATCAAACAAAGAAAAAATGACGATGAGCAGAGTTTATATTGGCAATTTGTCTTCCCGTGTTACCGACCGTGAGCTTGAACATTTCTTTCGAGGATTTGGAAAAATACGTGATGTAATGTTAAAAAATGGATTTGGATTTGTGGTTTATTTTTTTAATTTTTTGAACATTTTTTTATTTAATTTGAAGGAATTTGACGACCACCGTGATGCTGAAGATGCTGTGTATGAACTAAATGGACGTGAACTTTGTGGACATAGAGTTGTTGTGGAAATTTCTCATCGTTAGTTTTTTATTTTTTGGATATATTTTAAGTGGGTATAGAATTTGTTGGGGGCTCGCTGGTTTTATTTTTGTTACCGGTCCTAATCGTTTGGCTTCCATATAATCGATTTTAAACTGGAGCTGAATATGTTCCCTGTAGTGTGATGGTAGTTGTCCTGAATACAACGTCATCGATCGAGGTTCGAGTCCTCTTCCCTTCGACAGTTTACTTTTCCGATTTTTAGTATTTATTTTCATCGAGTTTAGAGTCTACGCAAATTTATTGGGATTTTTTATTTTTTTATAGAGATTATTCTAGCTTACAAGAGCATTAAAAAGTTTAAGAATGATTCCTTGTTAGGAAATTCCTCGTCTAAAGTAAAGAGCTCGGAAGCGAAAATAGCCCATCCCTGGTAGTGCTTAACATTTTCGTAATTATTTTTGTTTGACTGATTTTATATTTTTCAGGTTCTCAGCAACAACAACAATATCGAAGTGGAATGCGATCGTAAATTTATTTTTAGATTTTCATTTAAAAATATTTTTTAGTCGTGATGGTCGTGTTAATGGACGTTTTCCTCCGCCGTGATGGTCGTGTTAATGGATGGTCGTGTTAATGGACGTTTATTCTTCGTTTTAGTTAACTGGGGGCTGGGGTTGTCATTTGCGGACAAAACTTGCTAGATTTAAAATTTTAAAAGTTTTTTGATCCCTTCTTTTTAGGGCTCCCTTTTCAACATAAAACGTTAGTTTAATTTTAGTTTTTTAACTTAGAAAAAAAATTTTTTGTACTTGGAGCTGAAGGTCAAAGGGGTAAAAAATTCTTCCTTTCCTTTTCCCATGGGGATTTAGGCACTTCCTGGCATAATTTATGTTGTGGCGGTGTCAAGGCACTTCCTGGCATAATTTATGTTGTGGCGGTGTCAAGGCACTTCCTGGCATAATTTATGTTGTGGCGGTGTCAAGGCACTTCCTGGCATAATTTATGTTGTGGCGGTGTCAAGGCACTTCCTGGCATAATTTATGTTGTGGCGGTGTCAAGGCACTTCCTGGCATAATTTATGTTGTGGCGGTGTCAAGGCACTTCCTGGCATAATTTATGTTGTGGCGGTGTCAAGGCACTTCCTGGCATAATTTATGTTGTGGCGGTGTCAAGGCACTTCCTGGCATAATTTATGTTGTGGCGGTGTCAAGGCACTTCCTGGCATAATTTATGTTGTGGCGGTGTCAAGGCACTTCCTGGCATAATTTATGTTGTGGCGGTGTCAAGGCACTTCCTGGCATAATTTATGTTGTGGCGGTGTCAAGGCACTTCCTGGCATAATTTATGTTGTGGCGGTGTCAAGGCACTTCCTGGCATAATTTATGTTGTGGCGGTGTCAAGGCACTTCCTGGCATAATTTATGTTGTGGCGGTGTCAAGGCACTTCCTGGCATAATTTATGTTGTGGCGGTGTCAAGGCACTTCCTGGCATAATTTATGTCGTGGCGGTGTCAAGGCACTTCCTGGCATAATTTATGTCGTGGCGGTGGCATTCGATATCCCTTCCTAATATTTTTAGTCCGGGGGCATTCTCACTCCAAGTACTTAGGCAGCAACATCTACAGCAACAATCAACACGAAGATCAACTCAACAGCAACAATCAACCCAACAATCATAATCAACGTTGGAGAAGAAATTTTTACAAGTTTGTTTTATTTTTTTTAAATATCAGCAAGTTTTGTCTGCAAGTTTTCTGGGTCCAGAGTAACGTGGGTTAAATTTTGTAATATTTTGGACATGAAAATGTTCCAACTGGACATCCCTCTGTGCTTTAGGCTGCCTAAATGAGGTGAACACATTTGGATGGAGGTTTTTTGGGGTTTTTAAATAAAATTCTATGTTTTTTTTAAAGTTGCTGCCAATGAGTGAGTGCCTGCTTTAAGCACCGAATCACTTCAAACATTGGCTATTCTTCTTTCTACCGGTGTTGATCCTTTTATGTTATGTTTGGCAAATATGACTGTAAATTTTTTCAATTATTATTTTATCTTTTACGTATAAAGCATTTTTTACGTATTAAGCATCTTTTACGTATTAAGCATACAAGCATTGGAGTTCAGTAACCAGCAATGTGGATGGAATGCTTGGTGGGTTTGAAAAGTTGCATTCAACTGATATAAATACTTCAAAGCAATTATTGGATTATTTGATCAAAAAGGTTTTTTAAATTTATTATTAGTTTTGAGGAAATTTTTGGGTAATGCGGAAGGGAAGGGCCACCCTGCGGATTAGTTTTGCGATTTTCCTCCCAATTTTTTGACGCCTCAGTTGAGTTCATAGTCGTCAAAAAATGTAATTAAATATCTCTATAATAGTTCCCCCACATCTCCTTGAAATTCTTCCTGCCAGGAGCCCTTCAATGTACCGGATTCTGTAGTGGGGATCTTTCCACAATTTTTTTTTCTCAATTTTACAGCAACTTTTAACCAAATTCGAACATGCATTAGACTGTGCAAGTGGAATTGGACGTATAACAAAACATTTGCTTCTTCCAAAATTTAATTATGTTGATATGGTTGATTTTGCTGAAACGGTTTTTGTTTTTAATATTCTATATTTTCTTTCAAATGTCTCTTTTCTAGTTTATTGAACAATCTGAAAAATATATTGGTTTTGAAGGGAATTCTCGTGTTCAAAACAAATTTGTTGAATCTCTTCATACTTTCAAGCCAAACCCAAATCATTATGATTTGATTTGGATACAATGGGTAACTGGGCAATTATCTGATGATGATTTGACTAATTTTCTGAGGAGATGTAAGGTTTGTTTATCTTATGGTTCTTGGGAATTTTGGGGTAATTTTGGTTATCTTTTCACGAGAGGTTGAACACATATTTCCTTTTCTGCTTATAACTGTTTTTTTAGGAAATCTGATAACTGCTTCGGTGGCGTATTGGTTAAGAACCTCGCCTACATTCGTTTTCGATGGGGGTTCGAGTCCATTTGGCTCCTGACTGTTTTATTTCCCTTTTATTTATTCGGAAAATTTTCTCCAAATTTTCCTTTCAATCCCTCATTTAATTTTATTTTTTTAAGAAAGGATTAACTAAAAATGGTTGTATCATTATAAAAGACAATGTAACAAGTCGAGACGAAGAGAGAATTTTTGACGAATGTGACAATTCTTGGACAAGGCCTTCAAATGAATTACGACCTTTAATAGAAGCTGCTGATTTAAATATTGTTTTGGAGAGAAAGCAACTTTTCTTTCCTAAAAATAATTTTCCGGTATTTTTTAATTTCTTTATTAAATTTTTTTATATTTTTCAGGTCTTTATGTTCGTCTTAAAACCTTCAGATATTATTTGAATTTTTGGAGAAGAATTTAAGTTTATTTGTCGTTAATTTTGTTTCGATCCTCTTCAATTTTCTTTACGAATTACTGAGTTCCCTGCCGTTTAGAATTTTAAAAAATCATAAAAAACTTTGCGGTCTAAAAATCCGCAAAAATTTTTTGCGGATTTTAAAAATTTTCTTTGTTCCTTTTAGAACATTGGCCAACTATTTTTAGACTTTTTGAAAGAATACTAAACGAAAATTTTTTTCTTTTGAGATTAATAAATTGATTTTTCTTTTTGTTTGTCCATGCGCTAGGCTTTCTTGTTTGTTCTCAACTCAATTTTTTGCCTTAAATGGTTATTGTTGATAAAAAAATTTTTCTTTTGCCTTCTATTACAATTTTATCAGTTTTTATCTGTTAAATTTATTTTTATATTTCTTTTTTAGGTTTTAAGGCTTTTCTTGATTAATTCTCTCCCAGTTTCCACCAAAATCAAACAAAGAAAAAATGACGATGAGCAGAGTTTATATTGGCAATTTGTCTTCCCGTGTTACCGACCGTGAGCTTGAACATTTCTTTCGAGGATTTGGAAAAATACGTGATGTAATGTTAAAAAATGGATTTGGATTTGTGGTTTATTTTTTTAATTTTTTGAACATTTTTTTATTTAATTTGAAGGAATTTGACGACCACCGTGATGCTGAAGATGCTGTGTATGAACTAAATGGACGTGAACTTTGTGGACATAGAGTTGTTGTGGAAATTTCTCATCGTTAGTTTTTTATTTTTTGGATATATTTTAAGTGGGTATAGAATTTGTTGGGGGCTCGCTGGTTTTATTTTTGTTACCGGTCCTAGTCGTTTGGTTTCCATATAATCGATTTTAAACTTAAGCTGAATATGTTCCCTGTAGTGTGATGGTAGTTGTCCTGAATACAACGTCATCGATCGAGGTTCGAGTCCTCTTCCCTTCGACAGTTTACTTTTCCGATTTTTAGTATTTATTTTCATCGAGTTTAGAGTCTACGCAAATTTATTGGGATTTTTTATTTTTTTTATAGAGATTATTCTAGCTTACAAGAGCATTAAAAAGTTTAAGAATGATTCCTTGTTAGGAAATTCCTCGTCTAAAGTAAAGAGCTCGGAAGCGAAAATAGCCCATCCCTGGTAGTGCTTAACATTTTCGTAATTATTTTTGTTTGACTGATTTTATATTTTTCAGGTTCTCAGCAACAACAACAATATCGAAGTGGAATGCGATCGTAAATTTATTTTTAGATTTTCATTTAAAAATATTTTTTAGTCGTGATGGTCGTGTTAATGGACGTTTTCCTCCGCCAAGAGAGACACGTCATCGGATGCGTGTTACCAATTTGTCAACCCGATTTTCTTGGCAGGTTTGAATAAAATTTTATTTTAAATTATGAGTTAAACTGGGCAAGTTTACCGTCAGCTCCTGAACTTTTTTGAATAGTAACCCCTTAAGAAGACAAGGTTTAAAATTGATCGGGTCATCCGACGCGGCTTGTCACATTGTCTCGGATACCTACTAGATTTGTCTCTTTCACAAGTAAACCCCTCCTAATTATAGGCCTCTTTTACACGGTAGACTGGGCTGCAGTAGATAGGATGTGCCCGATAAAATATTTTTTGGTTATTTTGTTTAAATAAGGTGAAATTAGAATGGCGGCTCTCTGAATCCGCAATCACTCTCTTTGGCCTTGGCCTGACACAAAAAATTTGGCTGACGAAGTTTTCACACTTCGCCCTGCCATTCCTTCACTCAAATCTTTCATGAGAGGGCCGTTTTACTCTTTCTGTGTCCCTTTTGCTGGCCTTCTCTGGCTTGCATATGCTTTTGGAAAAATAAAAACAATTTGGCCTTTGCTTGAAAAAATTTGGTGAAAAAAATTTTCAAAATTTAAATTGGTGGAGGAGAGTGTAAAAAAATTACCCAAAAAATTGAGGAAAAAAGTTTCGATTTGAAGAAAAAAATACTGACAGGCCGTCGGTATAATTGACAAGAGAGGCTAAAATTTGATAAAAAAAATCTGATGGATCTGCTGGTTGGAATTGCTTTAAATTTAAGTTTTATTTTTAATCAGCGGCCTGTCTATTTTTTAAAATTATTTAAAAAAATTTGCCAATAATTTTTTTTAATTTTTAGGACCTAAAAGACATGATGCGAGATGCTGGCGAAGGTTTTTTTCTTGTTTAAAATTTTTTAAAAATTTCTAAATTTTTTTAGTTACTTATGCTGATGCCCACAAAAGAGTTCGGAACGAGGCGCTAGTCTGTTTTGCTACACACGATGATTTGCGCCGAGCAATGGACAGATTTCAAGGTTTATATTTAATGTTGGGTGTGGGTTTTCTGCCCAAAATTTTAAATCTATATCCGTGGGGACGGGAAGGATGTCAAATATTGTTTTCGGATTCCCTCTTCCACTTTAGTCGTCCTTAGATATTTCAGCATGTTCTTATAACTTGAATTTTTTTTAGTGAA
Organism: Meloidogyne incognita; assembly: GCA_036172945.1. Classification (NCBI taxonomy): domain Eukaryota; kingdom Metazoa; phylum Nematoda; class Chromadorea; order Rhabditida; family Meloidogynidae; genus Meloidogyne; species Meloidogyne incognita. The sequence goes on along the minus strand of JARQAC010000040.1, from coordinate 62,805 downwards.
TTTCCTTCCCTTTTCGATTTTTAAACTGCTTATCCTATCTGTCCCTGTGTGAAAAGGGATAACGAATCAGGCCTGATTTTTCCCAACTTATTACTACGTTTTAGAACAATTTATTATTTTTCTCTTTTAAAGGCAAAGAAATCAATGGACGCCGAATAAAGCTTATTGACGATTCCTACAATGGTGGAGGGCGTCGTTCATATACTCGTTCGCGTTCTCGATCGCCTCGTAGCCGTTCACGCAGTCGTTCATACTCGAATGACCGCCGTTCTACTTCTGCGCGTTCACGTTCGCCACCTCCAGAACCATCTCGTTCACGAAGCACTTCACCAGTTCCTGGTATTTTTTTTCAACTTTATAAGGCGGGAAAATTCTTAGGAAAGAATTAGGATTGTTTACTAACGGTTACTAAGAGCAGAGTTGCCGTTTCTGAGTCGGGCTGACAGTCGAGGCATTTTGTTTTAGGCATGTTTTTATCGAGTCGGGTAACTTTATCTGTTTGGGACCGGGACATGCCGTAGTACCAAACGCCGAAAATCCAAACCCCTTGAAAGATGTCAAAATACCAAACGTGGAAGAATACAAACATATAGGATGGGTCGAATTATTAAGAAACTTGTTGCAATCCACATTTGGCGTGGCGTGTCTTTTGGAGGTTGGGTATTTCGGCGCGTTTGGTATTACGGCATCACACCGTTTGGGAGTTCATTAATCCTTTAAACTTCAAATTATTTTTTAGCTAAAAATGCTGACGATGCTGAGAGTATCGAGAAACGTAGCCGCTCTCGTTCTGCTTCGGTTGGATCTGAAAAGAATTGAAGAAGATTATGAATAAAATGAAAAGGAATAAATAATGATTTTTAATCAATTTTTATGCTATTCTTATTTTCGTTTAATTAGTATTAAATTAAAATTTCCTTTATTAATTCTTTTGTGCAAAATCCGTTTAGTGACGGTGAATATCTTTTAATTTTCTTATTTTTTAGGAAATGTTTTTACTGAAACTGAGAAAAATAGGCTTGGATTTATGCTGTTAAAGTGGAACCTGCTGATGGTTTATTTTTTAATTTGAAAATATTTTTTTGATTTTATAAATTCAATAGGTTCTGATGCTGGACCAATCCTTTGCTTGAGGTGGATATGGCACTCGATTAAAATTTGGCACCTCAAAGGTTTGTTTTGTTGAGTTAATTTTCTAAATTAGATTTATTTTCATTTAAAAAAATAAGAAAATTAAAAGATATTCACCGTCAATAAACGGATTTTACACAAAAAATATTTTAAAGAATTTACCAGTATTCAATCAGAAATATTTAAAATCGATAAACAATTTTCATCACATTCATCATAAAATATTTGTTTTTCATCAACAACTTCATCGTCATCATTCAAATTAGCGTTTACTCTTCTTTTGTTTAAATGTTTTGATTGTTTGTCTTTATTTAACATTGAGCCGTCCTTCTTTAGTCCCAAAGCTTTTTTATAAGCTGGCTCTGTCGGTGGTTGAACAACTGGTCTGGGAATATATTTCCAGTCGGAAAATTCTTCAGATATCTTGCTTAATTCCAGAGGATAAGTTCGATCAGAGTCAAATCCTGATAAGTCACCACAAGCCATGAATGGGACCAAAGCTCTGTTTGTAGGAGATTTTAGAGAAGAAATACAGTCATCTGAAAATAAACTAATTATAAAAGGATTGTAATGGAGGGGAAGTGGACGAGATTTGAAAATCATCGAGCTTAAATGAAAAGGGCCAACCAATAGTACTTTGTCAAATTATCCCTTTAATTTATAGGATTTTGTGGGAGAGCTAGCTAGCTCCCACTATTAGTCCCTAGGAGATTACATGAAAAAAGTATCTACACCAGCAAAAAGGAAGTATGGATATTTTTGGAATCCCATCCACATTGCCTAGTAAAACATCTATAATATACCCCTTAAATAAAGGACCCAGGGCCAAATAAAATAAAATACAAAGAATAAAACCGAACAATAATTTGCTGACAAGATAGGATTACACAAAGTTGGTTCATATCCTGCAGGCGGAGAATAGTTTTGACAGATTATAAAAGCCTCACAACTTGACTGTCTACTGCTCTTTGGCTTACAACAATTTACTTCTTTGAAGAACTGGCTCATTTGTGCATAAATTATGTTGATGTTTTTTGCACGGAAAATCTTAAAATTTAAAAATAAACAAAAGAATATTTAATTGAAAAATAACCTTAGAAATAAATGTTCCTCCTGGAGTTAATATGCAAGAAGTTATGTTGAAAGCCTTAGAATCCAAAAATTAATCCAAAATTTAAATTAAAATTCACCGAGAAAACTAACTGGCTTTGAAGATACTCATCGAAGGCATGCAAACCAGTTACTTAAAAATAAAAAGAATTTGAAGGTTAATGAAGATAAGGAATATAAAATTAAAGGTTTTAAAACTTGAAAAAGATCCAAAAAACTTTTCTGAAATAGCTTATGTTAGAATAGATTGTTACTCGTAAAAGGAATCGAACCCATCTAAATTTAGGCGAAATTCAAGTCAGTCAACCAACTAAATACGCAACCCAAAATAAATGAATCACATATAGTGAAATAAATAATCAAAAACTAATCTTTGCACATAGAGTCCAAGAAAGGAAAAAGTAATAGCATAATAAAAAATAGAAACCGTCTGGAGCTCCATCACAAACAACCAATTGTGCTAGTTGTCCATCGAAATGAGAAATAATCTTTTCAGCTGTTGCATCCTTAATTTTCTATCTTAATTTGAATTTAGGCTATCAAACCTCTGTTATATCTCCTTGAATTTGGATAACTCCAGGAAGTGCCGACATTGGTTGCTTAAATTTTGAGAACTTTACGTCGCCAAAAGAATAAAAGTACCAAATCAACAGCAACAATTTTGACCTGTTTACGTTCTTCTTCATCTCTATTTGAGTAAAGTTTCGAGGAAAGAACCTAGGAAAAAGGGAATGAAAAGAATTTTCTTATAAAAAATACTTGGCTCCATGATCCTGGAGCAGCACACAGATCAACAGCGCGAGTCACATCTGAAAATCGATTAAAACATATAATATAAGGAAATCGGCTCTATATGAAATTAGGGTGTGAATCGTTTTTTTTATAACTTTTTTCATTTCTTTTTTCCTCCCCTTACATGACATAATGGTCAGCATTTTCTTCCTTATTTAGTTCCATTAAATTTGCCTGTGGCATAATCAAATGAGTGATGATAGAGGAAAGGATTATTTTTAAATATTTTTCCTCTTCGTCCGTGTCTGTCCTTCTCCGTCTTTTTTGTCTGTCCATCTTCGTCCGTGATTTGTCTGTCGTCTTCGTCCGTGTTTTGTCCGTCCTTCGTCCGTGTTTTGTCCGTCCTTCGTCCGTGTTTTGTCCGTCCTTCGTCCGTGTCTGTCCTTCTCCGTCTTTTTTGTCTGTCCATCTTCGTCCGTGTTTTGTCCGTCCTTCGTCCGTGTTTTGTCCGTCCTTCGTCCGTGTTTTGTCCGTCCTTCGTCCGCGTTTTGTCCGTCCTTCGTCCGTGTCTGTCCTTCTCCGTCTTTTTTGTCTGTCCATCTTCGTCCGTGATTTGTCTGTCGTCTTCGTCCGTGTTTTGTCCGTCCTTCGTCCGTGTTTTGTCCGTCCTTCGTCCGTGTCTGTCCTTCGTCCGTTTTTTTTGTCTGTCCATCTTCGTCCGTGATTTTTCTGTCAGTATGTGTGGTGTGTGTGTTTTTCTTTCCTCTCATTTGATTATGCCACGGGCAAATTAAATGGAATAGAACAAGGAAGAAAATGCTGACCATTATGTCATGTAAGGGGAGGAAAAAAGAAATGAAAAAAGTTATAAAAAAAAACGATTCACACCCTAATTTCATATAGAGCCAGGAAATCTAACGAAATCATTTTGGGCGTGTGACTAACCACACTCGAGCAGCAAAACCAATCTCGTTTACAATATAAACTGACAAACCTTTAAAAACGTTGAATGATTCATCTAGTTGTAAAAGTTTAAATGCTGAACGGGCTCGCCAACCCTTTTCTTTTGCCAAACGATAATAAATATCCCTCTTGTCCTTCGAAGTTTTTCCCATCGAATTAGAATAATTTAACTCTAAAAGAATGTAAATGTGTAAAAAAAGTAGATTAGGTTTGATAAATAAACAAAAAAAAAAAAATAAAATAAGAGATCGACTTTTATTAATAGAAAAATCAAAAAGTGCTGTCCCCATAAACTTTCAAAAGGATAGAATGACAACAGCCATACCAGGGATGCCACGGGTTGAAAAAAGTCTGGTCCGGTCAAAAAACCCCCGGCTTCGGTTAGTGAGATTAAGAGGAAAAAAGTCGGGTCGGGGTTTGGAAGATTTTTCGAGTCAGGTTTCGCGTAACCCATGACATCCCTGAGCCATACGTCTCCAACAAATAAAAAAATAACTAAAAAATATCCAAATTAAATGCCGTCAAATGAATATGTCCACCAATTCGACTTCGTGCATACTTCTTTAAATGAGCCAGGAAAAGTATTAGCACAAGCCAAAAATTTTGTGATGTTCCTTTTGCAGGTTGAAATACAGTTAACCCACCATCAATGACAAATTCAAAAGTTGGTGGAGTTGTCTCATTCTAAAAAATTATTTAACTATTATGTTTTATAAATTAAAAAATAAACCATTCGTATAAAAAATTCTCCATCATCCTCGATATTTTGACAAGAAGCATCTTCACCTCGCAACATATTTTGTTTTTGCTTTTTAGCAACAATTGCGGGAGGAAATAAATCAGCTAAATTCGAGGTTGAAATTGAAACAGGCGTGGTTGAACTTGAAGGGCATTTAGAACAATACAAATTACTAAAAGGTTTGTTTCCCATTTCAGATGAGAATGCAGAAAATGCGCTTGAACAGGGAGAAAGATGAAAGTCCATATAAGTACAGAAAAGATGCCAGATAAGTTCGACATCTGTCAGAAGCTTTTGTTGTTCATTCCATGGCAAAATTCGAGAGAAAGCTTAAGATGAATCTATTAAAAATTTAAATAAAATGCAGATGCTTCTCAACCCTCCCAAGCAGAAATATTCCGGGGCTCCTAACCAAGAAAAGATTAAAATCCTTACCATCTTTTTCGTCTCTAGCGATAGTATCACCACCAGAATTCCTGAAAATAAGAAAAAATTACATTATGCAAAGCACTGGTGGATGAAAGAAAATTTTATAAACTTTTATAAAACAATTTCAAGCTTGTTTCATCCACATATTCCCTTATAAAAATAAACTAAATTAACCATTTGTATTCCTGAAGCGCAATATTTTGCGAAAAAGAATGAATCCTATTGACAACATATTGTTGATTTTGATGAACTCTTATATAGGGTATAATAAATGGCAAGAACCTGCAAACACACATTTTAAAAAAAATTAATTGACATAAAAATCAAACGTGTTGCACAAATCTGTCCGATGCGCAATTGCAGTCTGAATTAAATCAATTGGCGTCTGCCCTAACGTAATGTTCATGTTTGCATGTTTTTCGGCCAATTCCAAATTCATTTCATTAATTTTTTCACTCAAAGGTTTTATAATTGTATTGCAAAGCCAAATTCTCAATTTAAGTTCGTAGAGTTCCAAATTAGCTTCATTTAATTCGTAAACATTAAGAATCTGAGAAATCAAAATTTCGAAAAATTATAAAGCCAAAAAACCTCTTTAAGACGTGTCTCAACATAAACCTTTGGTAAAGGATCAGTAGCAGAAAAGGAGCGGCGATATGTTCTTCTTTCAGTTGCCAAGGGTCTACGCTGCTCTGTGGCATCCTCAGAGTCAGAAATGAATGATTTAATTGCTAAAAGAAAATTTTTCTAATTACAAAAAAATAATTTAAATTTAACCATCAAGAGCCAAATTAGACTTCAAATCAGCAGAACTAGCGATACCAGGGTAATAGAAAAATTTGGAATCAAAATCACGATTGAAAAATGCAGTGCAATCAGATGGATCAATTACTGAATCACAACTAAAAAATTATTTTAATTAAAAAAATAAACTAAAAATTAAACGTTTCATTTTCAAGCAATTGTCGAAGTTGGGAAGTTGTGTGAACACTTGTAACGCTTGTGTTAAGTGGCGAATCGCGATAGCCAACCAGTGATGAAAGCGAGGAGTTTCTCAAACTATCAGTTGCGGAAGTGGAAAACGTAAAACTAAAGAATTTTAATTTAAAGAACGAGCTTTAAAATACATAAAAAATATAGGTATGTGAATTGAAGACTATTAAAAACTATGCTAATAAATCTCTGGGGCGGTATTAAAAGAAGGGGGTAGCTGGTTACCATCCTCAGCTGTAGGCTATGTTAACCAATACTCCTTATTTAAAAATGCGGGTAGCACTAATCCGCAGTTGCATGGTTCGTACATTAACCTCATTAGGTTCTTCAAATACCGCCCCAGAAAGCATATTAATATCTGAAAAATTTACTTCAAATCCTTTTGCGGTTGTTGAGGCAGACTCGAAAAACGAAAAAATTCTGAAGTGAACGCAAACAAAGACTGGATACAGTCTGCCCGAACTGATTCATCTAAAGCTCGAGAGTCATCACTTTTAAGTTTTTGAGCGTCCAATCTAGATTCTAAAGAAAATAAAAAATTAAATTAGAAGGCAAACAAACTGACTTTCTGACAAAATTTGAGCAATAAACAATTTATAAATAAAAGCCAAATAAACAACAAAGCAGAAAACAGCATTAGCAACAGTGACAAAAAGAGCAGTGTATTCAATAAAATAAATTAGAAAATCAGGAAAGAGTCGATAAGTTAATCTTCGAAGAAAGTAGCCTTCGATAATTTTCAACTATTTAAGAAAAAAAAATAAAAATATTTTTAAATAGTAAGTAAACCTCAAAAAGCAGAAACACACTAACACAAAACCAATAGAATGAATGCCTCAACTGGTGAATTCCATTTCCATTAAATTTTGTGGCAGTTGAAAATTTATTTGGAATCATCTAAAAAATAAATACTAAAATTTAAAAAATGATTAAAATAGGAATTGATCAAATAATCATTAAAAATTCATCTAAAGAATTGAAAAAATTTTATTAAAAATCATGAGCTAAATTCAAAATTATTTGGAATTGGTGTTATCTGATTTAAGGTCGATGGTTCTTCTTCTTCATCCATTCCAATTTGAAAAATTTTCGTACTCCTTGCTCTTGCTTTGGTTGGAGTCTTTTCTTCCAATACGTTCTTTAACACAATAGACTCGCAATCTTCTTCAGTTAATTCCTACATATAAAAAATAAACTACAAGAAACATCGGGTAATGCGAACAGAAATTTGGTATTGTCTTTACATGTACCATTTGATAGAGGACCCCCGAACTTTTTATTGCGAAGTAGATAGATGCAAAGGTAGTTTTGAATGGCCATAACTTGGCCCAGTCATTTTGCAAGATAACAGATAACACTTGGCAATAGAAGCCGGGGGTCCTCTACCGAATGGTACCAATAACAATACCAAATTTCTGTACATAGTAACCGATCTTTACTTATACGCGAACAAATATAAACCTTAAGATTAGTCAAATCTAATTTTGAAGAATCCCCACATCCAAAAATTTGGTGCCTATTCTGTCGAGTATTTTTGGAACACATATCGCTTATTGAGATCGATTCAATTTCATCGTCACAATTGTCATTATTTGACTTTTCTGATGAAGTGGAATAATTGTTAAAAAATTTAGCTTTCTGTTGCTCCTTTACAATTCCCCCATCCGAAGAAATATTATAGACAACAACACGATTTCTGAAGTTAAAAAGCAAAATTATTTAAAATATAACCAAAGAAATACCCATGCCTTGAAAATAATGAGATAGCTTTAGCTTCATCCAACTGACCACTGCTGCTAAGATCTGTCGATTGTTGCATATTGGAAGATGGTGTTAATAAAGTAGATATCGATTTGTCACTATTTGGCTTAAATTTAAAACAGAATTAAAAAATTAATCAAAAAGCAAACAACCTCTTCATTTTGTTGAGATACTTGAGGAGACTTTAAATTTGGTTCTTTATTGTTATCAATCAATGGGGATGTTGATTGATCAATTAATGGTATAGTAGCTTGCATAGAAACATCCTTCAGATCAATAGATTTTTCAAAGGTTTGAGTATAAACGGCTGAAGTCAACGGCAAACGGGAGAAGATTGAAACAACTTCTATAGAATTAAATCCCAATTTGAGAGTCTTAATTTATTATTAGGTCCTCACAAAATAAAAATCAATAACCTTTGTCTGCGTTTGTACGTGGTTTCTATTTTCTAGCTGTTTGGTTGCAATGCCATGCCTGGATTCTTCAGCTTTTGGAAAAGATTCAGAATCAACACTTTCATGTTCTTGAGATTTATTTGAGGAAATTCTTCGTTCATTTGAAAGCCATGATGTCAAGCTAGCAAGAGAATCTGAACCCAATAATTGTAGAAGATGCGGATCAACTAGAATTAAAAGTAATTCGAAGATAATTTAAAGATTTTTGCGTATATTTCTAATTGTAAGTGTAAGAAAAAGGATAAAAAGGCAAAGGGTACATTCAAAAAAACCTATGAAGGCCCATTTTAACTCACAACAGAAACTTTTAACTCAATTAAAAACTCGGAAAGAACAAAAAAGACTAATAGAAGAAATACAGCAAAATTATGTCCGCAAAAGTTTCAAGACTTGAATAAATCAAAAGTTCAAGAAATTAAAATTAACCTTCGTTATTTGAACAGTCGCTGTTTAATGCACTAATTTCACTCTAGAATTGTGAATCAATTAAATAAGGATCAAATAAAATATTAAATTACATTTAATTTTAAATACAAACGTTGAAACGCAATAATAACACTCTTTGGGATAGGCAATTTCTCATCTTCGCTATTTAAATAAAATAAGTTATCTCCCTCATCGAGCAAGTCAGAAATGTTCAACTCATTTTTGAGAATACTAGAACAAATACAATCAACACATCTGATCAAATCTGCTCTAGATCTTGAAGAAATTTTCATTTTTTTTTGAAAAATTGAAAAAAAAGTTAAAAATTTTGACAAAAATTTACCAAAATGACACATGCCAAAATGAAATTACCAAAATGAAATTTTTCCATAAAGAAAAATTTTTGAGGAAAGTATCCGTTTTGTCAAATTTGAAGCATGTTAAAATGTAAAATTTACATTATGTCTAAGGAAATCTTTTATTTCTCAACACCAACCTTTCGAAATGTGAGTTTGACAATTAATCACACCGCACAGTTGGTTGCATTTGACCAGCTACATAATTTTGAACTTCCACTAAAAATTGAAATTTTGTTTCAGGGATATATGGATCCAACTGCCATATTTTGGTTTATTTATTCGTTTTATTTGGCTACTTTTATTTGGAATTTTTATTTAACTTTGCGACAATACAATGTTTATCGTAAAACTGAAACCAGGCCAGAGAAAGTTAGTGGAATTATTTCAAACGAGGATTTTGTAAAGGCTCGAAATTATAATTTAGACAAAATGCATTTTGGATTTTATGAAATTGCATTTGGAAAAAGCCTATCAACAGTTAGTTTTTTCAACTAGAAATTTTTAAAATTTTTTTCCGGAAAAACATCAAAAATCTCTTTATTTAAGGTAATTCTTTTTTGTAATCTGATCCCATGGCTATGGTCAATTTGTGGTAGATATGGACAAGTTATATGGCCTCGGAGTGGGGAGGTTTCTTTTTACACCTTTTATCAAATTTAACTTTTTTTATTCAGATCTTTCAATCCGTTCTTTTCATTGTTTCTTCCTCCATTTTTGAAACAGTTATAGAATTGCCTTTTTCATATTATGAAACATTCTATGTTGAACAGAAGCATGGATTTAATAAAGAGGTTTGTTAAAGGCTTTTTGAATAGAACCTCCGAATTTTAAACCCAAAAAATATTTTTAGACTGTGCCTTTCTTCTTCAAAGACCGAGCCAAAAAACTTTGTTTAAGTCTCTTAATTTCATCGCCTCTTGTAGCTGCAGTTGTTTGGATTGTACATTGGGGTGGACAATATTTTTACATTTATGTTTGGGCTTTTGTTTCTGTATTTATCTTTGTGAGAATTTTATTTCTTAAATTTTTTGAGCTTATTTCTTTTCAGTTGATGATGTTTATCTATCCAGAATTTATTGCCCCCCTCTTTGATAAATACACTCCTCTTCCAGAAAGTGAATTGAAGACGAAAATTGAGGCTCTAGCTAATAAAGTTGAATTTCCTCTTAAGAAACTTTACGTTGTAGAAGGTTTTATTTTTAGATTATTAATTATAAACATCTTGATTTGAAAGGTTCTAAACGTTCATCTCACAGCAACGCGTATATGTATGGATTTTGGAAGAATAAAAGGATTGTGCTTTATGATACGCTTCTTAGCGAGGAAATGAATAAAAGATTGAAACAGGTTTTTTAATATTTTTGTTGGCAATTTCAGAGAGACTGATGTCTAATTCATTCAGGATGATCAGAAAAAGACTGAACTGGAGACTACACCTAAAAATGAGAAGGATACTGATATAACAAATTCAGAGACAGCTGAAGGAGAAACAAATTCAGAAGCATCTGACAAAACATTGGAGGGAGAACCAACTTCGAAAACAACAGAAGAGAAAGTTCCAGCAACTAGTGCTGGTGATAAACAACCCAAACGTAGTTTAGGTATGGCAGATGATGAAATTGTGGCCGTTCTCGGTCACGAATTGGGGCATTGGCGTGAGTACCATTCGATGTGGCTGTTAATTTCTACTGAGGTTTGAGGATTCAACCGTTTAATTCTACAAATTATTTTTTAGTTGAATATGCTTACTTTGCTTTTTGTCTTTGGTTTCTTATATCGCGAACCCAATCTATATTTGGCATTTGGTTTCCCATTATCAGCACATCAACCTGCCCTAATTGGAATTCTTCTAGTCAGTCAATATGTTTTTGCACCTTACAATGAATCTGTGATTATGAGTTTTATGACGCGACGTTTTGGTAAAATTGAGGGCTTCATTAATCCTTCAAAATATTTTCAGAATTTGGCGCGGATGCTTTCGCAGCGCGATTAGGATTCGTCTCGCAGCTGAGCACAGGACTTGTTAAACTGGTTTATTATATTGCTCCAGAATACTTTTTACATTTTATTTTCAGGGCAAGGACAATCTGTCCCTTCCTATCAACGATTGGCTCTACTCTGCTTGCAATCATTCACACCCTCCGATTCTTGAAAGATTGGAAGCGCTTAAGAAATTTAAGTGATTTGAATGGTGACTATTTGTATTTTATTTTTCGCTATTATATTTCAGGCATTACCTCCTCTGAGTCGTAGTTATAATTTCTCCCTCATATTCCTAATTGTTTCCCTTATATCTTGCGTTTGACAAAAAATAAATCATAATTAAAATAGTAGTTGTTTCAATAAATTTTATATCACTCAAAAGAATAATAGGCACAATAAATGATTAAGAAAATAGTATGAAAGAAGAAAAATAAAAATGGCAAAAAATGCAAAATGTTTTTAAATATTAAAGAAGATTTGATTGGAACCAGGGCCGAAATTAGATGCCTCGAAAAATAAGTGAAACCCGCCATGTTACGTGATGATATCATATCTATGTAGAGACCTACCACCATCCATTGGAACAAAATCACAAAGGGAGCGGTGTTGAACTAACCACTCTGCAACTGTATCTTTGTAGAAATATTTGAGAAGTAAATCTTCAATCTTGGGCCGAATGGAAGAAATAAATTCGTGTTCAATTTCGTGTCGTTTTTTCTCTTTACTATTACTTTGCGTTTCTTCAGAACTATTTGTACAACCGTTGTTTTCATTGAATAACACTCCCAATTTCCATATTAAGACTCTGACTTCTTCCATCTAAAATTTAGAGGACATATTTGATTTTTGGAAAAATTTTCATCCTTTCAAGTGTGCACGAAAAAATAAAAATTGTACGTGTATGGAGAAAATCAAGAAAATATTTCGTGGAAAATGTGATTAAACTCTATCAATTAATTAAAAATTAGCTCGATTTTTCCTGTACCCTACAAAATATTATAAATACCTGCTCGTAGAGATCAGCACCAGGAAAATGACATTTTACAATCTGCGAATCAAATGTTCGAGGGAACTTTTTTCCTTCAAATATTAAGTCGTCTATATTCGTTTGACATCCAAGTAAATTCTTAAAATTAAAACTATTAAAAATATTTATAAAAATTATTAAAAATAAACCTTTATAACTCCCAATTTTGTTTCTTTTTCTGTATTAGTTAAATCCCTTTTATCACTCAAAGTTGTAAGAAATACAGATTGTGCCACCATTGTTGGCAAGCCAATTGGTAAAAGTTCACAAAGTGGCGTTACATGTGAATAACGTTGCCATCCAGTTAGGACCATTCCAGAGAGACGACCAGAAAGACTCTATAGACAAAAAACTATTTTATAGAAAATTCTCCAAATGCCTTCTCTCTAAATATGTATTTGACTCCAACAAAGCACTGAACTTACATTAAACACTGAACTTACACATTAGATACTGAACTTACCCAAAACTATTTTATAGGGACTAAAATAAGAAGGCAAATAGAAAGAAAATGTCTTCGCAGTAGCTCATCAGTCGGTACAGCATCTGCAAAGGCTAAGAAAAGCCTAGAAAGAACTGCCAGTTCCTAGAAAATCCAGCCCTCTAATATATTTAAAAATAACCTTTTCATGTTGCCAATAAAGTTTCTTATAGGAAGCCAAATTGCTCGTATAATGCCCAACATCAGCAAATTGTTGAACAATTCCATTTGCTCCTTTAAATGCACTTGCAAACAAAACTTCTTCAAAAACCTAAAATTTATTCAAAATTTTAAAATTAAAAAATCTTCAAAAACCTGACTTAAACGCTCAAATAATCCATCAGGAAAATAACCAGGAAAAGTTACATCGGGAATATAACCCCAAACAATTGGAATTAATAATTCACCCATCTTGAATTCCTTCATCAATTGAACACTTATTTTGTCAAACTTAAAAAAGTAAGGTATTGTTTGTGTGCGACATTTTTTAGTATTCACCAAATCTCTCTTTTTATTCAGATTTCTGTAAGTCACAAGTCATACTCCATGGCGATAAGTACTCATATCTGTGTTAGAACCAGGCCCGTAGCCAGGAAAAATTTTTGGGGGAGGGGAAGAGGGCCACTTTTTTACGCCGCAGCGAAAATTTTGAGAATTTTGGAAGGCTGAATGCCAAAAAATGCATTTTTTTCGCCGCAGGCAAAAATTTTGTAAAAACAATACAGGACCATTGATTCTAAAAAGCTGATTGTGAGCTATGTACTTATCACCATAAGCTGTCGTTAGTGACTTAAAGCAAGGTGGTTCACATCAGTTAAAAAGAAATTAGGAAAGTAAAAAATGCACACAAACAGCACTATTATCAAAGTAGAATAATTCAAACCATGTCATTCCAAGTATACACTCGTTCAAATGAAAACTCGTCTTTGGCAATTCTCGCTACTCTGAATTGAAAATCTCTTTATTTGAAGGCGTGTAAAATTAACTTTCAGACTTTGTTATATGATCCAGCTTCAATCTTTCTTTTGAATTTTCGAAAGTTGTAACTAGTTGCTTTTTACATAATTCTTCTTCAGCAATATGCCAGGCTTCATCGCATCCCAAATGAATAGAATTTATTGTTGGATGTAATTTTCTGATCTGAATAGGAATTTAAAAAGTAAACCAAAAAAACTATTTGAGAAGATGGAAATTTTGAATTTTGTATGTCTCTTTGGAACTTATTTACTTTAACTACCCACCCCTAAATTTTATCGGGGGATTTTTCATTTAGATTTGGACAATATATATGTTAATCGAAAGAGCTCGACGAGCTGAGTCGAATGGTAACAAAATCAGCTTGATTTGATGATTTTGAACAAAATCACGAGCAAATGAATTTTCGTTGGAGTAACTGTTTTTGTGCGGCTAGAGGGTAGGTCCGCATTTCAAGGCTGCAAATCGGTAAAAAGATATAGGTTATGTTACTGGTGTAGAACTCAGCGACCTTTAGCTCCCCGCGAAACGCGTGTCGCAAAAACCCGCGCGAAGTACTGGGTTTTGCACAAGGTTTGCTATGACCATTTTGAGCCCACTTGTCTCAGCTCAGACTTTAGACCGCGGGCTGATTTTGGTGTCATTCGACTCAGCTCGTCGAGCTCTTTCGAATGATATATAGATTGTCCATATACAAAATATATCCGGCAAAATTTCGGGGTGGGTAGTTAAAGTAAATAAGTTCCGTCTCTTTTATTTCCTCACCAATTTTTGGCAACTAGGCATATAAAGCAAAAAGGATTGATTTTGGGAGAAACTAGTGAGAAGATAAAGAGGGCATACAAAGGTCAAAATTCCTAGGAAGACTGTAAATTATAATTTTTTTATTAAAGAAAAATTCTAAGAGAAAACTTAAAGGGTTTTGACCATAATCCCAGCATATTACAAAGTATTTTTCAACAAAATTGAAACCTGAGCCAAAAGTTCCCGTATTAACCAAATTGAGCGTTCATTCGAAGGACAAATAGTATTAAAAGCAGACACATTTTCACTTAATGAAGCAAACTCTGAATGTTTTAAAACAAATTCCATATGCCCAAATGTTTGTACTAAAGGGATCAATTCCAATCCATTTTCATTTAAATGCTGAAAAAAAAATTTTTTTTTGAAATCAAAAATAACCAAACCTTTTCTATTAAACGAATTGTTGCTGCGTTATAAGCAGAATGCCGAGCAAGTTTTGATAGCTTATCAGTGTAAGGAAACATATCTTCGTACTCCATAAGCACAGCATTAAAGCCAAGACGTGCAAAGAAGGGGAACAATTCAAATAGAAATTCTGGTCGAGGTGCTGCTCCTTTCAAGTCAAGATGAATTATACGCTTAAAAAATTAATTAGTGTATTTGTTAAATATTTGCAGACAAATTTTACGGACCTAGAAGTTCTCCCCCAAAAGGTCAATTTCCTAGTGATCACAAGACCCTGAAGGTCAAAATTTGGAGTCGACCGTCTGGTTGAAGTGATCTTTTGGAAGTTTAGCCTTAGGGCCATTGGATCACTGGGGACCTTATGGAGGTAGACCTTCTGGGTGTTGACCTTCCGGGGCGGACACAAATTTACAAATATTTTCAATTTTTTCATACCTTTTTGAAGAAATTCGAAGAAGTTTCCTCCCCACTCATTATTCGAGTTACTTGCGAATTGTAATCAATATACAAATATCGATAAAATGTAAAAATAAGCAGAATAATTAGAATAACTATTAACGAAGTTGAACGAAACGAATTTACTTTAAGAAGTTGAAATCGAGAATTTTGTTGTAAAAATAGATAAATATTTGTAATGGACCTATTTAAACTTCGACATAATCTGTTTAATATATTTTTACTTTTATTGCCTTCATTAGGCTCATGAATTAACGTGTAATTTCCTTTAGGATCAAGCATTTACATTTTTTATAAAAAATGAAAAAGAAATTTTTAAGCTTTCATTTCACCGAAAATAAAAATGTCCAAATTACATTATATCAAAAAATTAATTGTCATAGGGAACAAAAATTACATTTTGCCATAAAGGACAAAAAATACATTTCGTCACTTAATAGAGGAAATGCTACAGTAATCATTCTCCGTTTTTCTCGATTAATTCCCCTAGGGAATTAATATTTCAAACAATCCGTTGGATTGTTTGAAAACAAAAACAACACATCCCTAGCATTGGGATTGTTTGAAAACAAAAACAACACATCCCTAGCATTGGGAATTAGTCGAAGGTGGGAAAATACTTACGGTATTTCTACATTAACAAAAAATATACGTTAATATGTATTAATCATTTTTCTTATCGTTAGATCAGCTTTTGCTTTTCCTAAAAAATTTAAGGCAGAAAAATGAGTCACATTACCTCAAGTTGTACTTTTCAAATAGAAAAAATTAATCATGGATTCTTAACTTTTATGTATTATTTAAATAATTTTTTTTCTCTTAAAAATGAGTCTTTATTTTGAAAACTTTTAAAGAATAACAAAATTAAATTTTAAAACATCTTCAGCATACCCCTTTTCACAGCATACATATTCAACCTTTTTATTTAAAACATAATTGGACAACACGGTTATCTGTCACATGGACATTGAAATAAGAGATTAAACGATTTAGGAAGATTAAATTTTATTCTTTTAGGGAATTAGTAAGAAATTTTAATAGTGAAAGAGAACAAGTACATAAAAACAAGTCTGAAATCATAAAATTTTATTCACATATCATTACGTGATAACAATTCCTTTTTTAAATTAAAGAATAAAATATTAAAAACAAATTTACAGACATTCAGAAAACATCAGACAAGAAAAATGTATTGTGGTCCACAGCAGTGCTTCAAGTACATTTTTGTAGCAATTGTTCTTGTTATAGTTGGATGGAATAAAGAGGCAAGGGTTAAAAATCAGAATTTTACCTTTAACAATTTAGGCTTATTCAATGTCTATGAATCAATTGGGATTCACGATGAACGAAACACTTACAGATGAAGCTATTCAGGTATTGGCTAATAAAAGTGCGGAAGCAATTACCCCAGCCGTGTACACCACAATAAAAGATGCTTTTGCCTGTTTGTAAAAAATTTAAAAAATAGGAAAACATCCTTTATCTCATTTTAAGCTTTTGCTCCTGATACGTGGGTCAATGCATTGAACAAGGTCAGTTGGGGAATAAGGTTTTCGGATCCGGATATCCGGCTCCAAAAAAGGCCGGATATCCGAAGATTTCGGTTCGGCTACCGGATCCGGATATCCGAAGATTTCCAACTATCCGACAACCTTGTTGGGGAAACCTTTTCAGAACAGAAAACAAGCTTTTTACCCACCGAACTCAACCTTTCTCTCATTTTTCTAGACTATTAACAATGTGTTTATTAAAGTTTACTATCATAACAGATCAAAATATCAACTTTTCGCTGTGTTGTTCGTGAAAGTACGTTGATTGGCTTAAATATATACAGCAAAATGGTTTTTATTTGTACACATTAAAGATATAATTTTTGCTTGAATTTAGAACTCAACAGATTCCACTTTAGCTAATTCTACAAACGATCAGGTTATCAGATAAACCCTTTTCCCAATAAAATAATCTCTTAAGGTGAAGGCAATATTATCTTCCATGAATTACACTCAGGATCAGGTAAACATATTCTTCCGTTAAATCCACCTTTAAAAAGGTCTTATCATTACTGGCTAGTACATGTTCTGATGGCTGGGATGAAATACTCAATCTTTGCCATGCTGTGAATGCGACAATGAGTCAATTGCCTCCACACATTATTCAGATATTTTCAAAGGTCTCCCATTTTTGACATTAACCCTTCCAAAATTTTCTCAGCTTAACTGTTTAAATTACAGTATAACGACTCAAGTATGGCGCCAGAAGATAGTGAAGTAGGCCTAATTCAGGTTCCTCTATAGTAGAAAAAGACAAAAAAAACCAAAAATTTAACAGGATTTTAAAACCATTACACCTGACGAACTTGTGCAAATGGGGGATTTATTCCCCAAACTTAAATGGTTATTCAGCCTTAACTTCTACAAGCTAATGGATTTGTTAGCGCAAACTGTCCAAGGCAATGATGTAGCAAAAATGAAATTTGAACAATTGGGTATGAAAATGTATCAAAACAGAAATAAATGTTGAGGATAAATACATATTAATTTTTTCGATTAAAAAAATTAAATCTAAATACTTTATATTTGTTAACTGGAAATATAAAATCTCTTAGCTTTTTTTTAAAGTTACTTATTCATACACTATAACAGACAAACACGGGCAGCTTACCCTTAACTTTGTAAAAAAGCAGTAATGACGCGCTTAGGTTTGTCTCATTTTAACGCTTGATTTAATATTCAACAAAATTGGGCCGTTAAAACTGCTCCATTGAACAAAAAGGAAAAGGTTTTTTCTTCGAAACTCAAAGCACAAAAAAAGGTATACTAGAACGGCACGCGCATAACTAAAAACGCAAACATTGTTCTCTCACCCCCTATTAGCATTTAAATTTGTTTGCGTGAATATTTAAAAATGTCAAAGATTTTTTATTTACGTGCGTGGGATAAGTGAGTAATTGTTTTAACAATTAAATTTCAAAGCAATGTACACAGTTTAATTTGAATATTTGTTTGTTTTTATTTTTTATTTTGTCGCTTTAATTGTTTAAATTAAATATTCTTTTTTGTCAACATCCGCGCGGCGTATATAAATTTAAAGAAAACATTTAATTTTTGATTATTCTCCTTTTAGTAGGGGACGCTCAAATAGAAAGGGCACCTTTAGGAGAAAATAATATACCTCATTCATACCTTCCAGGAATGGGCTTCTTTCGTGAATTGCGCTTTTTTCGACTTCTACTTTCGCATTTTATTTTGTTCGCTTTCCTTCGCCTTTCGTCTTTCGTTTTTAAGGGGGCCCATACCTACTTTACTAATATCCCTTACAAGATACCTACCTCCACATTTACATATCCCGAACATTAGGTGGAGAACCAAAATTTTGAGTTAAAAAAGGCAGAAACAGCAAGTACAAATATCGTTTCCAGGGAAATGAATTTAAAACTATAGAAAAAAATTTAAGTGCTCAAGTTCACGTAAAAAATAAAATGGAAATTCGCAAAAAAAACTCAAAAATCTTTCTTTTCTTGTAATAAATTATTATCCCAAAAAAGGGTTCAAAATCCTGTCTGTAATTTATTAAGGAACGATTTAAATAACTAGGATAATGAATTTATTTTAATACCAAGAAAATAAATAGAATCTAATTATTTTTACGTCAATTATTAACTACAATATTCTTCTTTTCCCCCTTTCTAAAACGGGATTTTAAATTTATTGTGCGCGTATTTATTAATTGTTCCCTTTTTTATTTTACATATTCTCCGAATATGGCATTCATTTATTCCTTGAATTGTTTTCCTAAAAGCCTTCAAGGTGTCTCTTTTTATACACAAATGCTTAAAAATAACGCATCGTTATAGCCTGCTCATTGATGCTTAGCACTGACAGACACTGGCAATTTTGCAATTCAATGTTCGCTGATGCTTGTAATAAAATGAAGATTTATGAGGCAACGGGGAAACATGCTTTTTAATTATTATATGCATGCCAGCTTATAAAAATCTAAAAATCATAACAAAAATATTTTTTATTCTGAATATTTACACAAAGATCTGTTTATACTCTGTTTATACTAATTAACTTTCTTTTGGCACATTTAATTGTTTAGAAAGTGGCTGCCCAGACTAGTTCCTTGCCCCCTCTTACACGAAATCCCTTCCTCCCCCACTCTCATTTCTTTTTTCTTAACCAATTTTGGAGCGGATAGAGGGGCTCTGACGCAACACAGTCTTTACCAGCCTCTCCTTTTGCTATAAAGCCTTTAAATATTTTGCATTTCTCTTGGGAGTAAAAGAAAGCTGCTGACGTTTTATTATAAGTAAATTAAGAAGTATCACGAAATGAGCGAAATGAGCTAACTCAAACCAAGTAAACAAAAATTGAAATCCTTTATTATAAAGTACTACTTGTCTTTTAGTTTAATTAAAAATTAAGTTAATAAAATGGGGGAGAGAGGAGAGGAGGATATAAGTTGGATCCCGACATGTCGGGACGGATATATTGGGATATTTCAATGTACGAACATTCACCCTACAGATTTTGGGACCTACGGCCACCGAGTCTTGGATAGTACATTGCCCTATTGAAGAAAAATTTTTATGTCTTAGAACCAACTTCTAGAACCAACCAACGTTATTTTCGCCACCGAAATCCCAATGTGTGTCCAAAAGCCGCCTCTCTCTACAATACAAGTTTATCCTAATGGGTACAGCCCAAAAGCGCGGAAATTTTTCATTACATCCAGAAATTTTTCAGCTAGTTATGGCCTCGCGTCCTTTTGGGCGTGTCACAATACTAATATTTAATACAGGGTTTCAATAATTTTTAGTTATTTTCGGCAACTTATCTTAAATTAAATTACTACCTAAAATACATATAATAATAAAATGAAGGGCCAATAAAATGGGAGAAAGAAATTAGATCCTTTTAAGACGATTTAGTTTAGTTTGCTCAAATTTCTTATATCCCCTTCTCAAAATTGATTCTTTGGAGAAGCAATTTTTCCATCAAATTTCTTTTTTGGTAATTCGCCTAAAATTGCCTTTTTCTATTAGCATTTTATTTAATTTTGAGCTATTTTAGTCTACCTAAATCCATTTTTTCCAAAATTTCTTTAAATTTTTTCATTCTTTAATTTAAATCCATTTGGCTGAATTAAAATTATTTTTATATATTTAATTTCCATTTTGGATTTAAAATGGCAATTTACAAATTTTCGTTAGAAAAAAAAACATTTTTCATTGTTTTAAAGAAAGGATTACGTCCCTTTTCTTAGAAAATCTTTGTTTAAATTACTTAATACTAATTATAACATTTGAAGCCAAAAAAACAGATGCCAACTTTTTGTAAAAAATTTTTATATTTTTTACGATTACCTAAACTAAATTATATTTACTTCAAATAATTTTTTTACCTGAATTCATTAGACTATGTGTTAATTGTAAGAATAACATTTAGTTTCCTGGGGAACGGATTTAAAATTTTTGCTATTGGAAAGGAAGTTTGGTGGGGGAGGAGAATGTAAAAATGAGTTGAAGTCTACTTCCTTCTATTTTTCCTATTTAGCTTCTAAAATTAGCCTTTTTGGATTATATTCTTTTAAAAAAGGTAAATACAGGTTGGAATTTGCTTAACTATAAATCCGTTATATACCCTCATTAAAAAGTTATAACCCGATAAATGTAAACAACACTAAATACCTTTTGTGGGTGATCAGACTTGATCTACCCAATTAAAAAGAAGACCGCTTAACTGGGCTTCCAAATGATAGTATAAGATTCATTTGAATTGGATCAACACGAAAGAATTTATAACCGATCAAATAAGGATAATCAGAATCTATACATTTCCTCTGATTTATAAAATCAACTATTATCTTTAATTCATAGATCACTACCAAGTACTAATTTTTTATTTAATCTCCTTTGAACTCTTTTGAAATCTTCTCCTAAATAATCTCCTCAATAATCTACCTAAATTAATTCCACACACGAATTAAATGACGTAGTTGCCAAATTAAAGTTTAATTTGCTATAAAATCCTTTATCATTTGACACAATGTGCTTATATACACTTCATGGCTAATGAATTTAAAAACAATCAAATGATGAATTATAGTATTAAAATAATTTTACAGAGGCGGGGAAAGAACTTTTTCATTCATAAATACAAACAGCTGACTTACCTTTAACCAGACTTTTTAGCAAAATTTTAGTCAAAACAAACATATGCTTTTGTTACCATCACAGGGTTTTGGTATTTTCACATTAAACCCAGCCAGATTGCATATGTATTTCTGCAGCAAGTTTATTATTTTCTTAAGCTTTACCCTAAAGTTCATTTATAACTCCTTTCCAGATGGGCGATTGAGAAATCTTTAATAGATTTGTGCACAAACGAACGGTGAAAATCCTCTAATCCACTAGATCTACCATAATAAATTATATTTCAAAATTTATATTTTCGCCTAAAAAATTCTGAAAATTGCCTAAGAAAAACCTAGTCTTATCCAATACTACGGAGAAAATTTATTTATATCTAGTTTTTAATGCATTACCTCCAATAAATTAGCACGAACTCTCATTTCACATTTCTAATTAGCTAAAATTCCACGTACTACAAAATCTACTCTACCACGTACTACAGTACTTTGATTAACGCTAATACTTTTTTTCAGATTTTACAGCCTCATAATTTAAAAATTTCTATTTACTTTCAAAATTAAAATTTCCGGAAATGGGAAGTGAAGTATCCCGTGTTCAGTCAAACGGAGAAAACACCAAAAAACTTAGCAACGGCGGAAATGTTGCAACGAAAAAAATGTCACGTAGAATGTCAATGGGAACTACACCCATAAAAATGCCAGACCAGCAAACTACACCATCAATTAGAGTTGGTGGTTCAACAGGAATGCTCACAGTTCACGATAATGGTGATAAAATCTAAAATAAATTATTCTTACCATTTTAAATCAGAATGCGAAATGCAATGTCAACAACAGCAAGTTTCACAATCCTCCCGTCTTTCCCTTTCGATTGATCCAATTGTTCCTCGATCACGTTCTGGATCATCTTCGAGCCAGTCACCGACTAAACCATCTAAAAATAAATGCTCATTATCGCTCAAAAATATTCAGCTCATACAGGTAAAATGGATTCAGATTCTCCTTGAAATTTATATCTAGTCCAAAAGGACCACAAATTTAATCAATTTAAATTAATGATCAATCTTCGCTTTAGGGTTGCTTCAATAATCCACATGAAAATATTGGCTTTCGTATTCTAAAGCGTTCTGCTGAGCGTCGGAAAGACTTTGGGCGTTTCTATTCAGCAGTAAGCCTTGAACAACGTGAGCAAATTGCTGACACCATAAAAATATTACTTAAAAACTCCGTCAATTGTCTGGAAAGTCCAGACGAAAAAGTGAAATAGAATGTATTAAACAAAAATATTTTTTGAATTTGTAGCTTCAAGCTATGGCAATTGAGTTTGGTCAACGCTTTGTATGTTTCCGGGTTCATGGATTCAAAGCTGACTATTTTGCTTCTTTGGCAGGTAACGGATGCTGGAAAACAAAAACTATTATTTTGGATTATTTTTAAAGATTCTACAATCACTGAGTGTGTTTTATTGGATGCAGCTGTACATCCAGCGGCTGTCACATTAAATGCCTTTTCACAATTCATCACGATGGTTGATAATAAAATTTATAAAAATTCCTCATTAAAATGCATTTTTAGCTATTCTCATCAGTACGCGATGGTTTTTACATGGAAATGCGACGACTTCGTCGTGTCAGTAACAGTTTCTCAACAGTTTCAAATGGGCCTGGTACTTGTAAAAAATTAAGTGTTGAAGATGCAATAAAATCTGCAGCAAATTCCTCACTTGTAGCGATGGGGGCTGGGGTAAGAAGAAGCAGTACTACAAAAGATGGTGATGGCTCATACAGTCGTAGAGGTTCAGGAGGAAGTGTATACAGCGCGAATGCAACCAGCTCACGTTCAGTGAGTCCAGCAGATGAAGGAGCCTCCAAGAAACGTAGGAGTAAAATTTGATAAATTGGTTGGATTTTTATTTTAGGTGGCTCTTCTCCATTTGATGGAAGCAGTCAAGAAGAGGATGACCACCTAACTAATAAAAATATTGCCAATGGGAATAGACGTAGCCATAGTCGCAGTCCAAGCAGGAAGATTTCTGTTGCTACGAATTCTAGCGGGAAAGAACCTTATAGGGTAAAAAATAGTTTTTAATCGAGGCAATTCTCAATTTTTTAGACTAAAAAAGAATCAACTACATTAATTCCTGTGGAGAATGGTTCAGAGGAGCAACAACCTAGGATGACTACAGCTGTTGCCCACTAGTTTAAAGAAAACCTACGAAAATCTTTTATTTAAAACTTTTAATGTAATAAAAATTTACAAATTTATTGCTATATCAGTTGAAGGCAAGTTAAAACGCATCAACACAATTTTTTCTAAATCGCTAAAAATATAACATGTATCAGGGCATGTATGGGTCCTTCCAAAATCAAATTTAAAAAAACAGAAGATGGAAGGTAGTAGAAATAAAAAGCGAAAGAAGCGGAAGGGTAAAGAAATACTGAAGCGCAGATCCCATCCCTGATAAGTATACATATCTTGAAAAAAAAATCTCTCAAGCAAAACTCTAAAAAATATTAAAAATTTATCATAAGCTATAAAATTGGATGAGCAATAAAATTTAATCTAAAATGATTAAAAACCTTTCACTAATTTTAATCGCATTCAAAATTTTAATTCACTTGAGGTTTTCATTCAATTTTAAGATTGAGGAAAAAGCAAAATTAAAATTATGCAGCAAAAAATTACAACATAAAAAATTATAAGCGTGTAAAAATTATCAATTTCAGCATAAAAATTTCCAATATTTTCTCAATAAATTACTTCAAGTTTAAAGAAAATATGCGGAATGTTGTGACTTATAGGTGGTCCAATGAGAAATGAGCCTTGAACCACCACCCCCTTCTCATTTTCAATCTTCAATGGTTTATAACTCGGTCCCTGAATGTCGGATTGACTTCCTCCCTCCCTCAGCAAAAAAGCTCTTAGAAAAACACATCATTTATAAAATAAAATCAGTCCAGCCAAAAAATCCCAACCTATAAGTGTCAAGATACCCCATATGCTGAAATTGATGGTCAATAAATCAAAAATGTTATATAAACAAAAATAAAATATTTAAGAACCAATGAAAAGAAAGCATACTTTGAAATATCTGCTTGTTGAGTACCCAAATTGGTAGTAGTTTGGAATTCGCCCCCCCCCCTTTTTTCAACGTTTCCCTGACCGTTTTGAGCTTTCTTGTTTGATACATAATTTATCATATATCATTCGAAAGAGCTCTTCGAGCCTGGTCGAATGATACCATAATTGGCTAGATCTGATCATTCTTACCAAAATTATAAAGCTAAATCCTATTTGGGTAAACTTTTTGTGCCAATGCAAGTGGATAAAATAAGCGGTCACAACTTTGTTCACTTAAGTCAGATTTCGTTGATTTTAATGTCATTCGACTCAGCTCGAAGAGCTCTTTCGAATGATATATAATTTGCCATAAAATGAGAAAAAACTAGGAAAAAATAGAAGGGAAAAAAGGGGGCGAATTCCAAACTATTACCCCCAAATTTCTCGTCTTGTTATCGTCTGTCTGTTTGACTTCCAGTATATTTATTAGTTATATGATTTGTTGATGTTGTCGATGCATTGCTTGAAGATCGTTGGTGCTGTCGAAATTTTGAGTGGAAATTGACATTGTTTTCCTCACTTCCACTGCTAAAACCAGAACCAGTAACTCCATGTGCTTGAGCAACTTCCCTCAATGAGCTTATTGTTTTACGAAGCCAGGCCGGGCGATTATCATTAACTGAATAACTTAATAAAAGAAAAATTTTTTAGGTTCTCTAATAAAAAAAAACCTTCCATTCTGCAACAATGTGCTTACCGACATCTGAAAATGAATTATAAAAAACTTCAAAATAACTAAAAATTATACTTGATGTGCCAAATCCTGGTTTTGACATTGTGATTCAACAAGCGCTAACTTTGTTTGAGCCAATTCTAATTCAACCTGTAATTCATGAATTGTGTCATAAATAAAATAAAATTAACCTGACGTATATGCTGCTCGTACTGCTGTAACTTCTCTACTAGTTCCATCATATGCATAGCCGATGTACTAATAAATTTAAAAAATAATTCATACACTTAGAGAATATTAACTCGTTCGTTGCCGTGGTTGATCCTACTGAACTCCCCTCGCCATCATAAGTTGATAATGAACTGCTAGGTCTTTGAGAGTTACTGGATAGGTCAAGACAATCGGCAAGTTCATTTGAGCAACGATCGCAGACAGAAACTTTGGACTAAAAAAGATTAAATCTCAGAGCAATGCAAAATGTCGATAATAATACCGCTATGAACCGTTTGAGTTTTCTGAATTGACGCTTATCCTCATCACTGGCAAGACCAAGTTCTGTACATATCTTTTTGTATCTAAAATTACAGCTTACAATTAGAAAGTAATAAAGTTAAAAAACATACTCAACAATAACACCTTCAGATCGACGATATTCTTCTTCTAATCTAGCAACCTCATCGCGACATTTTTGTTTGATCTTTAAAAAACGGAAAGCAATTATATTTACAATTGATAAGATTACAAATTCAGATTCTTCTCGTAGTTTTCGTTCACGATCTGCCAGTTCTTCACAGTCGCGATTCTTTATTATCATTTGATTGAGTGTTGTCTCCAATTGATCTTCAGTCTAAAATTTTAAGAATTAAACAAAACGGGAAAAAAGCAAACCGTATCAAGACGCTCTTGTAAACAAATTTTTGAAGTAACTTTAAAGAAGAAAAATTAAAGCTTTTAAACAAAATTCAACCTAGTTCACGAGCCAAATAGTCATTCTCACGTTCCAATCGCAGAATTTGTTCCTTTAGTCCTTGCGACTCGCGCTGAAAAAATCCGTAATTTGACCAATTAATAAAAAACTCACTTGTGCACGCTCCAAGGGATCTTGTGATCTTACAATTAATAAAATTATTTTAACGAAAATATAAAATGCTCACTCAATCTCTTGTCGTTTAAGCTCATGCCATTCTTTCTCATACTTGGACAATCGTTTGTGAGATATCTAATTTTCATTTCATAGTCAAATTTTACAAATCATACCTTTAATTTAACTGCTGCGTGTATAAGTTCTCTAGCAGCGACTTCTGTCCGATATTTTCTTGGCAAATTCACACGGAAAAATTTTAGAATCCCTTCAAAATCGGAGTGCAAAAGCTCCTTAAAGCGAATTAAGCCAAAAAAATAAATTAAAATAACCTTATTTGAATCCTTCAATAAAGCCAGCGAGATATGAAATATTGTATTCATTCCCTAAATTTAATTATACTAGTGAACAACCAAAAACGAATACCTCCGCGAGAAATAAATCAACAATGAAGAAAACCATTTGTAAGGGAAATTTTGCTGTAAAGAGAGTAAGGAACCACTGGGAAGCATACCTGTGTACAATTTGATTAAATAAACAGTTTTAAGTAATTACATGTGTGTTTCTATGCCGATTTCTTGGAAATGTGAATATAATTCATGCGCGTAGTCCTTGAAGAAAAGATTTTTATAAATTTCCTAAGAATCGTAACAAACGCACCAACCAAAACCCACAAAACGGAAAATTTATATTCCATAAAATGTACAAACCTTAATCAAACATTGAAGTTGGTAAAATCTTAAATGGAGTGCATCAAATCCAGTTTTGAATAATTCACGCATCCCGTAATCGAACATTATGCGAACTAGCACACAAAAGGCCTGCTCTTCTGGCATCTGCAATTAAGTATAGTTAAAAAAAGTTAAGAATAAAAATAAACATGCAAAAGAAGCGCAGCAGCAAGAAAGGAAAGTCCTTGACAATAACCGACTTCATCATCATACAGGGAATACTAAAAGAGTGTTAAGTTACATAGAATTTCGAAAATCATTACCGCTTTGCTAATCCTATAGAGCGCTTTTTGTCCTCCTTTATCGTTTTCTTCTGTAAAATATTCATGTGCTGGGAATGTTCTATGGATATCACGAAGAATAATAGCTTCTGATGGGCACTCCTACAAAGATATATTTCATTTTGCATATTGACGATAATAGTAAACCTTTTCCAGCAACATTTGATAGGCTTGCACCAAATCTGCTTGAACTGGTCCAATGCGTGCGAGAAGAAGCCATACTTCGCCACGCAAAACATCGGGTATTCCGTCGTGAATCAGAGAATTAAGACCATACGGTCTTCTGCAAGAAAAAGTAAGGATCCGAATTTTTGAAAAGAATACCCACTGTTCAGGCGTTTGCTTCCATAAATCTATCATCTCATTCCACGCAGCCAATCTGTCCTCAGAACATTCTCGACAAACATCCCCCGAACCAGAAAGCAAAGGCTCATCGCTATCTTAAAAAGGTTCGATAAATTTGATATTTAACGAGAAACTTAATCACCTTTTATTTAAAAATTTATAAAATATTTTAAACCTGAATCAGATCCATTTGCAGGGTGAATAAGTTGGGTTGGCATATGACGTGTTGGGGATCTTTCCATGTCACCGTCAAATGCTGTAGAAGAAAGTTGACGTTCTCGTTCAGTTGTCGATTCAAAAATAACAACTTTCCTATTAAAAAAAAAATACAGTTTTGATTCAAAATTAAAATGGGATGAAAAAAAATTTTCTCCCCACTACAAATAAAAATGACAATTGATTGCTTACAATTGGTCATCACGAATAGCATTGCATGGATCAGCTGAGAGTTCGTTCATCTAAATGCATGCAATTTTTATACAAAAAATGCTTTTTAAATGGAAATTTATAAATATTTGAAAAGACTGTCACAAAATTTACTGAACGTAGTCAGAATTTTTGTCGTTCTAACTTTGATATTTAGAATTTCGCTATTTCGTATTAGGGGTACGGCCCACTTAGTCGCGGGCCACTTAGTCGCGACCACTTAGTCGCCGGCCACTTAGTCGCCAACCCACTTAGTCGCCGGCCACTTAGTCGCGATGGTACTTTTTTCATGTCGCTTAAAAACTTAAACCAAGACTGCGCAAACCGGTTTCTAAAAGTCGGTATTCATCAGAATTTATTAAATGTAAAACATTCTAACAAAAATTCTAACAAATCTGTTGTTGGAACCACAACCCATTGTTGGAACATTATCCGGGTCCCAAATCCGGGTTTTTTGAGATTTCCGGATTAAAACCGGATTGGATTTATCCAAAAAAATCCAACCGGATCCGGTCTGGTTCAAGTTGCAAATCCGGAATCCGAATCCGGGTCCGGCAAAATAGATTTTGCCGGTCACTACTTTTTAGCTACTCCGCGACTAAGTGGCCGGCGACTAAGTGGGCTGGCGACTAAGTGGCCCGCGACTAAGTGTCCGTGTCCCCGTATTAGATGTGTAATTCCTGGGTACGGCCCACTTAGTCGCGCGGCCACTTAGTCGCAGAGCCATAACTTGCTTTAAGATTTCCGAATCTTTCCAAATTTGGTATTAAACGATTCCTCTCATCGAGCTAAAGAGATTGGTACCAAAATTGATAAGGGCCAGAAATTTTTTAGCAAGTTATGGCTCTGCGACTAAGTGGCCGCGCGACTAAGTGGGCGTGTCCCGTAATTCCAGTTAAAGTTAAACGACAAAACATTAGAGAGTATAAGACAGACAACTGGAAAACATGTCCACTAGAGTCTAGCAATTACTTTTCATTTGTTAAATTTGGGAAAAGTTTGATAAAGTAAATACAAAATGGTTAATTTAAAAAATTTTTAATTACTGTTTTTCGTGCCAGCAGTCTGTAAGTTTCTGACACTGCCCTTCGCGGCGGAAACCAAAAGCTAGATTAAAATCAAATTGTAAAATTAACTTAAAAATTCCGGACCGTTCATATTGCTGAAAAATTCTGGCCTTGCACTCAATAATAAATCGTAGCGATTCGTCAAGCCCTTCAAAAGTAACATCAACCTCCAAAAATTAACTCAGTTTATAATGAAAATTATGACTTACAGCTACAGACATGAACACTCGCGTATCTAAATTTTTGAATAATTTTTAATTTTATTCCTTTCTACCTCTTGGAGTTTCTGTATTTAACACCTCAAAATTCCAGGCGCCAGGGTTCCAACGTGCTTCTATAACAAATACTCGAGGATTATGCTGACCCTTAAGAAAATATTATTGCTTTCAAGCAAAACGCAATTTACACTTACTTGCCCTGCACTTTTCATTTCGAGCAAATGCCTAAAATCAGTTGGAAAAATAAATCGAATTGTTACGTTACATGTCTGATTGACGCAAGTTTCTGCCGGGTGCCAGCAACATTCCAAAGCAATTTTTGACCCGCAAATGCCTAGGTCCTGCAGTCTGTTTCAACATAACCAGTACAAGTTTATCACGATCGCGCCGCATCTAAAGAAAAATGGGATCATTGTGGATCGTTCGAATCACGCCAAACTCGCCTTAAAGCAATTCCTCTCCAATGGACAAACAAAAAATCCTTGTTGTTCAATATCAATGTAACTACCATCATTGTTGTTGTCAATGGGGTATCACGACTTTTGCGCCGAGAACATTTGCGCCGCGACTTTTGCGCCGCGACTTATGCGCCGGGGGACTTTTGCGCCGCGACTTTTGCGCCGCGACTTATGCGCCGGGCGACTTGTGCGCCGCGACTTTTGCGCCGGGCGACTTATGCGCCGCGACATTTGCGCCGCCATAATTTAAAAAAATAATATCTATAGTCGGACCTAATTATAGGTACTCTTTAAAAATGGTATCCAGGAGCTGAAGGAATTTCAGGAAGTACAATATTTCGGGAAGTACAATAGCCCCCTCTAATAAACCGACCACCTAGAGGTATCCAAGAGCTGGAGGAATGACCCCCCCCCCCCTTGACTTTTTCAAATCGGGATATTTTGTCTGCTACCCATATTCAGGTTGATTTTCTGCCTGAAGAGGGTGCACTATAATGTAGGGTTGTCGGGTCCAGATATCCGGATCTGAAAAAGGCCGGATAGCCGAAAATTTTAGGTCTGATATCGGATCCGGATCTTGATATCCGAAGATCTCCAACTATCCTACATCTTCTATAGTAAGGTCCGGCTGTAGTTTTCCATAATTATTAATGATAGTGGCGGCGCAAAAGTCGTCCGGCGCAAAAGTCGCGGCGCATAAGTCGCCCGGCGCAAAAGTCGCGGCGCAAAAGTCCCCCGGCGCAAAAGTCGCTCGGCGCATAAGTCGCGGCGCAAAAGTCGCGGCGCATAAGTCGCGGCGCAAATGTTCTCGGCGCAAAAGTCACGGAACCGTCAATGGTTATCGCGGAAGGAGATAAACGTCTTGTCGTATTCGAGGTCGATCTGTAACTATTCGGTCTGCTTACTATTCTCCTCTGACCATCCCTTTCGCGGATTTCTAATAATGCTTCGAATTCAAATAACTCTCCCGCCTCAGATTCATTTGGAATTGTCTGGTACTGAATTATATTTGATGTTGAAGCTTCCATTGAATACGAAGAACTCAATCTTCTTGAATATGTCTTTATGTCTGCGGTGGTTAATGCAGAGGAATGGAAGGGAATGATAATGCAGTGAATAAAATTATAAACGGCATTAACTTCATAGCGAGATTGTAAAACTAACGAAATTTAAGAAATATACTCTAACGTTCAACTTTTTCATGCAAATAGAATTATTCCTTTCATTTTCAATTCTTTTACTTTCCCATTCTAACTAATACTCGCTCACTGGCAGGCTTAATTTTTCAACTCCACATACATACTAGAGAAATGAATTGTAAGAATATGTATCTACGAAAAAATTAAATTTACATTAAAAGACTTCGATTTTTTCATTAAGCGCGTTTCCGTATTTTCTTAATATTTTATTTTTCAGTTATAAATAATTTTGCTTAATTATTCTTTTTGTTTAAACATATAGCAACATGTCTTACATGCTCCCACATTTACATAATGGCTGGCAAGTTGACCAGGTTATCCGTTTTAATTTTTTATCAATTATAAATTTCACTGATAATATTAAAATATAGGCCATTTTGGCAGAGGAGGATCGCGTGGTTCTTATACGTTTTGGTCATGACTGGGATCCTTCGTGTATGCGTATGGACGAGGTTTATTTTTAAGACAGATTTTAATCGAATTAATCTCTTTAGACGCTCTACAAGATTGCCAATAAAATCAAAAATTTTGCAGTTTGTTATCTCGTAGGCAAGTTGACCAGGTTATCAATTCCTAATTTTTTATCAATTAAAGATATCTCTGAGGTTCCTGACTTCAACAAAATGTATGAGCTTTATGACCCTGTTACTGTGATGTTTTTCTTCAGGTTTGGCTAGAAAAGGAAAATCTAAAAATTTTTTATTGTAGAAATAAGCACATTATGGTTGATTTGGGCACTGGGAACAACAATAAGGTAACCTCAATTTTAGGATGAAATTACGGATCTAAAAGAAGCCTCGAAAAATTTCGGGTTGCGTCTGTTTTAGATTCGATTTCCGGTACTTTATGGATATGTCACCCCCTCATATTTTGAGTCTCAGAGTTTTCCTTAAACGTAGAAAATGGTCAGAGATTATTTTCTTCTCCATGTCAATCAGTTTTCTTTCTTCAAGCAAAATAAGTGAAATGTGGTAAATGAAGAAACGAAATGAGTGAAATGTAAGTACAAAATATGTGAAAAGGCAAAATAAACAAGCAAAATACGGAACTTATGCAGTTTAGGTGTCCTTTTTTTAGCCACGCCCTTTTTTCCTTTTCCATCATCAATCAACCTTATTTTGTACACAATGGTCAGCCTTTCCTTCTCCACATCAATCAATTTAGCCGAGTCGTAATTTTTATTTTTAAAATTTTTTAGGAAATATAAGTTAAATTGAATGAAAAAATCGAATTATAAATCTTAAGTGTCAATACAATAATTTTCGGTTACTTGCATCCAAAAATGATAAAAAATATCTTTCCCGCCAAATTTTTTTCTCCACAGGAATTCTTCCATATAACTGTTTAATAATCCCCTATTTGTTCCATAACGCTGTTTATGATCCATAACGCTGTGATGATTATTGTATTGACACTTAAGATTTATAATTCGATTTTTTCATTCAATTTAACTTATATTTCCTAAAAAATTTTAAAAATAAAAATTACGACTCGGCTAAATTGATTGATGTGGAGAAGGAAAGGCTGACCATTGTGTACAAAATAAGGTTGATTGATGATGGAAAAGGAAAAAAGGGCGTGGCTAAAAAAAGGACACCTAAACTGCATAAGTTCCCAAAATACTTGAAGAAGAAAAAACTGATTGACATGGAGAAGAAAATAATCTTTGACCATTTTCTACGTTTAAGGAAAACTCTGAGACTCAAAATAGGAGGGGGGGGGTGACATATCCATAAACACGATTTCCTGCGTTTTCTTAAAATCTTACAATATTCGCCGAGTTATCAAAACGCTTAAATTTAGATCAACTGGCCTATGCACGATGGGCAAGAACTCATTGACATTATCGAAACTGTTTACCGAGGTGCTCGAAAAGGAAGAGGTTTGGTGATTTCACCAAAGGACTATTCTACCAAATATAAGTACTAAAGAGAAGATGGATTTATGAAGTAATTTTGGTGATCGGTTTGGTATTTCAATAAAATGTAACTTAAATTTCGATAACGATAAACTTTCTTTTGAATCTGTCCACACTCTTCAAAAATAAATTTTATTTCCATATTACTTACAATTAGAAATCTAAAAATTTTACAAAATCTTTAATCACAACTTGCAAGTTTAAACAGTTCATAAAATTTGTAAAATTGATTCTTATTTGATGAAATGTTGGCTCTCATCTTTATTAATTCAAACCTGCTTATTTGAAAGGCAATTATTGATTTCAGCAAATGCCAAAGTGAAAATTCCGGCCATAAAACGTTTTCCTCAAAGTGTAGATATGTAAATTCGCGGAACTAGAAAATAATTATAAATAAATTTGTCAATATAAATAAATCTCCGATACCTACCCTCATAAGCATGAAGTCGCTTAATCGTCTTTCACTAGTCCTGACTACCTGAAATTTTTTGTATAATTTTTTAATCATAAATATAAACCATGTCAAGTGGAAGACATTTATATGTGTCCATACATTCATCAACAATACAACCATACTCGCTAGTTTTGTCGTGGTGATCAGATTGAATTTTTTGTTTTGCTCCTTCCACTGCTCGAAAAAGCTCATTACTTGAAGTATATGCCAAACATATATTCAAAAAAGTGCTGTAACATTTTTATTGTAGAAAAATGTCTATTTTAGAATGAAAACCTTCCTTTGTTCCGTGTAATTGCCTCAATTTGCGTGATCAGTGTGCGTATTTTCTCAGGCAGCAACTGGAGATCTCCAAAGAAACGGATGCAAACTTTATGGCTGGCAGATTCTTCGCTATTTTTATATAAAAATTAGGTTAGAAATTAAGATTATAGAAACCATGGATAGGAGGTAACTAATGAAAGACCAAAGGAAAAGTTTAATCCAGGGTAGGCATCGAACCTGCGACCTCCTGGCAGTTAATGTTAGGCGCTTGCGCTCACCACGTGCAGGTGCTCTACAGCTACTGGGGCGCTGTTTTCACCTTCTCTTTTAATAAATCTTAAAACGCCGCATAGTAAACGTACATGAATTTGAGACTTAAAATAACATAAACCTTTTTTGAAGCAAATCCAAAAGTCTAGTGAACTTGATTTCTGCCAGCTCCATAAGACCTTTAACCTCTGATTCTGATCGTTTAAAGTTTTCTATACTGAATGCATAGAGAGTAACTTCTTGAATGCCCACATAATCACACCAATCCAACACCTGATTTAACAATGGCTTAATTAAAAACTTCAAAAGACCTTTGTAAGCTGCTTGAATCCAAGCTCATGGCCCTCCAGTACATTAGAACAATTATGCGCGCGAGCATATCTTCGATTACCATCCATAATAAATGCAACATGACGAGGGATAGGGCCCAACTTTAAAAATTTTAAACCAGCGAAGGTTAACAAAACGAAAAAATTAGAAACCTTTATAATCCAAATTGCTAGCCGGAACCACCATGCAAGCTTCTGACGTTGAAACCAACCGCATTCTCCGACGGCAAATGGTTCATCATTAAATCTATCATTGTTTATTTCCATCGGCAAGCTTCAATTAATAACTGCAGAAAATAAAAAATCCGAATAAAAATCATAAACAACATATTAAAACGTAAAAATTCAATATTATAATACAGTAAATTTTTTGCAAGAGCTAATCGAGTAAACCGCAAATACCGCGAAGCCCACATACCACCGAGCTATAACATTGGGTTCGCGGTACGCTGGCCTACTCCCAGTTATCCGTTTTAAACAGAATTTAAAAATCACTAAAAAAATTTGATCAATTCAAACTTAATTGAAAAATTTAAACTTATTTAAAAGTTCATTGTAAAAATATTATGATACACAAATTGTTTAAAATAATTTTTTAGTATTCAACAAATACATATGTGTGGTGTCTTTGTAATTTTATATTTTAATAATGGTCGAAAATGCTCCACAAAATTTTTACTGGACAATTTTTGAACATAAATTTTAGAATTACAGAGGGAATTGCTAAAAAAATTCCATTTTAATATAGTTAAAATTGTCCAAAAAAACTTTGAGGAATATAGAGATAATCAAAAAACATTAAAAATCACTGCCAATCAAATTAGTGAGGAACAGAAGCAAATGGCGCAAGCTTATACGCATCACTATTCTTTTTCATTAAAAGCCAAATTAATTGCCTCCAGTCTCGCCGGTCTCACCAGCACCCTCTTGCTCGTCGGCAGCGGTATCGCTTGTCTATAAAAAGATTTGTTAAAAATATTTTAATCACATGATAGCGGCATTTAAAGAACGATACTTGCGAACACCCACTAACAAGTAATGTCAGTAAAAATGTCTGGGTCACAGTACTTGCCCAAACTCAACAGGTTATCTAT
This sequence comes from Meloidogyne incognita, assembly GCA_036172945.1. Classification (NCBI taxonomy): domain Eukaryota; kingdom Metazoa; phylum Nematoda; class Chromadorea; order Rhabditida; family Meloidogynidae; genus Meloidogyne; species Meloidogyne incognita. Next base: position 27,492 of record JARQAC010000040.1, on the reverse strand, counting down.
TTTTCGCAAATGTCGGTCAAAGAAATTGCCGATATGAACTAAAAAACTAACCCATAATGTGAGGTTGTCTCGCAAAAGTTGCATAATAAGAGTCGAATCTTTGTATGAGTCTTCGTTTAAGGTATCCAACTCAGCAATTGCATCGTCAAAAGCCTGTAAAATTTTTTATAAAATTTTGAGTTATATGGGACTTTTAAAATATGGTTTCTATGGGCCCCTTAAAGAACGTTTTTTGAGCCAGCTGACTCATAATCATCTTGTTCAAGAGCGGAAAAAGCTAATCTCAAGCTTTTAACTCAAGCTTAACGAGAAAAGATGACTCAAACCCAAAACAACTTAACAAACTAATAAACCTGTTTGGCAAGCTGGCAAGCCTTATCAGGCGAGTTCAAGATCTCATAGTAGAAAACAGAAAAGTTGAGTGCCAAACCGAGACGAATTGGATGAGTTGGTTGCATCTTATCCTTGGCAATATCTATAGATATTTTTTGCTTTAGTTATATTATCTATAACAAACCAAAAGCTTCCTGATAACTTTGTTGCGATTTCTCGACAACACCTTAATGAACAAAATTGTGAAAATTAAGATTAAATTAAGCTAACTGTTCCGGTCATCACCAGTAGCGACCTAAAAATTTTTGATTTTAGATTCAAACTTGGAAAAATAATCTTACAACCTCAGCAAGATAGCGATAATAGTCACCCTTCATCTTAAGATAGAACACCTTGGATTCAGGATTTCCAGCCTTTGGGATAAGATACTTGTCTAAGAGATCCTGAAAAAATAAAAATAGATAAACAATTTCTTAAAGCCTACCAAAACATCGTGGCAAATATCGCGCAATTCGCGCTCAACTTTCTCGCGGTATTCCTTAGCCATTTGTTGCTTCTTCTCAGAACCTTCAGTCTTTTGTTCAATCGATGAAATAACACGCCATGAAGAACGGCGAGCCCCAACAACGTTTTTGTAAGCAACCTTAAAAATAACAAAATTTAGAGAAAGCCAGGAAAAATTAAGTACAGATAACAAATTGCGTTCTTCATTGGACAACTCGGCACCAAGTTCGGTAACCTTTTTCATGGATTGAGCCATGTCATCATAACGTTCGGCTTGTTCAGCCAATTTGGCGCGTTGAACAAGTTCTTCCTTATTCTCTGCCATTTTTTAGGTCGAAGTAATAAAGTTTAAAAGTTATGAATATGATCTATAAATAAATAGAGATTGTGAGTATCAAAAGATAAGCTTAGTACAAAGTGTGGGTAATTTTTTGCAGAAATAATTTTTTTTCCTTAAAGAACATTTTTCGAGAAGATTATGAGATTATTTAGACTCTAAAAACCCAAGGAAAAATACAGGAAAATAAGTTTAATGTGAGACCACCCGAGACTAAATGTAGAAAATAGTCACGTAAAATGAATGTCTTCACTGGACAAAATCTCAAAACAAGACAGGATATTTCCTAAAATAATATTTAGGTTGGGAGAACTTTTTAAACGTCAGGAATACTAATAGTGTTTATAATCAAAAGGAACCTGGAGTTGGATGAAGTGAAAGAAGAATAATTGTGAGGGAATGGGAGGAGCAAGGACCACTTCTGCCACACCGCTTTTGTTGAGGGACCACGCGCGCCACACTGAGCATCATATAGAGACTTAGCCAATATGTTTTCTTCTTTACTAGTAGGGGCCGTTACTCATTAAATAACTATGTGAAGAGAGAAACAAAGATAGGGCGTTTATAAAGCAGTGTATGAATTCCAGGGACTATCACAAAGCGTCAACAACAACTTAAATAAATAAGGGGCCGTCTCTAAGAGGACAGCAATGGATGGAAGCCTTAGTTGTTTATGACTGAAAGCGGGCGTATGAATTCCAGGGACTGTTTTAAAAATATCAGCAAATGTGAGCATGCAACAAAAATAGAATAGGGGCTATCTCTCATTGAACAACACGACTAACATTGAGGAATTTGAGCAGTCAAGCGGCTTTTTATGTATGAATTCTGAGGGAGAAAAAGGAAATGCTTTTGTGAGTATCCCTCAAAATGTGCACACATACATATGCCGGAATTCTTGCCTTGATAATACTAATGTCGAAATAAAACAAGCTTCATTGCTCACTAAAAGTTTATTGGATATTTTTCAATGAACTTTTATGCCACATGCTACCAAGATTCTAAAATTTAAATGTAAAATCAGAAGGGGTTTTTAACAGAAAATTGATAAGCGTGAGTCATCATCGTTCGAATATACTAAGTAAATATTTATATACGTCTTTCCAGTCGAAGTACAAAAAATAGGAGTATATACATAATTTCCGTTTAATCTAGAAATAGACTATATTATAGATGCGATACCAACGAAAAAAGTCATAATTTATTGATATCAAAAAATAAAAGCTTGTGAACGCCAAATATATAATTGAAAGAAATTCATTGAATTTATATACGGATTATCCTGTTTTTAGTATTCCATGAGATTTTAAGGCAAGTATATATCTTCAGCAGATACAAAATACTTAGGTAACGTTTATTCTAAAAACAGGATAACAATGAATCATCGTCATTTAATGTGTTGAGCTCGTAACTTTGTGAGAACTATTACTCTACGGGAAAATAAAACAAATTTTCACTACATGAGAATATCCAACAAAATTCTCAAAATTTTTAAAGTTACGTGCCCTTCATTGCTTTAGAATTTACACTTCGTTGTGTTAAATGTCATCTTTAAAAAAATTTTAAACAGTCTCCTTCCCACTTATTTCTTTGTTCTTCTAGACAGAATTATATCCTTGACGTTTGGCACGAACACGTCCGATCAAATAAGCCACCAACACAATAATGACCAACCCACCAAGACAAGCACCAACAATTATCTAAGGGAAAGGAATAATTAAATCTTACTTAAAATGGAGAAAATTACAGGCACAAGATCAGAAGTACGAGCATCCGCGGCACAATACTGATACGCTAAATTTAATAGGGTTTTCTTAGGCTTATAACAATGGTAATATTACATTGCGTATTGTTGAAGGACGGCGAAGTCTGGTTCGCGAACGCGACAATCTGTGATTAAATAGTGACTAAATGAAAATAAAAAAGCTAACCTTTAATTGATTGAAATGAAGAACCGAATCCGTGGAATTCAAAGGGAGGTCATTTTGTGAACACAGAAAACTGAAAGTAAGACATTTGAACATTTGACTCAAAAAAGAATTAGCTGAAACAAGTTAATTCTTACCCAGTTGGTCCATAAGAAGAATTGACAGATGCAGTCCAGTCTACTCGCGATTTTTTGGGTTGACCATAATAATGCGGAATTGTAATGTCTAAAATTAAAGACTATAGAGGTATAATTCGATGGAAAACCCCCGTTCCTATCCCGTTTTCTTGCAATATGACTTTGGGCCGAGTGGTGACTTTATTATAGCCGTTCAAAGCTGGACCGCAAGTCTGGAGTTATAAGGTATATGAGCCTATCTAATCCCCTATCTAATGGCATCGGAGGAATATAAAATTCGCGATAACAGCCAACGATCGCCCCTTGTTATACTATAATAAAAGACATTGTCAAACTTTGTTCTGTAGAGTTCATGTTGCTGTAGAAAAAGACAGTCAGAAAGTATTCCTTCAGCATATAGCTGTGACCATCATCAGATTTGTTAAATTCCAACGAAATACGCCTTAAAATAAAAATAATAAATTAAAAAATATTTTCAAAAACCATGGATAATTTGTCTCAGTCTCAGGAACAGTTGGCGTCATTAAAGGAACAAAGTTGAAAGTCAAACGTTGAAGTTTTTCTACACAAGTACTAGCGTCCTCGTCCAAAGTTGTCTCTCCGGACTCAGGAACAGTGAACTGACGTGAAAGAGTAGAGTTGTGCTTAAAATTAAATGTTAAATAATTTAATTTCATTAAAAAACTTCGTCTTTGTAGTTAAGAGTTCCAGTGATACCAGCTTGAAATATCAGGCAAAAAGTTTTTTTGCTTGGTTTATCAGGAACTGACAGGTGAATACCGAAAGAACGTTCAGCAACCATAAAAAATATTGCGGTGTAAAGAATTAAAAGTTTCATTTTTTAATTGCAAATATATTAAATTCTGAAAAAAAGTAGAAACAGATTGAGTCAATAAATATAATAAAGCCTAAATAATTATTCACTATGAAGCAAAATTCAAAATTTTTCGTGGTAGCGTAAAATATTAATAATTAATATGTATGTAAAAATATTTAGGTATATGTGTTTGTTGACACCAGAAATAATCAGTGGAATTGTTTACCTTTTCTATTGAAAAACGTTATCAAACTGCAGATTTATTTTTTTCGTCAGACTCAATTAGCAGGAAACGATAGATAAGGGCAGCCAGGCTACAAACAAAATTTTTGGGTAAGGGACGTTTCAAGACGCCATTTAAGTCAATTATTTTTGGCCACAATTTTTTTTTGATTCTTGACCAATTTAAATAATTATTTTATCAATCAAATGATCTGGATGTGGTGATTATCTTTCTAGCATGAAAAAAAGTCGATTATAATTATTTTATCAATCGAATGCTCTGGATGTGGTGATTATCTTTCTAGCATGAAAAAAGTCATATTGAGCACCAAACCGTCTGTATTCCACATAAAATTCGAGTTTTCGTCCAAGGATAGTTCGCCATGGTTACCTTTAGTTAACACGTTTTTTTATTTGCTTTTAATTTAATTTTTAGTATACATATAATGGAAATGATAAGCGCTGGTGATGCCTTGATTGTGCTAGGATCTCAAACAGTATTTTTCATACTTGGTTGGCTATTTTTTATGAAGCAACTTTTCCGTGATTATGAGGTTAATTAATTGTTAGAATTTTTAACGTGAATTTTCCTGCGGGTATTTTTATAAAAGAAAATTTAAATTTATTCGCAATTTTAAAACTGATAAATTTTAATATTTCAGGTAGATCAGAAGGCCGTACAAATATTTTTTTCTGTAACATTTGCTATCTCGTGTACACTTTTTGAGCTTGTTATCTTCGAAATTCTAAATGTTCTTAGTAATAGGTTTGAACTTTTAAAAAATAAAAATTTTTTTAATAATATTAATCTGGTTATCTCCCATTAATAAATTTTCAAAATTTATAGTTCGCGTCTTTTCACATGGCGGACCTGTTTGTATACAATATTGGTTCTTCTAATTTGTTTAATGCCTCTCTATTTTTATTACTCGCTCATTAAAATGCAAAGATTCGGTTTTTTATTAGATTTTGTTGAATATTTCGAATGTGGCAATTTTTGAATATTTTTTTTTATTTTCGATCTAAAAGGCCATGTTCGAATGGTTTAAATTTTATGTAAATTTTAAAATTTAGTTCCACTTAGTTGGGTGATGCCGCTTACACTTATTTGTTGGCTAATAACTATCTATGCATTTTGGCGACTTGGTGATAATTTTCCAATACTTAGCGCTAAGCACGGCATATTTTCTATGCAACAAGCTGTATCTAGAGTTGGTGTCGTTGGAGTAACAGGTTCAATATTTATAGTTAGTGGTTCAAAATTTATTATTTTAGTAATGGCTAACCTTTCCGGCTTTGGTGCTGTCAATGGTTTGCGATTTTCTTTTTTATTCAAATCATAAAATTATTTCACAGCACCTTATACTTGCATGAGCATCTTCATGGTTATAATAATTTCTTTCCATAAAACTTGGTAAATAACATTTTAAGCGCCCGGTAACGGAGGATGACATCGCACAACTCGAACGAAAATTGCGTCAAAATTTTGATATGATAGTTGCTAAAAAGCGTAAATTAGCATTGAAGGAGCTTGAACTCAGCAGAAGTAATTCAATTTCAAAACTATTTTATGGTTTTTAGCAAATGTTGAATCGGTTAGTCTATTCAAACGTGTAGTTGGAACATTCAAAGCTGCACCGACTGGAACATTGCGTGATCAAATAAGGTTTTATTTGTAATAATATTAGCAAAATATCTCATATAGATTGTTAAATAGTGAAATTTTGCCGTTAGAAGAATTTGGAAAGCATCTATTTTTGGAGCTAGTTGAAGCACATAATGCAAAGGTTTTTGTTTACTTTTGCGTGCTTTTATTTTTAATATTACAGAATCGCGTAGAATATAGCAAAACTTGGCAGGGGATATATTTCAACATTGTGGGGCATTTCTTCTCTATCTATTGTATATGGAAAATTATCATCTGCACGGTAAATTTTTGTGAACTAACATGCGGTCGACCTGGCGTGAGCCCAGTTTGCCACGGTTCTATTAACTAGATTTTGGAAGTCAGTCTTGTCGATTTTGTCTCGACAGACTGCTTCGTATGGTACCAGCAAACTCGATGGGGGTTTTATACAGGTTGTCCTATTGATTCAAAGAGCTGCGGATGTTTTTAGACGAATAATACTCATCTTTTATAGATTAATATTGTCTTTGATCGTGTTGGAAAGGTGGATCCAATCACAAAAGGAATGGCTATTGTTGTGCACCACATGGGCTATCAAATAGATGTTATTTTTAAATGTATCTAAAATATTATTTTTAATAATTTAGGTCAGGTTCTGGTCTCAACAAATTTCTTTTCTTGTCATTGGTATAATTGCTGTTACATCGATTCGTGGATTATTGATAACCATTGCAAAGTTCTTCAATGCTATTTCAAATAGACAATCCTCTAATCTTGTAGTGCTTGGATTGGCTCAGTTGATGGTAAACTTATATTAGTTTGAATAGGGGTAATCATGCTTCAAATTAAGACTAGTAGGTTTCGAAAAATCACGGGGGTTAACGTAAAGCATATCTAAATACCTATTTGGCTCCCCCAATTTTTAAAAATCTTAAAATTTATAGGGAATGTATTTTGTATCAAGCGTACTATTAATCCGCATGAATATGCCCTCTAAATACAGGTAATATTATGAGAATCGAAATAAGCTTTTTATCATCAACAGGGTAATAATAACTCAAGTGCTAGGCGAACTTCAATTCAATTTTTATCATCGTTGGTTTGATGTTATCTTTTTGTTATCTGCCTTATGTAGCATACTATTCCTCTATTTAGCACATAAAAGAACACCAATTAGATGATATAGAAAATGTCTAGAGCTAAAGTTCATGTATATTTCTATATTTATTCCGTACATTCCGACTGTTGTATTTTCGAAAAATTCCTAATTGTTTAGATTCCTGATAAAAATTATAAATGAAACCGATTTATCTGGTCCATATATCCTGAGATTATATAGACTAAAAATTTTAACTAAAAAATAAACAACAAATAAGAAAAATTTACGAATCCATAACTAATTCAATATCTTCTGGATCACGGATGCAGTTTGCCGTAAGAATTTCCGCACCTGTTTCCGTCAAAAGGACATCATCTTCTATCCGGAATCCAATTCCTTAAAAGAGCCATTTTGAGTTATTTAATTCAAATACCTCTGAACTCATTCCGAACGGCTGTATTCTCCGGCCTGATATAAATGCCAGGTTCCACGGTAATAATCACACCTGGAGGGCATTCAATATTTTTGGCGATTGAAAGGGTGTCGTGCACGTCCATGCCAAGGTAGTGGGATACGTGATGAGGACACTCGAAAAATTAAACAATTTGAAAGAAATTTGATGAAAAAATTACGAGTCTGTCGCATTCCTAAATAAGAATAAATAAAATTGAAACAAAACAAAAAACTAACTTCGAGCAATTCCTTCTGTGACAAATCTTTTCTAAAGAAAACAATTGAAGATAAAGAATCTGCCATGCGCTCGACCATGTGTTTGTAAAGCTAAAATTATAAGATTTAAAGCTTACATTAACTAAAATCTAAAATTTAACTAATACTCTTGATGTTTGTCTTAAAAATAGGAAACGCAGAACTAAATTTTTAAGATTCCGAGGCATGTTTTAAGAAATAGGTCTTGGAAATGGATAATTAAATACTAGGATATTCAAACACCAAATTCTATAAATATTAAATAGAAACCTCATTTAAACGAAGTGGCCTCACAGTTTGAACATAATGCAGGAGTTGTGATTGAATATCATTGAGAACATCATAAAGTGTTCTTTGCACAGCGGAGAATCTTCCCGATGTTGGAAAGCACCTTGTAATGTCAGAAACATATCCATGGAGATCACAACCAGCATCTACTAGTACACAATCGGTTTTTCGAATAGGCTAAAAAAGATTGATAGGAAAACTTATTTTTAGAAAATGGTTTGAGTTATCCAAAACCATATGAAATAAAACTTGTAGGTTATCCCAACCCAGTTTTTGCGGATATACTATTTTTGCCGACTCATTCATGTGCATAGAATGGCTTCCATGAATAATCCAATAGCAAATGAATTAACCATGTCTGCGGACATAATTGACATAATTGAGTCCGCAGACATTTGTCCGCAAAAACTGGCTTGGGATAACTCACAAATATCCGATATTCTTTTGCCTTCAAAAGAACGGACTAAAAAAAGTGCATTTATTGACCAAAGAAAATATAAATACTTTATTAGAAGAAATGTAATGGATTGTGTTTGCATTGTTGCCAGCAGCTACAACAGGGGGATATGCTAGTCTATTTGCACCTCTACGTCGACATTGGTGATCCAAAAAGCCAACAATCTTATTGAAAAATTATAATAATAAAGGTAAAAATTGCAAACATTGGATTCATTCCTCTCTTCACAGCCTTCCCTAAACAAATTACTTATAATTTTAACAATACTAATATTGAATTAACCTTAAAAGTGCATTTATTGACTCAGACCCAATCCTGCAAGTCTCACGCATCAAATCCTGCTCATGTTTAGATTTCCTCCAACGAAGTTGATCAATTTTATCATTCAGTGGTTGATGAGTCAAACCACCATTATATAACATTTGATGGATGGATCTAAGGTCAGGTTCGTAGACAACTGCATCCATTAAAGCATCAACGTCAACAGCAAGTGCCGCTCCATTTTTTAATACACTTGACATATATTTATGAAATTCGCTAATCGGAAGAACCTTGATTATAAAATTAAAGGTGTATAAATTTGGTTTTTAGCTAAAGAATTAATTGAAAAATTAATCCAAGAATCTGTAAGCAATAAAAATTTCTTGCAAATAAATTTTTTTAATTTTCAGAATAAACTAAAAAGTTTCCCTTAAAAATGTAAAAACTGAAACTTACTCGATCTACACCAGAAATAGCACGAATTTCGTCAAAATTTTGAGAAGCACCATCCCAAAGCACTTGGTGTTTAGTTTGAGGCTCCATGAAAATTACTTTAAATTAATTAAAATAAAAGTAAAAAATACCACTTTCTGAATGACCAATTAAGATACGAACACGAGGTTCGTCTATGCCGCAAATATATCGAAAATGTGAGCACTGCCTGTAAGAATGAGGCACGTCAGGAGCGCTGAAAGTTTTGGGCCGAGAGATCAACAGAGCAAAGACTGCAGGTTTGTCGACGGAATTCCCATCTAAATCTTTCAAAAACATAGATAATTATTAAAAACAAACATTTTTTGCCAAGAATCTCAATTAATTGCTGGCGACGCTCTACATATTCTCCAATTGGAAATGAATGTCGGGAATAAGTAGAACAATAGCGTGAGAAAAAATTATAGGCTTGTCTTAAAAACATTTGCAGCAGAAATTTATCTGTAAAAATTAGCTAAAATCAAGAGACAAATTTTTGAAATTATAAGACTTTGAGCCTCTTTGAGAAAGGACCCGAAAATACTCAAAAACAGCGTTCAACGGAAAATAATACTCTAATGACCAAATTTAAATTTACGCCTACAGTACTATTAATTTACTGCGCCAAACTTTGGCAAAGTGTTTATGCGCAACTTTGTCCCAACTTGTTTTTTCTTTCCGAAAATTTCTTCGAGCCTAAGGTGCACCTTGGTGTTTTTTCGTTTTTTTCGTTTTTCTTGTGTTTCTTTATGTGTTTCTTTACTCATCTCGATTTCCTATCTCTTTCCCCTATATGCGCGCGGCGAAAAAATTAAATAAAAACTTTAAAAATGAAATTTTATTTTTCAAAATTTAAATGTTTTTTTCATTGTAGTTCCGTCGACTCTCTTCTACAGCTAGTACGGGAGCAGTTTAACCGTTTTTTTATTTTTTTTTTAAAAAAGTTTCTTAAATATAATTTAATTTTTTGTTTTTTTTGTAGCTGTGGTGCTCTACATGGCCTGTTTATGGTGCTCTACATGGTGGCCTGTTCAATATGCTTTGCTCTTCATGCTTGTGGATGCTTCAACTACTGTTGAGTATTTTTTCTGATTTTTTTTCATTCGAACTTTTTTTCAATTCAGTGGCGTCTGATGTGCTCTACATGAATGCTGGTGTGGTTTTGTTTTTTTTGAAATTTGGGAGGCGGGAGGGCTTCCTTTTTTAAGATAGGTGCTGGTGTCTGCTGCTGCTCATGGTGGACAGCCGTGGAGCTTCAATTGCTGTTGAGTATATTTTCTGAAATTTTTTTGTTTTAAAATTTTTTTAACTTCAGGATGTGTTCAACTCTCTGGATTGTTCAACATGGACATTGGAGAAAATGCATTTTGATGGTAGTGCGGCGGTGTGGTTTTAATTTTTTAAAAATTTTTTTGGGAGGCGGGAGGGCTTTCCTTTTTAGTTCATGCTGGTGTGGTCTACTGGCTTTCTTGCTTTTGGTTGGTGGCCATGCTTCAGTTTGTTTAACCTTATGTTTTTCTAAAAAAGAACATTTCTCAGGTTTTTTCATTTCAGGTGTTGGGGCTCTTGTACTGTTGCTGGTGGCATGCTTCTTCTGGTTGTTTAAACTTATGTTTTTTTAAAAATAGAAGTTTCAACTCTTTTCATTTCAGATGATGCTCTACAAATGTTGCTGGCTTTGCTTCTGTTGGTGGTTTTGCTTCTTCAGTTTGTTTAGCTTTATGTTTTTTTAAAAAAGAATGGTCTACAGCTTTTTCTCTTTCAGGTACGGCTCTCTACTCGACTACTTTTGGTGGACTTGGTGGTGGATCTCATTGCTCTTCATGGAAATAGTAAGTTTCCAAAAAATTGAAAAAATAAATAAAAATTGCACGCCAAAAATGCAAAGCGCGATCCTCCCTTCCCTCCCCCTCTTCTTACTCGTTTATCTTTGTTCATTTTTTTGTGTTTTCATTTTTCTAATCTTTTTTTGGATTTTCTTACTTTCAAGAACAGATTTTGTTTGGGCAGCTGGAACTGGAGCAACTGGTGGAGAAACAATCAATTGAGTGAGTGTTCAACAGAAAATTTGGTTAGCAAGGTTTTTTAACGATAAATAGCAAAAATAAGTAAAAATGTTTTTGACATTTTTCTAGGGTAGAGGGGTTACGCTGGTCATATTTCCAAAATTTAAATTTTTGGCATAATGTTTTGATAAATGACAGTTTATCCCTACACTATTTCTTCCTAACAGAGAAAAATACAAATTAATGGAGACCTTAATTTTTTCGGTGGGGTACCATTCCGTGCCGCGAGTTCCGTGCCTGCCCAGTTCCGTGCCGCGGGTTCCGTGCCAGTTGTAAAAGGGGAGGTTCCGTGCCCAAATTAGATTTGTTCAAACTTTTCCTATTTAAATTTTTTTAACCTCGTTTTTACAACTGGCACGGAACCCGCGGCACGGAACTGGGCAGGCACGGAACTAGTCTGGCACGGAAACCGCGGCACGGAACCCTCCCAGTCCGGTTTTGGGCTTATTTCTCAGAATGTTTGCGCGTTGCTTGCGTTAAGTTGATCGCAATAATGTCCCAGGAGAGGATAGGGAATTTTGTCCATACTTTTTTATCAACGTGCTGCCTATTATACTTTTTTTTAATTTAAGATTTTAACGTTAGTTACCCTTTTCAAAAGAATCTGCCTACATCAACCACTATTACGAGGTGATGGGTACAACTAATGACAATGATGGGAGTGGAGATATGGGTTTCATTTTTATCTTTAAAAATTAATTTCGAGATACTTATTGTTAGATATTTGCCGAGTCTGCCGTTTAACGGGAAATGATGCTCTTTACCATCCTTGTCTCTGCACTGGTAGCATCAAATACATCCATCAGGATTGTTTGTTACAATGGCTAAAGTACAGCAAAAAGGATGTCTGTGAACTTTGTAATCATAAATTTTCCTTTCGTCCCCTTTATCGAGCTGACATGCCTGAACGTTTACCATTGAGGGATTTACTGCGAGGTTTATTTTAAATGTTTTGCGTTTCAAAATTTTTTTGCATGTTAGGAATATTTCTGATTGTTGCTCGATTCTTGCGCCTCGGATTTACTTACACTCTGGTTCTTACTTGTTGGCTAGGTTATTTATCTTCAATTATTGATCTTTATTTATAATTTAGGCCTAGTTCCCTTAATGGCGGCTCGGACGCATCGACTGGTCAATTTTTATTATTAAAAATAACGATTTTAGACTTCACTATGAATTTGGAAAATTTAATCTTTTAAGGTATTCTCCGGGTTTATTTCATCAATATTTTCTTCTCGGTTTCTTCTTTTATTTTCTGCTGAAAATATTGCTATGGATATTATACGTGGTTCTCTTGTCGTTACTTTGTTTCTATGTACATTTATTTCATTAGTTTGGCTTCGTGAACAAATAATGGTTAGTTTTTTTGTTTTATATTAATTCATGTAACAATCGATAGCTCATCTATACTCTATTTTTCATAGGTTGGTGGTCCTCCAGATGTCCTATATCTACCCGATGATCAGCAATTATTAGATCCAATAACGCCTCGTCCACAACAAGATCAACAGCATTTACCAGTCAGTGATGAAGGTTTCTATAAATTTATCTTGACATAAATTTTCCTAATTCAGAAAATAATCCAAGTACTTCTGCTTCACTTAATAATGCGGAGAGTGATAATGCAAATGAACTAAGCGACGAAGGAACCTCAAAAACAAACAACATTTCAAATAAATCACTTCCATTACAACATTTTCAGCCAGTTCAACATGCGTTAATCCACGAGGAATCTAATTCGCAGAATCAACATTCCACTACAGAAGCTGAAAATTTTGAAGAACAGAATATACAACAACAACAAGATAATGGTGATCAGGATGCAGCCGTTCCTCCTGTTGCAGCCGAAGTGGTTGAACAGCAACGATTTGCTGATGAATTGACCTGGCAACGACTTCTTGGTCTTGATGGTTCATTTGCGTTTATTGAACATGTTTTTTGGACTATATCGTTGAATGCAGTTTTCAATATAGTTTTTCGTGAGTTTTGATTAATTTTTACAATCAAAATTTCAATTTTAAGTATATTTTCCTTCACAAATTGGCGCTAGTATGCTTTCTCTTATAGGGCTTGGCTATGGAAATAAATTGATTTACTTTGAAGTGCCGATTTCTATTGTAAGTATGACATTTTATAATTTTATAACTTGTTCAGCTCATTGGATTACTGGTTATTCTTCTACATGGGATTGTCATACATCAACTTGCCAAAATCTTCCGATTAAAAAGGTTTTTTAATTTGACAATAAAAACTTATGAATTTTTAAAATTTAACTTTTTAGTATCTACACAATATCTGGCATGATTTGTTTGATGCTCAAAGTTTTTCTTTTGGTTATCACTGAACTAATAATTTTTCCAATACTCTGTGGTTGGTGGCTTGACATTTGTTCTGTATGTGATTTTTTGACAGTATAATTCGATAAAGTTATAAGATTACAGCTTCCTCTGACTGGTGTAACTCTGGATGATCGTATTCGAAGCTTCCGACATTACCCTACTAGTTCATTCTTTCTTCATTGGCTCGCCGGAATGGTTTTTCTTTCAATAATAATTAATTTTGATTAAACCCTAAGGTTTACGTGTTTTATTCGGCGTCTTTTATGTTAATTCTTCGTGAACTTCTTCGACCTGGTGTTCTTTGGTTCATTCGTAATTTGCACGATCCCGATTTTAACCCAATTCAAGTAAGTCTTAAAATTATAAAAAAGGCTAGAAACTATATTCATGAAAATATTTTTTATATAGGAGATGATTGAGCAACCAATAACGCATCACCTTCGTCGTTTAGTAGCATCAATGACGCTTTTCTTTTCAATAATACTTATTATTGTTTATCTACCATTGCGCCTAATAAATTGGGGCCATCCTTCGACTCTTCCATATGTATTTTCTGGGTAACTATTTTACTAAAATAATTGTATGTATAATTTTATTAAATAATTATATTTCTTGCTGTATTCAGACAAATTATAATTTCAGATCAGCAGACACTCCACTGGTCGAATATTCGTTTGAGCTCGTCCTTCTGCAGGTTTAATTTTACTCTTATTTGATTTAATCTTGAACATTTTAAACTCATTTAAGGTAATTATGCCAACCATTCTTGAGTATTCGAAGGCTTTTTCGCTACTTAAACGAGCTGTTCGATGTTGGTGTAGAATTGTTGGTGGATGGCTTCAGCTAGATTCATATTTGTTACCAAGCGAAAAGGACAAAAACAATGTAGATCAACGAGAGCATCAAAGACAAAGAGCTCGCCTACGTCTCATGCGTGGTGATCAGAATGAACAGCTTGGGCTTTTGGAAGTTCTCGAGGCTATTGAAGATGACACAACGGATGACGAACCTGCTGACGAAAATGAAAATGATCACGTTGAGAATGACACTAATAATGCACAAAATAATGATAAAGGTTTTTCATTAAAATATGTTGAATAAAACAAGTTTCATTTTATTAAGAAGCTTGTGAAAACTCTAGCCAACTGGCTGATTCTTCTAAAGCCGGTGAATCGAGCAGCGCAGCACCTTTTAATACTGATATAAAAAACAACGCAGCACACGCAGAACCGCAACAAAACAATCCCAATAATGTAATGTTGGATGATGGTATGCAACAACAGAACGAGCAAGGAGAGCATCGTCAAGCTCGACAACGTGTTCAAGAGCAGCGTGAACAACGAAATTTAGGTGCACAGCATCATGCACTTCTGCATTTCCGTGATACTGCTTTAACTGTGGAATATGTTCGTCCTAATCTTTTTCCACTAAGAATTGTATTGTTATTAATATGTTTTGCCATAACAGCAATATTATTGGCTCTTTCAGCATTTCTTATACCAGGTTTTCATTATTTTAATAAATAAGGGCAATTCTTGAGCTTATATCATTTCCTTAAATATCAAGCTTTTTTTGCTATGGAAAACGGGCCCAAAATTATTTTGTATCCCCTATATTTTAATGCCTTTTTACTCCGAATGTAGAAAATATACAATATTTTAGTTACAATCGGACGCACATTATTTAAGAAGTTCGCATTAACAAGCCAGTTTTCTCAAATCCGTAAGTAATATTTTAGTAATTTTCATTAGTTTCAATTGATCTCATGTCAGTTTTTGTTTTTATTTGTAGATACAATGAAATTTAATGCGAAACCTTAATGCGAAAACCCTAAAAATTGTATCCCTAATATTAAAAATTACAGATGATCTTTATAGTATTGCGACTGGTGTGTACATATGTTGGATTTTAACGCGGCTTATTTCTATGACTAAAGAATGGTTGCACAAAGGATGGAGCTATATGAAAAAGGTCTTTATTTAAAATTTATGTTTTTGCTGAACCCAACAATTATTCCCATTGCCATAATTATTTTTTTAGGTATTCAGCACTGCTGTTTGGTTAGGTTTTCGAGTTATTGCTGCAGCTGTTCCTTTGCTTGTTGTTATTCCTTTTATGCTTGGATTTTATTTTCAAATGCTAGTTATCAGTCCACTTAGGGTGGTACGTATAAAATATTTTTTAGGGTTAATGTTTTTAGTATCTTTATATTTCATACCTCTTTATCTTTTATCTTCACAAAATAAAGCATAAAATCTTTTTAGGCTATTTTTCAATCACCGTTATTTTTCCCGTGGAAGGAATGGGCGATGGGTGTTGTCCATTTTAAAATAATTTGTGCATCTGTATTAATGGGACCGGACTGGTGGTTAAAAACTGCTTTCGAACAGGTTTTGTCTCTAAAAAATGATATAAATCCTAATGCAGATTTATGCTGATGGAATTTGGAACTTTCAACTAAAGGATTTATATATTAATATGGTTATACCAATCGGGAATGCACTTTCATTTTTAATCGCATTCCCTTATGTGGCCAGCAAATTTATCATGCTTTTCGTTGGTGAGTAAAAATTGGATTGCGTTTAATTTTAAATATCCAATTTCAACAGAGGCAGATCGTGAAAATCAAGTGATTATAATACGCTATTCCTATCCATTTTTTCTTGGTTCGATTTGTATAGTAGCTTTACTTATCTGGCAATGGAAAAAATTGAAGATGTTGGCACAGAAAATTCGAAACGATAAGGTTAGTTTATTTTATGAAATTCAATAAATACTAACAAATGAGAATTAATTGTATGTAAATGATCAAAATATTAAGTATTTGATTGGAACTCAACTGGTGAATTTTTATCGAGATAATACAGCGATAAAAGCAACCAACCTTCAGACTCCTAATATAATTGACGAAACAAAGAAAGATGAAATTATAAATCGGATTTAGTTTTAAATGTTTTACATAACAGCCAAATTTCCAGAATGAACTTACGACTTTTTTGTCCTTTTTTATAATTTTTGGATAAATATATCGGTTATGCATATATCGGTTATATCTGATTTTTTATTCAGTCTATATTTATTATATTTTTTCTCAAGAATATTATCTTTATCTTTTTAGATTGCCAACGTGTTTGAACTGGATAAATGCAATTAAGAATGCAGTGGATTCGCACAAATTTGATGGTTATGGGCCTGCTGTTGGAACTCTTTCTGCTTGGGCAGCAATTGTTGAGGTTCTACTCTTAGTAGATTGGAATTAGAATTAATCTTAATTGTTGTAGAAATTTTCAACACCTGAAGCTCCATTTACTGCTGATTATGTAGGACAAAATACTCTCGTTCCGAGGCCTGGCTTTCCTTTGTATTCAACATTGTGCCAACCGAATGAAATTGAATCTAGGCAATATAGACTGGAAATGGATGATAGAGGATTAATTGATTTGTCCCATTTGGAAAGCTTAATTGTCTCACAAATGCGTAAGAAATAGATAAAATAATTTTATGATAAACTAACTTTTTTAGGAGCTATAATAGTTAACAATCCTTTAAACCGGACTGGAGTGGTTTTCCCAGAGGAACATTTTGAACAAATTTTGGAATTAGCACAAAAATATAAGGCAAGTTTTGATTGATTTAAAATGAGCTTAAAATCTCGAAGAATATCTTATTTTGTCCTAATTTTTGCATTCTCAGGTTCATATAATTGCCGATGAAATCTATGGTGATTTGGTATATGGTGAAGGTGCCCGTTTTCGTCCAATGACAACATCAAGTCCTCTTGTCCCAATAATAACTTGTGATGGTGTTGGGAAAAGATATCTTGTCCCTGGGTGGAGGCTTGGTTGGCTAATTGTACACGATCGTTGCGGAGGCATTTTGTCTGAAATAAAGAAGGGAATCGTTGCTTTAAGTCAGCATATTGTTACTGATATTACACAGGTTTTTTTTAAATTAAATTGAATTTTTTCAAATTTATTTTTTAAGGGAAAATTGATCAAAACGTTCCGTGGCCATCAAAGTTATGTTTTTTGTTGTAATTTTAATCCGCGATCAACTCTTCTGGTTTCTGGCTCGTTTGATGGAACGGTTTGAAAATTTTAATAAATTCCACTATATAATCCCATTATTTTGAGCTATCCCCTTGACCTACGATTGATTTTGTTGACAAAATACCCCAGTATTTACTTGGAATTCCAAAAACTTGTTTTGTTTCTGCTGGGTAATCTTTGTATACCCGAAACCAATATTCTAACAGAAAATTCCGGACAGGAATTTTCTGTTAGACCACCACCAAAAATCGTTTATTAGGTGTCTGCAGATTTTGTCCGCAAAAACTTTCTTCTGATTATGTTTTTTTTAATTTATAGGTTCGAATTTGGTATGTTCGTTCAAGCACCTGTGTCCGTTTATTGCCTGCCATTCTGACCCTAGTAAATTTTATTTTTTGTTCAAAAAGATTTTAATTTTTTCTTTCAAGTCAGCACTGTAGGTTTCAATAGCGACGGTTCTGGCGACGCTGCTAAAAATCAAGTGGCAATGAACCCGTCGAACACTGTTTTTGGTATTTTCTTTTATTTTTTGGTTAACAAGTTCAAAAATCATTTTCAGACGCGAAACGCTTGATTGGACGCAAGTTCGACGATCCAGCTGTTCAATCCGACATGAAGCATTGGCCGTTCAAAGTTATCAAGGAGAAGGTGCTCGTCCAAAAATCCAAGTGGAAGTTAAAGGAGAAATGAAGGCGTTCTTCCCCGAGGTTTGATTTGGATTTTAACTTTGAGCTTAACTTTTGGTTTTAAGGAAGTTTCGGCAATGGTCTTGACTAAGATAAAGGAAACGGTTGAGGAATTTTTGGGCCAAAGATGAGATTGAGCGTATGGTTCAAGAGGCTGAGAAATATCGCGGCGAGGATGAAATTCAGCGTGATCGTGTTTCGGCTAAAAGAATGGACTTGAATCATACTGCTTTAACATCAAGCAGACATGGAGGATGATAAGGTTTGATTTTGAGGGATAAAGTTGGGCTTGGGTGTTTTGGGGGTGGGCTTTAGTGTTTGAGGGATGGGATAAGTTGTCTGGTTTGTGGAATGGTCTGGGAGAAAGGATGGATAAGGCTTATCGGGGGAAGGGATTGGCTCTAACGGTGGATGGGCTTGGGGCAGGGATGAGATGTCTTGTTGGGGGAGATGGGCTGGTGATAGGGATAAGTGGTCTTCCGCCTTCCTTTTTTGACCTTTTTCTCGTTTTTTGAATCTGGCAGGCTCCACTCTCTTATAGGAGACTGTATAATTTTTCAAAAATTTTTCAGCTCAAGGATAAGATTAGCGAGGACGATAAGAAGGTTTTGGACAGATGTCAGGAAAAGCTCTCTTGGTTAGACGCCTACATCCAGATGCTCTTCAATTCTTTTTTTTTATAAAATATTCAATTTTTTTAAAGATCTTTAAGAGAATAAAAAGATTAAGTTTCCTCGAGTTTATTTTTTAATTCTGATTTTAAATTCGGACTTTTATATTGTATTATTTTTTTTATCAAAAATGCTTTATTTTTTAGATGGGTAATAGGTGTTTGCTAACTCACATTAACTGTTGGGGTACAGATGTACATATACTAGCATTAGTGTTGGGAGAGTAAGCATTAACTGTTGGTAGTAAGATGTACATTTACTAGCAGTAGTGCTGAAAATACTAGCATTAACTGTTGGGAGTTTTACTAGCATTAGTGTTGGGAAAAGTAAGCATTAACTGTTGGGAGGAAGATGTACATTTACTAGCATTAATGCAGAACATACTAGCATTAACTGTTGGTGTACATCTGTACATATACTAGCATTAACTGTAGGGGTACATATGTACATATACTAGCATTAGTGTTGGGAAAAGTAGGCATTAACTGTTGGTAGTAAGATGTACATTTACTAGCAGTAGTGCTGAAAATACTAGCATTAACTGTTGGGAGTTTTACTAGCATTAGTGTTGGGAAAAGTAAGCATTAACTGTTGGGAGGAAGATGTACATTTACTAGCATTAATGCCGAAAATACTAGCATTAACTGTTGGTGTACATATGTACATAGCAACACCGAATAATCTTTAAATGGCAATGATGAAAATATCTTATACTAATTATAAAACAAAATCTCTTGTTCTCTATGACTATAAGCATTCTCTGAGCCATTCTTATTTCTAAATAAGAAACTTAGGTTAACGGACTGGGAACTCCCGTTTTATTTACACAGTCAGTGGTTTTGTTGTCGTGGAGTCTGCACGAGGCACCGAACGTCTGATTGGTGATGCTGCTAAGAATCAAGTTGCGATGAATCCGTAGAACACCGTTTTTGGTATTTTCTTTTTTTTTGCTAAACAACTAAAAAATAATTTTCAGACGCCAAACGCTTGACTGGTCGTAGATTTAACGATCCTACAGTCCAGTTGGATGTGAAGCATTGGCTGTTCAAGGTTATCCAAGGAGAAGGTGCTCGTCCAAAAATCCAAGTGGAGGTTAAAGGAAAAATGAAGGCGTGATTCCCTGAGGTTTTTTTATTTTACTTTGCTCGAGCTTAAGTTTCTTTG
Organism: Meloidogyne incognita; assembly: GCA_036172945.1. Lineage (NCBI taxonomy): Eukaryota > Metazoa > Nematoda > Chromadorea > Rhabditida > Meloidogynidae > Meloidogyne > Meloidogyne incognita. The sequence goes on along the minus strand of JARQAC010000040.1, from coordinate 7,328 downwards.
TTTAAGCAGGTTTCTGCACTTGTAAAGAAGGGGGTGCCCGCATTTTAGAAGGTCACAAATGGTCATAAATAAATTTTCCTTTCACGCATTTTTGTAAAGAATGGTCAGACTTTCCCTTTCCTTAATTTTACTCAATTTTCCTTGTGGCATGTTTAATGAGAGAATGACAAAGAAAAGATTAATTTTTCTTTCAATGTCACCTAAATAGAAATTAACATTCGAATTCTTATTTTTACATTGAAAGAAAAATTAATCTTTTCTTTGTCGTTCTCTCATTAAACATGCCACAAGGATTCCTATTAGAAAACAACAAAGACACACATTTATTTTAATTGGTTTTATTTAAGCGAATGGAGAACGCTCATGCCAAAACTTCGGAAGAATTGTTTCAATTTTTTGGCACTGGACCTGATGGACTTTCTGAAATCAAGTGGAAGAGCTGAGGGATAAATATGGATATAATGGTTTATTTTTAATTTTTTATGAAGAGGTTTTGGGTTTCTTGACTGGAATTTTGAAATTCTATGACCCTATTTTCCCTTGTTTTTGGTACCTAAATTAATCAAAGGCTTTGACTTTGGATGATAAATTTAGAGCTTCTTTTGGGATAGGGCCAAACTTTTTTAGAACAACTTTAAATTAATCACTTATATAAAAAAGGGAATAAGGAAGTAATGAACATGCCTAGAAAATTCAAAATTCCTTGTAAACCTTTCGAAATATATCGAACTTTTTAGACTGGATTCATTCTAAATTTGTTTTTCCATGAAAAATATAATGATTATGATGGGGTTTTGTGGAACCTTTTGCTTTTGTGGAACCTTTTGTTATTTTGCTCATTTTGATTGCAAATGCGACTGTTGGGGGTTGGCAGGTTAATTATTATTTTTTTAGTTGAGATAGGAGATTTTACTATAAAAAGCTTGATTATTGTTTAGAACCTTTAAGTAGGGATTTTGAGCAGGTTCTTGACCTTGAGTCAAGGAAATATTAACGAACACCGAAAAATACCCTGATCTCGATTCTGCATCCGGAATTTGATCTGGACAAAGTGGTCTGGATCCAGTTCCAGGCAAATCTCTATTTGTTAGGGTGGGTGTTTGCTGGTGGACAAATTCAATTCTCGGTTTTATCTGTATTTTATTCCTTCTTTCAATAATTCCTACTCGTAAACTTAATCACAACTTTGGGATTTTTAAGACTAAAATTTTTTCCAATTTCAGTTTATTTTTAGTTTCTTCCCATTTCTTTTTTTTCAAACTTAATTTTTGATGATGTTTTTTTTCAATAAATATTCTTAAAAATCTTTTATTTTATATTTTTCACAATTTTATTTTTTAAGGAAAGGAATGCTGAAAGTGCAATTAAAGCACTTAAAGAATATGAACCCGAAATGGCTAAAGTAATTCGTTCTGAGAAGCATGGAATTCAAATGATTCGAGCTAAAGAACTTGTTCCTGGGGATGTTGTTGAAGTTTCAGGTTTTAAATTTTGAAAAAAAAATTTTTATTGGATTAAACGGGGCTGTTTATTATTTTTCAATATTTTTTAGTTGGAGACAAAATCCCAGCAGATCTTCGCTTCGTCAAAATTTATTCTACAACAATTAGAATTGACCAATCTATTCTTACTGGAGAATCAGTTTCTGTTATTAAAAATTTGGACACTGTACATGATCCGAGAGCTGTAAATCAGGACAAGAAAAATTGCCTGTTTTCGGTTTGAATTTAAATTTTTAAACAAAAAAGTTTACTTTAGGGTACAAACGTTGCTTCTGGTAAGGCTCGTGGAATTGTTTTTGGAACTGGCTTAAATACAGAAATTGGCAAAATTAGGACGGAAATAACTGAAACGGAATCTGATAAGACTCCTTTACAGCAAAAGTTGGATGAATTTGGGGTACAACTTTCTAAGGTTTGTCATTAAATTTTATAAGTATGGAGCTGGACATAATGAGTGTAAGATGTTTTTTTCTCCTCCTCAAGATTTATCAAGGACATAACCAGTGTGTCGATTGCAGGTTTTCCCGCTAGTTCCCCTGGATACGCCCTTGAAATCAAAAGAACTTTAATTTCTTTAGTTAGAGGACTGAACGGAGACTTGATTTCTTTTCTGCTGTTAGCTTATAAAATTTTCTTTATTATTCCTAATTTTTTATTTAAAATATTTTTGTGGGGTTTCCGATTAATTTAAGTTGAGATTTCCTTTAAACATTTCTTTATCGTTTAATTATATTCAAAAAATTTTTAATTTAAAGGTCATTTCAATAATTTGTATTGTTGTCTGGGCTATCAATATTGGACATTTCAATGACCAAGCGCATGGTGGTTCTTGGTTAAAAGGAGCAATTTATTACTTCAAAATTGCTGTTGCTCTCGCCGTTGCAGCTATCCCAGAAGGCCTTCCAGCAGTAATTACAACTTGTTTAGCCTTAGGAACTCGTAGAATGGCTAAAAAGAATGCAATTGTTCGTTCACTTCCTTCTGTCGAAACTTTGGGTTGCACATCGGTTATTTGTTCTGATAAAACTGGAACTTTGACAACAAATCAAATGTCGGTGTCAAAAATGTTTATTGTTGAGGGAGAACGTGGAGATCAGATTAGCTTCAGGTTTTTTCAAAGTTTTTATGAGGGTTGTACGAAGAATGAAAAATTGGTGTTCAGTCCCTTTCCTTTTCCCTTTGCAAGAAATGAGCAAGACATGAGGAGGAATACATGTTCTAGATAACTCAATTATGTACCAACTTTGCGTGTTTTAGACAGCCCTAGTTTTATTAGGTCGAGGTTGTGAACATTTTTTCGCATCTACTCTGGTTAGGAATGAGAAAACGAACTAATATAGTTTATTTCATTTGTTGACTAAATTTTGTTCGAATCTTTGTTTTATTATTTAGGAAGAATTCTCTATTTATTATATCATTTAATTTTCAAAATATTTTTAGTGAATATTCAATAACTGGTTCTACTTACGAGCCTCTAGGTCAAATTCCCCACAATGGCATTCAAATTAATCGTGCCTCTGATGATCACAAAGCTTTAACTGAATTGGCAACAATTTGCTCAATGTGTAATAATTCTTCTGTTGATTATAATGAGGTTTTTTCTAGTTATTTTATTCAAAGAGAGAGTTAGTTAGAGAGATTGGTCAATTTGACTTATAACTTTTTCAAATGATTATCGGATTTTTGATTTTCCTTAAAAATTTGATTCCTTTATACTCTATTTTGGCCCCCTACCCCCATCTATTAAAAATTTTTTTAAAATTTTATAGACCAAACATGCTTACGAAAAAGTTGGAGAAGCAACCGAAACAGCTTTAGTCGTTCTGGTTGAAAAAATTTTTTCACCTCGTGACATTGGAAATGTTTGCAATCGAGTAATTCAACAAAAATGGCAAAAGGAATTTACTTTGGAATTTTCTCGTGACAGGGAATCAATGGCTGTCTTTTGTGTTCCAACAGTTTCTAATTCTGGTGCTCGAATGTTTGTTAAGTTTTTTTTTAATTTTTAAGGATTTTTAAATCCTTTTTTCGACAGAGCGCTCCCGAAGGCGTTCTTTCCCGTTGTACTAATGTTCGAATTGGTGACCAAAAAGTTCCACTTAACCCTGCAATTACTAAAATAATTGTTCAACATTGTGTTAAATACGGAACTGGTCAAGATACTTTACGTTGTTTAGCTCTTGGAATAGTAAATAAGGTTGGACCAAAAATGATGTCGATGCCAAATTGTTTATGGAATGCTCAGTTCCGAATTCGTAATTCTCGGGTATTGTTCGATCTATTAGATAGCAGGTACAATGACCTGATTGAGAGTTGCCATCTTCGTGAAAGGTCAAGAGATGGTGAATGCATTTGAAATGAAATTTCAGGCTTTTTTATCCTTTTAATTCTTATAATAACAAACATTTTCATTTCGAAAAATCCATAGGTTCAGGCTTTCACACCCACGAGTTATATGCCAAGGTACGGGTTCATATTCAATAGGTATAGACCATAGGGCACTAGGCATAGGCTTCCATAGACTTGGGCTTAGACCTAGACCCTTGAACATAGACCTTTGATTTACCCCCCCCCTTCCTGCAATTCAACGGTCCGTCTACATCATCCATGACTCCTGACAGCCGTCTAATCTTCAACACAATAAAATTTTATTCAAAAATCAATAAAACGTTTTTTCAAAAAATCGTTAAATTTTTTTTCAAACCCCCCCCCCTTTTTTTCAAAAAATCGATAAAAATTTTTTTTCAACCCCCCCCTTTTTTTTTCAAAAAATCGATAAAAATTTTTTTTTTCAAAAAATCGATAAAATTTTTTAAAAAAATCAATAAAAATTTTTTTCGAAAAATCAATAAAATTTTTTTTGCAAAAAATCAATAAAATTTTTTTTCAAAAAATCGATAAAAAATTGATTTTCAAAAAATCAATAAAATTTTTTTTCGAAAAATCAATAAAATTTTTTTTCAAAAAATAAATAAAATTTTTTTTCAAAAAATCGATAAAATTTTTTTTTCAAAAAATCGATAAAAATTTTTTTTTCAAAAAATCAATAAAATTTTTTTCAAAAAATCAATAAAATTTTTTTTTCAAAAAATCGATAAAAATTTTTTTTTCAAAAAATCAATAAAATTTTTTTTCAAAAAATCAATAAAAATTTTTTTTTCAAAAAATCAATAAAATTTTTTTTCGAAAAATCAATAAAATTTTTTTTCAAAAAATCAATAAAAATTTTTTTTTCAAAAAATCAATAAAATTTTTTTTCGAAAAATCAATAAAATTTTTTTTCGAAAAATCAATAAAATTTTTTTCAATAATTTTTTTCAATAAATTTTTTCAATAATTTTTTTTCAATATTATTTTCATTTTAAAAAATCTCTCCATAGGTTCAGGCTTTCACACCCACGAGTTATATGCCAAGGTACGGGTTCATATTCAATAGGTATAGACCATAGGGCACTAGGCATAGGCTTCCATAGACTTGGGCTTAGACCTAGACCCTTGAACATAGACCTTTGATTTACCCCCCCCCTTCCTGCAATTCAACGGTCCGTCTACATCATCCATGACTCCTGACAGCCGTCTAATCTTCAACACAATAAAATTTTATTCAAAAATCAATAAAACGTTTTTTCAAAAAATCGTTAAATTTTTTTTCAAACCCCCCCCCTTTTTTTCAAAAAATCGATAAAAATTTTTTTTCAACCCCCCCCTTTTTTTTTCAAAAAATCGATAAAAATTTTTTTTTTCAAAAAATCGATAAAATTTTTTAAAAAAATCAATAAAAATTTTTTTCGAAAAATCAATAAAATTTTTTTTGCAAAAAATCAATAAAATTTTTTTTCAAAAAATCGATAAAAAATTGATTTTCAAAAAATCAATAAAAGTTTTTTTCGAAAAATCAATAAAATTTTTTTTTCAAAAAATAAATAAAATTTTTTTTCAAAAAATCGATAAAATTTTTTTTTCAAAAAATCGATAAAAATTTTTTTTTCAAAAAATCAATAAAATTTTTTTCAAAAAATCAATAAAATTTTTTTTTTCAAAAAATCGATAAAATTTTTTTTTTCAAAAAATCAATAAAATTTTTTTTCAAAAATCAATAAAAATTTTTTTTCAAAAAATCAATAAAATTTTTTTTCGAAAAATCAATAAAATTTTTTTTCAAAAAATCAATAAAATTTTTTTTTCAAAAAATCAATAAAATTTTTTTTCGAAAAATCAATAAATTTTTTTTTCGAAAAATCAATAAAATTTTTTTCAATAATTTTTTTTCAATAAATTTTTTCAATAATTTTTTTTCAATATTATTTTCATTTTAAAAAATCTCTCCATAGGTTCAGGCTTTCACACCCACGAGTTATATGCCAAGGTACGGGTTCTAATTCAATAGGTGTAGACATAGGGCACTAGGCATAGGCTTCCATAGACTTGGGCTTAGACCTAGACCCTTGAACATAGACCCTTTGATTTACCCCCCCCCTTCCTGCAATTCAACGGTCCGTCTACATCATCCATGACTCCTGACAGCCGTCTAATCTTCAACACAATAAAATTTTATTCAAAATCAATAAAACGTTTTTTCAAAAAATCGTTAAATTTTTTTTCAAACCCCCCCCCTTTTTTTTTTCAAAAATCGATAAAAATTTTTTTCAACCCCCCCCTTTTTTTTCAAAAAATCGATAAAAATTTTTTTTTTCAAAAAATCGATAAAATTTTTTAAAAAAATCAATAAAATTTTTTTCGAAAAATCAATAAAATTTTTTTTGCAAAAAATCAATAAAATTTTTTTCAAAAAATCGATAAAAAATTGATTTTCAAAAAATCAATAAAATTTTTTTCGAAAAATCAATAAAATTTTTTTTTCAAAAAATAAATAAAATTTTTTTTCAAAAAATCGATAAAATTTTTTTTTTCAAAAAATCGATAAAAATTTTTTTTTCAAAAAATCAATAAAATTTTTTTCAAAAAAATCAATAAAATTTTTTTTCAAAAAATCGATAAAATTTTTTTTTCAAAAAATCAATAAAATTTTTTTCAAAAAATCAATAAAAATTTTTTTTTCAAAAAAATCAATAAAATTTTTTTCGAAAATCATAAAAATTTTTTTCAAAAAATCAATAAAAATTTTTTTTTCAAAAAATCAATAAAATTTTTTTTCGAAAAATCAATAAAATTTTTTTTCGAAAAATCAATAAAATTTTTTTCAATAATTTTTTTCAATAAATTTTTTCAATAATTTTTTTTCAATATTATTTTCATTTTAAAAAATCTCTCCATAGGTTCAGGCTTTCACACCCACGAGTTATATGCCAAGGTACGGGTTCATATTCAATAGGTATAGACCATAGGGCACTAGGCATAGGCTTCCATAGACTTGGGCTTAGACCTAGACCCTTGAACATAGACCTTTGATTTACCCCCCCCCTTCCTGCAATTCAACGGTCCGTCTACATCATCCATGACTCCTGACAGCCGTCTAATCTTCAACACAATAAAATTTTATTCAAAAATCAATAAAACGTTTTTTCAAAAAATCGTTAAATTTTTTTTCAAACCCCCCCCCCAATTTTTTTTTCAAAAATCGATAAAAATTTTTTTTCAAACCCCCCCCCTTTTTTTTTCAAAAATCGATAAAAAATTTTTTTTTTCAAAAAATCGATAAAATTTTTTAAAAAAAATCAATAAAAATTTTTTTCGAAAAATCAATAAAATTTTTTTTGCAAAAAATCATAAAATTTTTTTCAAAAAATCGATAAAAATTGATTTTCAAAAAATCAATAAATTTTTTTTCGAAAAATCATAAAATTTTTTTTTCAAAAAATAAATAAA